>WOXC01007429.1:0-502979 GCA_011680675.1 Gymnobelideus leadbeateri
CTCTCTCTCTCCCTCTCCCTCTCTCCCTCTCCCTCTCTCTCTCTTTCTTTCTCTCCCTCTCTCAAAGGCAAGAAGATTTTCTTACCAAAGTAATTTTAAGCTTGAAAAACTTTGGAGCTGTCTTTCAATATTCATCGCAGGATGGGAATGATTGGGGCTGAAGGAAAACACCTGGGAGTCGACATGGCTATTTTCATGCCTCCCATTGTTGGAGGTGCTCCATCAGCACTACCCTCTCCAAATCTATTCCCCACAGTAGTCCTGGGGTGAGGGAAGGGGGCAGGGAATGGAAGAAGTATGGCAGATCACCAACCTCAGGTATAGCTCTTCCCCATGCTTGAAGTGTTGAGTGTCTGGGGGCTGTCTGGAGCTGAATCTTCTTGAAAGAAACATGAAGAGTAGGGATAGTGCCATACATTAGGATGAGCGAGGGGAGAGAGAGAGAGAGAGAGACAGAGAGAGACAGAGAGAGACAGAGAGAGACAGAGAGAGAGAGACAGAGAGAGAGAGACAGAGAGAGAGAGACAGAGAGAGAGAGAGAGACAGAGAGAGAGAGAGAGACAGACAGAGAGAGAGAGAGAGAGAGAAGGTGAGGCAAAGTGGAAAAGGGAGAAGAAAAGAGAGATCTACCAAGTCTGGAGACTTCCTGATTGGCTGAGGATTGGCCTGTGATTTTAAAACAGATCAATTGTCTTCATTCATTAGATCAGTTGAGAGGACGTTGAGTGCAAGGAGCCATTTTTGGTTCAGATGTGCCAGAATGAAATTTTCTTGAGTGGTTAGCCATTCATTCTCTGTTTATAGATACCTTAATATGTACTTTACAAATTCCTGTAACCTGTGGTCATATTTTATTATTCTTTTCTTAAATATTCAAACTCTAGAAAGAGCACATTTAGGTTGGATAGCTAAGAGGATAGATGAAAGAGTCAGGAATCCATATATCCTGAAAGAGATAAAAAAATCAAAAAGGAAACGGATGTATATGAACAAACTATAGCAGTTCTTTTCTGGTGGCAAAGAAATGGAAATTGGGGGGATGCCCATCAATTGGGAATGAATGAACAAATTGTGGTATGTGATTATGATGGAATACTATTGTGCTATAAAAAATGATGAGCAAGATACTCTCAGAAAAACCTGGAAAGACTTGTATGGGTTGATGCAAAGTGAAATGTCCTGTGTACAAAGTAACAGTAATATTGTAATATGATCAGCTGCGAATGCCATAGGTATTCTCAGCAATACAATGATCTAAGACACTTCTGAAGGACTTACGATGAAAAATGCTATCCATCCCCAGAGAAAAAGCTGATAGTGTCTGAATATAGATTGAAGCATACTTTCTTTTGGAGGGATAATTTGGGGTTAAATGATTTGCCCAAAGTCACATGGCTAGTAAGTGTTAAGTGTCTGAGGCTGGATTTGAGCTCAGGTCCTCATGACTCCAGGGCCAGTGCTCTATTCACTGCACCACCTAGCCACCCTGAAGCATACTTTTTTAAACTTTATTTCTCTTGAGAGTTTTTTTTGGTCTGTGTTTTCTTTCACAACATGACTATTATGGAAATGTTTTGCATGACTACACATGTATAACCTGTACTGAATTGCTTACTTTCTCAATAAAGGGGGCTGGAGAGGAAGGAAGGGAGACAATTTGGAACTCAAAGTTTTAAAAAATGAACGTTAAAATTGTTTTTGCATGTAACTGTGAAAAAAATAAAATGCTAAACAAATAAAAAGATTGCACATGAAACTAAAAAAAGGGAAAAAAGAGTGAGGAATTCGGACATGGTAGTAGTAGTGTTAGGTGATTCAAAAGCTCCAGCTACAATAGTGCCTTCCCCCAGAACCAATGCTCAAGGAAGCAAGTCTTGTGGAGATTTGACCTGGCAACTACCTCTTCAGGAGCCCCTGCCTTCATAGCAGCTACTAAAGGCCTAGAAAAAGAAAGTTCTTGTCAAAGTCTTAGGAACCACCAAATGATTTGACACTTTATGATCTTATTAATGGAAGTAACAATAAAGAAGATTTATTATCATCTGCTGTTTCACTGCACATAGAGACTTTCTATCTGACTTGCAGCCAAAAGCTACTACCTAGGTTATTTCCCTTTTTGGAATGTGAATTCTTTCATAGAAAGAACTGTCCCTTTTCTATTTGTATCCCCAGTTTTTAGCACAGTAATCATTTAATAAATGCCTTTTAATTGATACATTCAGGGTCAGAACTTAAAATGTAGGCATAGTTTTGTTCTTGCTGCTGCTTGGAGGTTAAGTGAAAAGAATATTTGGAATCCTGAGCTAGGACTGGAAACAATTTGGATCTTAACAGTCAGAACCTCCTGTCTCAAGCCCAATTTCCTCTTCTGAGTTTGTAAATAACTGATTCTTCAGCTCTAGAACATTCTTTACATCTGGCCTTTCCCACATATAAAGTGGGGTAAGGGAGCAGATCTATGGTTTCATCATTACAGGAAATTTCTGATGTGGAAGCTGACATAGATCAGGAGTAACTTGTCTGTAACTTACAGTATGGGCTATTGAGATGTTAAATGACTTTCCAGGAGTTATACAGCTAGTATACTTGAGAGGCAGAACTTGAATTTGGGGCTTGCTAAGGACAAGGCTTGTAACGCCACTATCATCTGCAGTGCAAGGTCTCCATAGCCTCTCATGCTCTTTCCTACCCAAAACTCCTACTACCTCAAGGTGGTGAATTTCAGCTGAGTGTTAAGGGGAAAGCCAGCCAAATAAAATAATTCACATTAAGGTGTGAATGATAGTCAACTCTTCTTCTTTTGTTTGTATGCTTAATGAACCTCTATCTCTCTGTGTTTGTATTTGGAAAACAGATAACTCCTTGTAATGGTAATAGAAATTTGAAGATCTTCCCTGCCCCTTAATAGACCCAAGGTAATCACATGGAGCCTGTGATGGGGGAGTTTGCTGAAGGGTGGAGCAGAGCTGAGAGGAAGCTGGGAGTCAGAGCAGTTAGTTAGGTTGGAGAGAGAGGACACAGGCAAGGAGATAGCTAGACTTGTAAGTGTTTGTGGGAAGGTTTTGGGATGATGTTGCCTTCTGAGTGTTATTGTATATAGATTTCTTTGTTGCTATGATGGATTTGGTTTTCTGGAATTAGGATTTGACTTTCTGGTGTTGGGATTCAGCTTTCTGGTATCTGAATAAATGTTTTGCTTCTGTCTTATATATGGAGAGTCTGTTATATTTTGCAATTTAGAACCATGCTGGCATATTCATACTAGCCATCGGTGCTGTGGATATCATGTTGGCAGCACTATACTCCTTAAATTGGAAAGGTAACTGTTAATTCCACTTGCTAGTAAACTTGCTCCACTAATGGCTACCATAAGGTGTTCTGTATTCATTTTTCTATCTCATTTGGGGATATGAGATCATAGAATCATGGCTCTAGAGCCAAAAGTTCCACCTGAGGTCATCTGTAATAACCTCCTGTTTTATAGATGAGGAAAGCAAGACTGAGAAAAGTTAAATGACTTGCCCAAGGTCACACAAGCAGACAGTGTCCTCTCAGACAAGATAATTCAATTACTGAAATAAGCATAGGCAGTGACAATTACTCATTGAATTATCCCGATTCAAGGGCCAACAGGAACTTTCTTTATGGTCACAGTCAATCCTTACCCCACTCCTCCTAACCCTTGCAACAATTTGGAAATAACTTCTCATTTTAGTCATAAGTGATTCCAAAATTTGTGATGTATGTGTAGGGGAGGAGGTAGAGATATGATTGTATGCTTAACAGACAAAGACCAGAGTGGACCCTAAATTGGACACTAGTCTTGAGTTTATAATTAATTAAGCTCTGGGACCTAAATTACTCTGACCAACTGGAAAATAAAAGAGCTGGATTGAATGATCTCGAAGGTCCCTTATAGTTCTAAAGTATTATGTTCTTATGATTTCTTCTATGAAGAATTTTTCCCCTAGATATGCTAATCATCATGCCAGTCTCAAAGACCTCAATTCCCAGGAAGGGGCATGAGGAAAGGAAAACAGCATTGTGCCATTAGTTATATGGCTAAGTAGGCACTGCTAATCCTTTCTGGAAATATTTTAACCATGTATGAATTCAAGGACTTTCCTTTATGGGCCCCATGCTTTGTTAGATATTTTAATGAACATCTAGGAAAGCAATCAGAGATGCCAATGAGCCATCAACAAAAAAACCATTATTGCAAATAAAGTAATAATAATAATAATTAGCTAGCACATATATAGTGCTTTGGGTTTGCAAAGTGCCTTACATATGTTGCCCCATTTAATCCTCAATATCCTTGGAGGTAGGTACTATCATTATCTTGATTTTATGAAGAAGTTGAGATAAAGAACATATAAGTGTCCTGTACAGGGTCACATAGCTGTGAGTGTTTGAGGCAGAATTTAAACTCACATCTTCCTCACTCCTATATAGACTCCAAGTCTACATTCTACGAACTATTCTACCTTGCCCATACTTTTTTGATTTAGAGATGATGGGGTCCTTGTGATGTATATATGTCTGTAGTATCAATATGTAACATCAGTTTGTAAAGGAGGTGCTTTGGGATTTATGTCTGTCAAATCAATTTGTAAAAGCAGTCTGTAAGATCACATTTCCACCCCCCCAGCCTCAGAGCATTGACTCTGCCCCTTCCCCCTTCCAGCACTCTGCCCAGCAACAACTCATGACCTGTTTATCTCTGCTTGAAACAATAAGTTATGTAAATGTTATCTCCCTTAGTTAGAGTGGCCAGCCCCACCATAAATTCTTCAATACCTTATCTATAGGGTAACTCCTTAGTCAATTATATACCTACACTGGCTCTGATGACCTTGGTGGGAGGCAGACTGGGCACTCTTTAGTGACATATCAGGCCTAAAACCACACATCCAGGTAGCCCCGCTGAATCATGGGCAATACACCTGCACAGTTGATATTAAAAGTGTATGGTCCTTTGAGCACTGATCACTCCTTAACTCCTCCCTGATCCCACCCTTACTCACCTAGTTAGCATAATTGACACCTTAAAACTGTGCCTGCAGCCTCTTCGAGTTTGCAGGTTCCATAAGAATCTAGCCCGCTGTTCTCTACAGCATAACAATAAACTTTACAATTTCGGCTTCAAAGTTTGCTTGAGCCTGGTGAATTCCTTCCAGACTGGATGCCAGGGAGGCATCCCTGGCAGAACCACTTACCCTCCCCCCCCCTTATCACCCTTCCCTCTTCAGAGATTCTACTACCAGGAATATACTGCAAAGAGGTCATTGATAAGGAGGCCCCTAGACACCAAAATAACAATTAGAACTGTCCCAAAGTAAATGGTCTCTCCTGGGAGATAGCAGTGCCTGATCTTTGGAAGTGTTCAAATGATGATTAGATGACTTTTTGTTGACATTATTAGACTGAATTATTGAATTCCAGACCAAGTTCAGCTTGGTCTAGATGACTTCTAAAGTTCCTTTATCACACCATTTTCTGGCCATTCATTGCCAATGACCCTCTTTTCTCACAACCAAGTGAGGGGTTCATCTGGAGCCATGTACTTTTTGCAAAATGAATGAAAATAGCAGTAGAAGCTAAATGGAGGGTAAATATGATTATCACAGGCAGACCCTATTGTCATTTCTCTTTCTGCTGCAATATCAAACCTCAGCTCAACTCTGGTCTCACACAAGGAACATTCAGGAAAGGGTTGGAAAGATGAAGGGGCTGTCTGTGCTGGGCACTGCCTTGTGTTTGCAGCTTCCATGCCCAAATAACGTCCCAAATCATCATTAGTTTAGACCCTTCTGAAACCTATTTCAAACCTTAAGGGGGATATTCCTGGAAGACACCAGGTGCAGAGGCACCTTCACATTTTTCACATTCTAACTAGAACCTTTGTACTTATGTGATTATTCTTTCTCCTTAGTACACCTCTTGTCCTAGAGCTTCAAAGTTGAAATCTCTTTAGACAAAAATTCTCTTTTCCTATTACTACTTCCTGCTTTTTCATCCTGTATCTCTCCTCGGTTTCTATCTTACCTGTCCCTTCCGTTGTACCCATCTGAAACCTGTGGCTTATTGGTAAATACTGCTTCATCCTACATCTCTTCCTCTCATAATCTTTCCATCTTCAAACACTCATAAAATCTAACTTTTTTCTTGGAGCCATCTTATTTTCTCATTACCCTCTCCAGGGCTAATCTCTTCTTCTTCTTTTTTTGTTTCTTGACACATTAGACAAGAGGGCATAGTTGGCATAATCTCTGCTCCTAATTGCCACTAACAGACACATTCTCTGCCCCAGTAATTCATCTACTTCACCTTTGAAATATACACCACCCAATTGCATCATTCTATCTGGATCCTTGTTGCTCTCATCTATCAACCTCCAGATCACTGTAAGAAGTTCAATATCTGATTTGTAGTCTTCCTCTTCACAACCCCTCCATTTCTTTTTGTTTTCCCAATCTGTCACCCCTTATCTGGCCTTACTTTCTCCCCTTCATAGTCTTGACCATAGAGTTAACAAGTGACTGTCTTCTACCTTTGAATCCCTTATCCTTCTTCTTCCATCAACTATTCAATCTTCATCACTGAATCACTCCCATTGTTCTTCTTCTCTGCTATTTTTAATAAATAAAAATGTTATGTCATAAACAAATTCGAGGGGAATGGAAGGAGATTCTTTTCA
The DNA here is from genome assembly GCA_011680675.1 of Gymnobelideus leadbeateri. Lineage (NCBI taxonomy): Eukaryota > Metazoa > Chordata > Mammalia > Diprotodontia > Petauridae > Gymnobelideus > Gymnobelideus leadbeateri. Next base: position 6,701 of record WOXC01007429.1, read on the forward strand.
TGACTATGGCTATGGAAAAAGTCCTTAACCTAAGAGGGGATACAAAGGATTACAAGAGAAAAATGGACGCTTTTGATTAAACAAAATGTAAACGTTTTTTTGCATAAATAAAAGCAGTATAGTTAGAATTAGAAGAGAAACAAACAGTTAACTGGGAAATATATTTGATATCCAAGTTAGTTAGGAAATAAATACAAATGTATAAGTACAAGCACCATTTGCAATAGATTGATGATTAAGGAATATGGGAAAAAATGTTCCAAATCATTAATAAAAGCCTCTTCCGTTGTACCCATCTGAAACCTGTGGCTTATTGGTAAACACTGAGAACAGCTCTGAGGTTTTATCTCACATTTATCAAATGGGCAAAGAGAATGACAAAGAAAATGACAATTGTAGGGGAACAGGCAAGATAATACATTGGTGGTGGAGCTGTGAATTGGTCCAGCAATTTGGAACTATACATAAAGTCCCTAAATTGACCATATGCTCTGACCCAGAGATGCCACTACTAGCTATGTACCTTAAAGAAATCAAAAAAAGAAGAAAGGAACTTAAGAGTTTCAGAAATACTTACCGAAATCTTTTTTGTTGTTGCAAAGAATGGCAAACAGAGTGTCTATCTATCCATTACAGAATGGCTAGATAAATCATGGCATATTATTGTAATTTAATAGTTTCTGCAACTTAAGAAATGATGAAAGGAATAAATTCAGATAAACATGACAAGAACTGTATGAATTGATGCAGAGTGAAGTGAGCAGAACCATTTATACAATGACTATGAGATAATAGGCAAGCAACTTTGAAAGACTTAAGAACTCTGATCAGTGCAGTGAACAATCACCAGTCCAGAAGATGGCTGAGGAAGCATTATGCCTCCTACCTATTGTTAAAGAGATGCCAGACTGTAAGTACAGAATTAGACAAACATTTCTAGACATCTCCCATGAATTTATTTTGCTTGACTACATATTTGTTACAAGATAGGACATTTGTGGGGAGGGTTTAGTGATACTGATTTTAAAAAGAGGGAAAAGAGGAAAGGAAAGAGTATCAATGGGACACAGGTTATGCAGAAGAGAACAGAGAGTGGTTCAGAAAGGGACACAGATAAGCAGGGCAATATTGTCACCTCCAGGTTAAATGTAATGTATAATAAAAGGAATAAGCTTTTCATATTGTATTCATAATTTCATGTACCATTTTTTGGCTTTTGTGTATGGAAATGTTGTTTGCTGATTTTCTAGTTTATAATACAAAAAGAAAGAAAATAATCAAAGTCTGCCTCCCTCTGACTTCATCCCACTGGTCTTAGCTTTGGCCTCTGAAACCAAGCAGTTCAAATTTTATCCATCTTCTACATGTCAACCTTCATACATGACAGACTGTTAAATTCATATTTGAAAATAAGTAGCCCATCCTTTCCTAAATTCTTCTTCTCTTTTGAGAAGTAGATTAATATAGTAGAAAGGACACTGGCCGAACCAGGGTTTGAATATTGGCTTTGATACTTCAGAGCCATGTTATCATAGGAACTAACAACCTCTTTGATTCTGTTTCCTTATCTGTAAAATAGTTATAATTCTTATTAGAAATGCCTTATAAATCTTAAGTTGCTGTGTAAATATTAACTATTATTATGATGTACTAAAATAGAAGCAGTATGTGGGGCACTGTATGTAGAGTCAGGAAGGCTCGGGTTCAAATCTAGCCTCAGACATTTATTAGCTTTGTGAGCCTGGACAAGTCACTTAGTTTTCCTGTAGCTGTTTCTTCATCTGTAAAATGAAAGAGTTGGAATAAGTGGACTCTTAAGACATTTAAAACTTTAAATCGGGGTGGCTAGGTGGCGCAGTGAGTACAGCGTCGGCCCTGGAGTCAGAAGGATCTGAGTTCGGATCCGGCCTCAGACCTTAATGCACACACAAACAAAAACCTAGCCTTGTGACCTTGGGCAAGTTACTTAACCCCAATTGCCCTCCAAAAAAAAAAAAAAACCAAAACAAAAAACTTTAAATCTATGATTCAATGATTACTAGATCCTTCAAATCATCTTAATGTGGTTTAATTTCTAGCCACCCCTTCATCTTGATTTCCCTCTTTGGACAGGTCAAAGCCTTTTTACTCAACTATGTAGAACATCCTAATGACATCCTCCCCTTAACAGCATATTTGGGGAATTTTCAAGAAAGCTCTAAACTGCATTTCAAATTCTTCCCATCCTCATTGAACAAGGAGAGAGAAGGAGAAATATCAGGCTTCTGAAGTGATGTGTCCACATTGGCATACACTTGTACTATCTGGGCTATTTGTCCCTTTTAAAATCTATTTGATGCAAGGAACAAAGTGATTTAATTTGCTAGCTGAAAAGAAATGAATTATGTATCCAAACCAAAACAACTGGAATGGGTGGCACTAAAAAAGACCGGAAACCAAAGTACCAAATGCCTTTCTGCCACAGCCAGGCCATTTTGACCAACTCTCTGAGAGGCATAGTCATTTTCTTCAAAGGTAGAGGACAGATGCATCTTTAAACAAAATTGACCTGTGCATATTCACCTACGTGCTCATGTATAGAGATGTAAATGCTCAACCAAAAGTGATAAGCTGTGTTAGCTTCTTTAAAAACCTTAACGCATTATAGAGATATTTGTAGTTATTTTATTATCTTCTCCGTACAGCACAGTCTAGGTCAATGACTTAAACTCAAAGTGTCTCCCCCTTAAGCTTTTCCTTCTCTTTAGATTGGAGGCCAGGGTGTTAGCCTTCCTGCAGTAGTCTTTCAAACATGTGGACCTGTGTTTCACACACACACACACACAGACACACACACACAGCCTCTCATTGACTTCAAAAAAAGCTTCATTTCCCAATCATCTAACCCACACTTCTAAGTGGACATGGGTTTAAACCCCCCCCCCCCCCACTATTTATTTGCTTATCAGCATGGAGGGAGACCTAGAAAACAAAGTGATCAGGGACAAAATCAATTACTATTTTTCATCTTTGACAAAGTAATTAAGACTGTAGTGACTTGTTAATTCAGTTGGAATGGTTGCTGCAGTGATGGATGCAGATTTCCAGTCACTTCTGTTTCAGTGTTGGAAAGCAGTTATCACTCCAAACAGGCTGCAATAGACCGGGCAATCTCTCTAAGAAGACGTGTTTTCTATTTTAAAGCCTACACAAATTCATTCTGTCTCTGTCTCTCATCCTTTCCCTACATCCTCCCCCTCCCCCCCAATCCCCCTTTCACACAAGCACACATTCTGGCATGATGATAGCCCTAAATCAAGGACATGCACAGTAGCCTACACTCCACTAGCACCAAACCCATAGGAACATGTAAGCCCCTAAGTCTGTCTCCGTCTCTTTCCCTCTCCCTCCCTTCTCTCTCCCTCTCCCTCCCTTCTCTCTCTCTCTCTCTCTCTCTCTCTCTCTCTCTCTCTCTCTCTCTCTCTCTCTCTCTCTGTCTCTGTTTCTTCCACTCCCCTACATTCCTACCCCTACATCCCTACTTCACTTCATTGCCACATCAACTACACAGGAAATTTCAGGTCCAATCCAATCCCATCCCCTCTGCCTTCCCCAGGACTGAATATCCTCTCCAGCTTTAGCTCTGTACTCTTCAGGTCCCCACAAAGCCAAGGAGACAGCCAGGGTTGTCAGCCTCCCTTTCACATATTTAGTATGGGTTGGCTCTTTCTCTCTCTTCTTTCCTGCCTGATTGATGGGGCTCCAGGGAAACAGTGAGCTGTGGGCTGGGGTGATAGGAATTGGGGCGGGGGGAGGGGGAGAGAGAGGAATTTTGCTCGAAGGGTAGCTTAGCCTACGTACTTGCTCCTCTACTATACGCTCCTTCCCAACACCTTAGGAGACTGACGTGCGGAATATACGCGGGAAACTCAAGGATGCATGACTAGAAGAGGGACAGGACAAGGGAGGGACAACGTCAGACCCTTTGACCTAATGGGCGGCTCTGGCGTCACCACTATGTTTGATTAGCCTGGGAGCTGGTAAAGGAGGAGGGTGAGAAGGGTGATTGGGTTGCTATTTTTACTTCTCTGTGAGGAACATTAGCTGGGACTGCTGCTGGACGTGACGCAGGGCGCCCACTCAGCAAATTCCACCCAAATGTCCATCAAAAAAAAAAAAAAATCCTTACCGGGGATTAAAAAAAAAAAAAAAAAACCAAACCCGTGTGTAACTCTTACATTCCCGGAGCTTTAGGGGCTAGGTGGACCAACAGAGCCTGGACTTTAGCCTCCCTGTGAGGTTAGGATCCGTTTGTCTTAAACAGTCATCAGGGGATGGGGACAGAGAGGCAGTCTAGGGACGAGAAAAAGAGAACCCAGACTACCTTGCTGTTTGGAAGTAAGGTTAAACTGAGATTCACTCCTCAGAAAGCTTCTGGGTTGGGGGCTCTTGGCTGATATAAGTGTTGGAGTGGGGATGAGGGGTGGGGACAAACCCAAAGGCCTGTTGTGTATGTGCGGCATGCGTATGGGAAACAACTCTGGCGCTGAAGTCACAGAACCTTGGTCCGAATCAATTCCACCCAGTTCCCCAACGAATAAAAAAAAAAAATCCCGACTATAGTGTTTATTTGTCTGTTTAACCCTTGTCTACCTCTTTGGTTTCCCGAAGCTTTAGAGGCTAAGTGGACGAAAAGAGTTCAGACTCTGAGGGGCCTAGCAGTGTGACCAGTGAGCAAATCACTTCACTTCTCTGAAGGTTCAATTTCCTCATTTGCCTAACGAGGAGGTTGGACCAGGTGATGTTCAAGGACTTTCCAGCTCTAAGTCCAGTGGTTTTCCGGGTTCCAGTCTCCCTCCTATCTAAATTTCGTTTCTTCCCTGATGACCTTATTGATTGGAGCTCAAAACTGAAGGAGTGGGCCAGTTTGGTTTCTCATCGTTTTGGGCTTATTACACCTCCTAGAAAGAAAGAAAAAAAAAATAAAAGAATCCTTCAACTATCATCTAGGACAGAGCAGGTGCCCCCAAGCAAAGAAAGCCAAGCTAAACCAACAGCCCTTTAGACGTTTGTGACTTTCTTTTGAATACTTGAGACTTGATAAAAGGACAGGATTTTGGGGGGTAGTCTGGCACATAGTAGATGCTAAATAAATGCCTGTGGGAGACAAGAACAGAGGGCGATTTAGGACAGGACAAGGTAGAAGGCGAGGGCGGCTAAGCTCAGCCTAAAGAAGGATCGCCACTTTAGTCTGCAAATGCTTCTGCCCCCGCACCGACCTCGAGGGGATCAGATGAGCTGTGTTTCTTCACTGAGGTGTCACCCCAGTCGGGGGCGGGGGGCGCAGGAAGGAACACAATCGTGATTCTTTCCTCCCCCATCCCTCTCTCTTTGCTCCCTAGCTTACTTTGGCTCCTAGCGCCTCTGAAGCGGAAAGGGCTCATGGACTCTACTACTATTGTCTCCCCTCGGTAGTTCTTTTCTAGCCCTACAATGTAAAACATTGGACTGACAAAGCAATCAGCCTTCTCTACATGCTCCCTTCCTTCGAAGGTGGAAGAGGGAGGGGAGGCTGCGGGTAGAGGCTTTCTGCGGAAGAACCTGCACTTTTATCTGTCCGGGCGAGTGCAGTTCTGTGTGTACTTGCGTGCAGCGGGAAGGTGGGAGGGAAACAGAAAGGGGAGGGGCTGGCGGTGCTAGCCGCAGTCTCTACAGCTTCTGCAGGAAGACTTTGACCGGCCGCCCTTCCCCCAGTCTCCATTAGCGCAAACAGAACACCCAATACTATGTGGGTTAGTGGCGGTCTCTGCATTGTTCTTCCACTGTGTGGGGGACCTGGGGTAGTGTAGTTACTGGGGTAACACAGAAGCTTTGGATCCCCAAATAAGGAATTGGCTCAATGGGGGTTGGGCAGGGGGAGTGAGCAGGAACTACCTGTGATGTTGGATGAGGGCAAACCTCAAACGTTCTTCCGCTCTCTTCTCTCTTCAGAACCTCTTCCCTCCCACTCCCACCCCACCCCCATCCCCGTTCTGGGGAGAGAGGTTGCCAAAGTTGGGAAGGTCGGCCGCCAAAGGCAATAGTCCTTTAATTTATGTCTTCTCTTGTCCCCCAATGGCACCTTTCCTGGGAAAGATATTTTTTTTGTCTGTAGGAGGTGTCTAATTCTAGTGCTCACGAGTCCCGTCCCTGCCCCCCCCCCCCCAAATCTTGCAGCAGCATAACGCTACAAACTATGACTTTCTCTGATCCGCAGAAAGGGGTTGGCTTTTTTTTTTTTAATTGAAGGGAGCAAAGAAGGAGAGAAGTGGTGCATTTCCCTCTTTCTCCACTTACAAATAGAACTAAAAGTCACCCCAGGCTTGAAAATAAGTCGTCCTTCCCTCCTAAATAGCTATTCCTCTTCCTTGGGGTTAAAGGAACGATAAGCTTCTTTCCCAACAAGAGGCAGGGGGAAAGGTCAATATCATTCCTCTCAGAGTCTTTGCTTATGTCAACGAAAGTTTAGCATAAAGAACGTAAATATAAATAGGATACACGAATCTTATTTAGAAAGTAGAGTGTGAATGAGGCTCTGTATACCTGCAAAACCTTGTAAGTAGATAGGTGGTCCTTTATCTATTATAAATACCCCCAAACAGAGCTTAGCACTGGGTGCTGCTTCTCAAGAAAGATGGGGGTATCATTTTAGAATCTGACTCCTAATCTAGAAATCTGAGGAGACACCAGTCAGGCCTTGATGAAGAAGAGAAAGGATCATAAGCAACAACAATGACTTAACAACGAAAAAATAATTGGTCCAACCTCTTCTTTCTGGAGCGATGCTTCCTTTCGCTTTAGGTGCAGTGGGACGTGTTCCTCACATGTTTCTTTTAATTAGAAGGAAGCAAACTTCTGTCTTCTCCTCTGGCTGGGCTCGCTTTAGTAATCAGACCCCTATGAGTCACGCTGAACACGCAAACCCCCTCCCGCCTGAGTGACAAGGGGCCGGCGCACTCTCGACTGTTGTTGTCCCTTTAAAATCGGAATCCAAGGGGTAATGATTTATCAAACTCTTATTATCAAGAAAATGTCAAACGAAGGGCACCTTGCTATGCACTGACGCAAACCCAATCTTTCCCAGGGAGATATAGAAAGCTTTGCTGTGGACTGAGAAAAATCCATTCCATAGATAGCTTGTTCTGCTACGATAGTCTTCTTGTCTTCTACCAATTCAATCTGTTGCTTATTTAAGACAACAATGGTAAGTGTTTGCTTCTATACCTTTTGCAGATGAGGAGGGCTGAGAAAAGAGGGAGATTCGCTTTAGAAATCAATGTTTAAAAAATAAAACTGTTCGGTGTATTTTCGGGAGGTGGGTTGGGGGAGGAGAGTCTCAGCTCCTCAGGTATTTACATTTGTAAGTTTCCGGGTAGCTCCCGGGTGATGTCGGTCTGTTCGGGGTTGGAGGTCTCTTTGAATAGGCTAGCCTGCGAGCGCTGTCCATAGTGCTGAACAGCTAGATTCCTGAATACAAGGCGGAGTAGCCCACGGATATATCAGCAACCGTGAAGGGGTCCTAGACAGAAAGAACTACAGGTATTTGAGATGGATACAAATTGAAGCCTTTAGATCCGTGCATTTCTAAGATTTGAAGAGGCCTGTTCAGATATGGATTTATTTGTTGGGTGCTAAGGTTTAAGAATCCGTGAAAAGGAAGCAAAAAGGGGGGATTTGAGTAGGGGGTTGTTTTCATTGGGGTTGGTGGGAGACAATTAGGAAAATAAATAAGAATTAGCAGCTTGCTTGGAAATCATCATATCATATTAACTCTGGAAGGAGATTTGACTGTTGGAAACAGTCGTTCTCGAAAAACTTTACAAATTCCTTTAGACCTTTTACAGATTTCGAGGAATGTCAATGCAAGTATGTAGTAACCAATGCACACATTTTATGGCTGCTTTTTTCCTTTCTTCCTTTTTTTTTACACCCTCTTTGTTTGGTCGTGGCGCTCACCCATTCTTCCCTATTTGATGGTTAGTTGGGTGGTTTTTTGAAGGCTCGGAATGAAGCAAACGGTTTGGTGTATGGGGGCGGGGGTCGATTTTGGCGGGTGTCAAAGCACTGGCTATGTAGTCTGCTGCCTGAGCCGCAGCAGCAGCTTGTCCATACCCGGGAAAAAAAAGACAGTGTGCATTGTTGAATGACAAAGGAAATGGGGCGGAAAATTAAAGAATCTTTCTACACTGGTGATGGGGGAAGCAGGCACTCTTCAGTCGTGTTGTGAAACCCAAAGAGGCCAGGAGCACACAGCTGTAGAGATATTTGCTCCCGCCTCTCACTCCTCTTACACATCCACACCTCCCAAAATCATCCTTTAGGCTCTGTCTCTCTCGATTCACTCTTGAACTGGGATGGCATATTAGCTTATTCATGAGGTGTAGTCATTGACGAGATGGGCTAATTGAAAAATGTTGGCTTGTCTATATAGGCATATATATGTGAAATTCCCACTCCAAATTGCATTGCTAGACATTTGGGAGGTGGTTACAAAATTATTGGAATATTCTTTTATCTGTGTCCAGATACATATATCAAAAGTATTGTGATTTTCTTTTTACTCGAAAGTGACATTTGTTCTTAGGATTACTCGGGTCCAAAGGATATGAACAAGCCACTTGCAAATAGCTTGGAGGCTTCGGGAAACCCAGAAGGCTCCTCAGTGACAAGGACCAGTCCGGAGCCCGATCCTTCCCCTGCTGCCCCTTCCCAGCTGCCTAAGATTGCCAAGTCGGCTTCCAACGGTATTCAAACTTTCCTTTCGGAAGAAGCCAAAAGCTACGAGTCAGAGCGGACCAAAGTTGGGATCTGCAGCGCTAGGGCTCCACTAGATGCTGCGTCCCGCCAGGACTCTATAGAGGCCCATGCCTTGCAGACCATTCCCCCTACTGGGGGCCCGGGCCCAGGCCCAGGCAATGCTCAGCACTGCAGGATTCCAGCCCTTCGAGGTGCCAGCGTTGGAGGGGATGAGAGCGGGAGCCCGGGCAAGGGCACGCTGGAGAAGAACAGTGCCCAGGCTGCAGGTTGGATAAACATGAGCCAGAGCACTGTGGTGTTGGGTACAGACGGTATTACTTCGGTTCTTCCAGGCAGTGTTACGACTACTTCTACCCCCGCGGTAAGTTTGATTTCTGCTTCTTCCTCCCCAAATGTCCTCAGGCCAGCAAGACTTTTTCAAGCTTCACTGCCCTCAGTCCCTCACTGCCCCGCTTCTGCTAATTGGGCAAAGAGCCAGGAGAATAAATGTTTGCCAAATATCAAGCTGAAACCAGAGTAGGAAGAGTCTTGCCCTGTGGTGAATAGGTGGGTGCAGCCAGAAGCAGTTTGGGGCTTTAAATGCTCCTGGCTAGGTCAGTCAAAGGGAGCAGAGGATGGGGGCATGGGATGAATATGTTGAAGTGTTGCTAGGGCATAAACAGGCTGCTATTATGCAGCGCATACCCCTAGCTCAGGTGGTGGTGGTGGGAGGAGACAGAGCTGACCCCAAAATATGAGATGGAGCCCCAGTAGCCTCTTTGGTCAGGGCAGAACCACTCCCTTTGACAGGGATAACCCTTCCCATTTGTGATTAATTTTGTTCCCTTACTTTCCTTACTACCATTGTCTGGAACCTACAGGAGAAAAAGAAGGAACTCATAGCTATGAGGATTATTTATGACAATTAAATGAACTGAAAACTCCAGGGTAATGAAATGGTAGCATTCTCCCCCACTTTCCTCCACCCCCAAGAATTCTACTCCCACACAAGAGTAGGAAAATACTGAGGAGCTGGAAGTAGCACTTGAAATAATTTTGGGAAACATGGTCAACCCTGGGCCTCTTCCCTATGGTAGATAAATACCTCTTTTTTTCCTTCCTCTTCCTTCCCATTATTTTCCCTTGACTTTCTTTCCTGCCTATGCCCTAAACATGCAAATAGTTCCCAGGGCCATTGGCCAAATCAGCTAAGGGACTCTTGGACTTAGAAGTTGGGGAACTTCTAAGATTGAAGTGCTTGAAGTCAGGTGATCCTTTCTGAAAGATTTGAGGTGGAAATTCTCTTAAACATTGTTTCTTCCCTGAATTGCTGGTCCTTCATTTTAAAATCTCTTCTTTCTTCCTCTCCCTTCATGCTCCTTTTGCCTCCTCCCCTCTGACTCAGATAATTGAATACATATTGCTGGGCTCTACCTCTCTGGCAGGAGTAGGGGTTGTACTGAGATGGAGAGGGTAAAGGCACAGGCTACATTCCATCCACTTGCTTTAAAAACAAATAAATAAATTCCCATGGGGCAAAGATGTTTCATGACTCTCTCTGGGCCTCCCATCTGCAGAATCAAGGGCAGTGAGTCTGTCTGTCAAAATGCAGATTGGACAGAAAGACTCTCTCTTTTACTTGTCTTTCTACCTCTAAGCTGATGAACAGGGCTGAGCTTCAGTTCCATTCTGCCCCTTTCTCTAAGTCTCCCCACCTTCAGATCTATGGAAGGGGAAAGAGGAGTACTCCAGAAAGATCTACTTCATATTCTTGTCTGATTGCATACCTATACCCCCACCATTCTTTTCAGTCGTTGCCTTTTCCTCTTCTCATTTATTCCCTTCGAATTTTTTTCCCCTCAGCACCTATATTTATAAATCAGCCTGTTTTCAGAGGGTCGAGATAACAAGGTCCGTCTTCAAACCCACTTAGTAAAAAGGTGATAGAATACAGGTTAGTGACTTCTGGGATATACTGACGTTCTGGAGGGGGAAGAAGGAAGTGGCCAGGGCCCCTAAAATTTCGGTCTAGCGACCTGCCTCACCTTTTAAAAATTTTGGTTTGCCAAGTAGACTTCTGAGAGGCCGGTCTTACTATTCCTGGAAGCCTTGTCCGTATCTTAGTTGCCAGCAGGGGTGAGATATTTGGGCGAAAGGATTCTTTCAGATAGCCATTTCCGAAGAATCAGATTCTGGGAACAACCCAAGATTTTGGACGTCAATCGCAATCTTCCCCTGCCTTTTTTTTCTCCATTGCTCTGAAAATACTTTGGAGGTCATTTCTCCCATCTCTAAAATCTCGACTTTTCTCTCTCCCTCCCACCCCCACCCCCCCAAAAAAAACCTCGCTCCTCCGCTCCAACCCGTTCCTTCCCTCCAACCGAAGTACAAAGCACTTCTGAACTAAGAGTACTCCCTATCCCTACCCCCGCCCCCCAAGCTGTGCATTTAATGTCCCTAGGCTACAAAACAAAAAAGAATTTCAGTGGGACAGGGCTTCTCCCCAATTTTGCTTTAGCGCAGATTGCCTAAGGAAGGTGCTTGGTCAGATTTTCTTTCTTTCTTTCTTTCTTTCTTTCTTTCTTTCTTTCTTTCTTTCTTTCTTTCTTTCTTTCTTTCTTTCTTTTCTTTTTTTCTTTTTTGGAGGGGAGCGGGGGGATAGAAGAGGGAGGAATGGGCCTGGAGGGTGTGGGTGAAAAAAGAAGTATGTGGGGCTTGTTTGTTGAATGAGCTCTGGGGTTGTTATGGGACCGACCGATGTGCTTTTCCATCCGCAGGAGGACGATGAAGGGGATGAGAACAAAGCCCGAGGGAACTGGTCTAGCAAACTGGACTTCATCCTGTCCATGGTTGGGTACGCAGTGGGGCTGGGCAATGTCTGGAGGTTTCCGTACCTGGCCTTTCAGAATGGGGGAGGTAGGACTTTCTGCTCTATTTCGGGCTACCGGGCGCGTTATACGGAGGTGTGGGAGGGACAGCAACTCTGCCTGGCAAGTTGTTCTGACCTGCTCCCACAGACCTTGAGGGCTCTGACCCCATCCTGTCTCTTGTTAGTTCCTTAACGGAGAAACCTAAAAACAAACAAACAAAACACACACACACACACACACACACACACACACACACACAGACACACACACACACACACACACACTGACCAGCTGGATCCTTTTAGAGTCAGGATCCAAATAGGATCCATCACTTAAAAGCCTCAGCATGGGAAAATAAACTGGGAGGTTTGGATTGGGGGTGTGAGTCTATTTGCTTCAATAATCACCATCCTAGCCAGGAGACAATCCTGGCCATTATCACATTACCCTCCTACACACACGCTTAGTCACAGATGAAGCAAGTGAGCCTTACTAGTCTTTCACTATGCATTTATTGAATCAAGAACCATGTATGCTGAGGCTGGTCTAGGCGCCTAGAATTTTAAAGGAGGTTGAGATTCTTAAATAATCCTTTCCCACCAGAACACATTTAAACCAAAATTTTACAACCGAGATTCCTCCTCAAGCAGAGAAGTTATTAATAGTAGATTTTATTATTGTTTTACTGATCTGAATTGGTTCCACGCTAATGTGAGTACTATATTAATCAATCTGATATTAATACTTGTTAAAAATAATTAGGTGATGAGGTGAAGGTAGTCTCTCGAAACACATAGACTTCACAGACAAACATACATAGTGACAGGACACATTTTTCAATGCGGTACACAGAACCCCGAGCAATTTTCGTTGTTTTCACTTTTACTGCAAGTCGAAGGGACTCTTTTGGAAGGGGAAGCCTTTTCTAAATGGGATAGGCGCCCTTCAACAGGCGAACACCAGTCGCTAGAGCTTTGTTCGTCCCCGAGTTCTCTCTTCACCCGCCCAGGTTAAACGTTCTTAGTTCTTTTCACGCATATTGGAAAACTTGGCAAGTTTTGAGATCACCCAAGGCGCTTCTGATTCTAGTAAAGGCTTTCGTGGTTTGCTTTGGGACTTCGATTCTGTCTAATCTCCGATGTCCTAGTGCCAATCCAAGTCTCTTGGTGTGGCTGCCCTACAGGGGCTAGCTCTAAAACGGAGGGAGATCTGACTCTAAAACCCCCAATACGGCTCATTCGCTCCATTCCCGCCACAGTTCTTGCAGTGTAGAATAGGGAAAAGGCCACTCTCAAATCCACCTGCATTTGCTAATTCTCCTACCAAAGGAGGTGTCTGAGTCCTAATTCCTCCAGAGGAAGAGGAGTATCCAGAAGATACCTTTCCAAGATAGAAGTTGGTATTTGATTGGCCAGTATCCCCACCTGGAAAAGCTATGTACCTGGCAGAATTCTGACGGACACTAAAAGTTGGCTAGAGGTTGTTTGCTGGGTGGTGCAGTGAGTAAGAAGAGCTGTGTTGAGTACTCACCCCTGACTTACACTAGCTCTGTGACCTTGGGTGAGTTGCTCACCCTCTTATTTCCCTAAGTACCTCTCTAAGACTGAATTATAGAGGTGTGATCTGCAGATCTGAGGGAATTTCTACAGTGGGAATTCCTTACTCAAGTCGAAATGAAAAAAACTAAACAACCAAACAAAAACACTCCAAAGAACTAGGGCACGCAACTTTTGCCATGTAGTCCATGTCTATAAGAACATGTAGGGATGTCAATAAGTGAGATTCTTTTTTCCTTTAAGGACAGTTTACCTGTAATACTTAAGGAGTGCTTAAGCTGGGGACTATAAACATGGATGGTGAAAAAATTTACATCTCTCCCCACCACTACTCTCTAATTGAAGTTCAGCATTTCCTTGAATTATTTTGAAACATTATTCTCAGGAAGGATTATCACCAAACTGCCAAAGGAGCCCATGACACCCAAAAGCTGTTCCATGCCGTGATTGAGTATTTGTCTCTATATTCAGCTTGCTTAGTTTTCCTACAGTGGAAAAGCTGGCCACAATTTCCTCCATGTTTCTGAAATCAAGTACCTAGCAGATTTACTTAAATCCTTACTGGCTCGCTCTCGGGGGCTGGCCTGGCTGTTTTCCCGCGCGCGCTGGGGCTGAGCCAATCATTTGCCTTCTTTCCTTGTCGGGGGCGGGGGCGGAGGCGGAGAAGCCCCTGGAATAAAGCGTTCTCAGCGTTTTTTCCGCACTGCGGTTTAGGAAAGCCATGTTCTTGAGCTCGCCTTTGGTTGGAGATTGGGTTGATTGGGGGAGGGATGCGGGCCCCGGGGTGTTTCTAGAAAAGCTATAGGGGAAGGATAGATACCCATGTCCCAGGGTAAGGGAGGAGTGTCTGTGTGTGTCCCACACAAGCTTGCTCACTGCAGGGCTTGCATATTGCAGGGTCTGCTCACTAGTCCAGGCTGCATCTACCGAGTCCTTGAGACCCTCCTGCTCCCCTTCTCCGCCCCTCCCCCGCCACAGCGGGGGATCCTGATCTGTGACTGGGTTACCCACCCAAGTGTCAAGGATCTAGGAGCTCACGTTATCGGAGAACAATCTGCCTTCCACCATCACCCAATCTCAATGCCCTCTGGACTAGAGTCCATGGCCTGTTAATCAATGAGCTTTTAGTAAGCACTTAATAAGTGCCTTACACAGTGCCAAACAGTGAAGTTACAAAGAAAATTCAAAACAAAACAAAACATAGTCTGAAAGCCAGGAAAACTAGCAACTTTTACTTGGTTTTCACTTTCAGGAGAAACGGAGATTTTGTAAGTTCTAGAATTTTAGAATGGAAAGAGAATTTAGAGATTATTTTCAAACCCCACCTAGAGTCAAGATATTCCTGCTAAAGATGCTAGTCTGCCTTCAGTGTTTCCTTGGACTCTAGGCCCACACCCCAGCTCTCCCTGGCTAATCAGACTACCCTCACCAGTGGCCTTGGGGTCAAAATCCAATTAAACAACCAATACATCCCCCGATGTGTAATTAAACCCTCTTCACTGCACCAGTAACTAACATTCCAGATCCTTGCAGAAATATTTAAGATGCTCAGATGATTCAAGGTGGTAAGTGGATCATTTTAGTAATCAAGTACCTAGCCTTGCAGATATAAGAAACTAGAGTAATCTTATGAGTGTTAAAGGAAAATCCCAAACCAACAGACAGCATGAGATATTGGAATGACTGCTGGCTCAAGCCAGTACATGTGGGTTAAAATCTTTCCTCTGATATTACCTTAGTGACATTTGACCAAGTCATTTAAACTCTCCAAACTTCATTCACTATAAAATGGGGAGGTAGGCATAGTCATCTTCTGAAATCCCTCCTAGCTCTAAAAATACTGACCTGACATCTAGTAAGTCAGTTCAACCACATGTGTTTTATAAAAGAGTTGAGGTGGGGAATTAAAATACTATGTAAGAGGGATCTGACTCCACAGATCTGATATCATGCTGAATCTCTGAACCAAACCATCTGAGTACTACTCCAAGGGTTAAGTTAAGGTGTAATGGTGTGGAATGGGCAGGTGCTCTTCCTCCTACCCTAATCTTGAGACACATTCTTTCTCTTCTCTTGTCCTTCTCTAATATCCTAAGGTGCTTTTCTCATCCCCTATCTGATGATGCTAGCCCTAGCCGGTCTGCCCATCTTTTTTCTGGAAGTATCACTGGGGCAGTTTGCTAGCCAGGGTCCTGTGTCCGTTTGGAAAGCGATACCTGCTTTACAAGGTGAGCTACTCTGCCCCCTCCCCCCTTACATTTACCTCTTTCTTGTTTTGTCCCCTCCCCAACCCCTCAGTCTCCTTCCAGGCTTCATCTTTAGGAATAGTTATTGCTAATTATAGCTCCAGAATCTGGCACCATGGAACAGTGACCTTGGTATACCAAGAGGCAGGGAGGGGTAGTCAGTCTCCAGTCCCACCAGCTCAAAGAGTCCTGCCCATGGATACATGCCTATTCCAAGCTTGCTCCACTGCATTCCAAATTCAGCCTGGCTCCTAATCTCCAGGAGCACTGCCTCACTCCCAAATCTGTTTCACTTAATCCCCATCATCAGGAAGGTGATTCAATTTTGAACCCACACCCTAGAGATTCTAGATTTCCTAGTAGTTTGACTTTCTTCACTCCACTATTAACACTCTGGCTACAAAAGATTCCTTGGTTCTATGACCCTTCTTTTCCCCTTCCCCCAAAATGATCTCTGGGACAATATTGGGATGGGATGGGAATTTATTTGTGATTACTAACATGTAATGTTTGCCTCCTTAGGCTGTGGCATTGCTATGCTGATCATCTCTGTCCTAATAGCCATATACTATAATGTGATTATATGCTACACACTTTTCTACCTGTTTGCCTCCTTTGTGTCTGTGCTACCCTGGGCCTCTTGCAACAACCCATGGAACACACCAGACTGCAAAGACAAAACCAAACTTTTATTAGGTAAGTTTGGATCAACCTGTGTTTGATTTCCTCCCCCTAATTTTAAAGGTCTTCATGTGGAACCCCTTTCTGATGTGAAGTAGTGGGCCTGGAAGAAAGCTGTTTATGTGTAAGGTTAGGGGTTAAAAAAATGAAGAAACAGAGTTGTCTTTAAAGTGTGGGATTAGAAATTAAAGATACGGGGACATCTTCATTCATTTCCTACCTTTGACTTACTACTTGAAAGATCTCAAGCAAGTCATATGGATCTCAGTTTCCTCATTTGCAAAATATGGGGACTATTTAGTCCAGCACTCTTATTTTGTGGGTGAAGAAATTCCCAGGGAAATTAAATTACTTGCCCAACATTACATAGATATTAAGTAGCAGAGTCTAGACAGGAGCCTCTGATTCCTTCTACTGTATCTTGCTGCCTTTGGAAAGAAGAGATGTGTGTGTATGTATTTGTGATGTTTTCTAACAGATATGATGCTTTCTAACATGTTTTTTTTTTGTTTTTGTTTTTTTGCTCTTTGGAGGGGGAAAGGTAGGGCAATTAGGGTTAAGTGACTTGCCCAAAGTCACACAGCTAGTTTCATGTGTGTGTGTGTGTGTGTGTGTGTGTGTGTGTGTGTGTGTGTGTGTGTATGTTGAGTGTCTGAGGTCGGATTTGAACTCAGGTCCTTCTGACTCCATGTCCAGTGCTCTATTCATTGTGCCACCTAGCTGCCCTAACATGTTTTTCTTAACTCAATGCCTGGCTTTGCTACTGAATATCTGTGATGTTAGATAAGTCAGGCGGCTGATATGGTTTGTTTTTTGAGGTCAGTATGAGACAGTGGATGGAAAAGTGCTTTGTAAATTGTTGTATATTCATGATGGGGATATGAAGATTACTATGAATACTTATTAGTATTAATAACAATTTTCTTTGAAATTTCTTTAATTTTCATGAAAATTCCCTGATAACATCTATGTTAAATATTTGAACATCTTATCATCCGTGGACCACTTCTTCTGTTGCTTACAGGGTCTATGTTGCATGATTACAAAGTCATAAGGGCCACTTAGAACTGTCTGTTCCCACCCCCTCCTGGCACCTTGGTGTTGAGGTATTATTTATCCTTTTGAGTGGTTTGGAAGGGAAAGATGAATCTTTCTCTCCCTTCCCCCCCCAGAAGATATGGAGTTGCACAATTAAACATAGTTTGAGACCAGTGTGGCTTAGCCAAAAGAACAGTGGATATACAGTCCAAAAAGCTAGGCTTTAGTCTCACTTCTGCCACTTATTAGCTGGGTGCCCTTGGGCAATTGACATAATCTTTTTCAAACCTCAGTTTTTTTTCACCTGCAAAATCGATGGTATCACTTACAAAATTTACTTACAATTGTTTGGAGAAAAGTGATACCTAAATGTCAGTAATTATTACTATTTCTCAGGAGAGCTTTTACTTTGAAAGGTTAAAACAGAGAGGTCACATGCAAGGCACCATGTCCAGTTAAATTCTTACAACCAGACTTAGAAGGCACCTTAGAGGTCATCTAGGCCAACTCATTAATTTTACATTTAAGGAAACTGAGGCTCAGGTGGGTAAGTGGTTTGAGCAAGGTCAAGTGGATAGCCATCAGAGATGTGACTTGAATCTTGGTCCAGAGCTAGTGTTCTTTCTACTATAAAATGCTTTCTTATTTTGGGGTTCCTCTTTCAAGCTACTGTGAGATCTTGACACTTCTAGGGATTGCGTGTTCAGCCTTCCGTGCAGTCACAAAATTGGAAAATCTGCTTGCCATAACTACTGGCCAGAAAACATCCTGATCTATAGTTATTCTTATACTCCCATCTAGCCATCTGCCCTTGGCATGGAAGCCTGAATATTCATTCTCCATATTCTTTGGCTGCAGGAATCAAAGCAAATAATGGACTCAGGTCATTTTAGATTTAAAGGAAATATCAGTTAGCCTGGAAGCTTGCCCTGCAGAACTGTGAGTCTGTTTCATAAGCAAGGTTATACCTCAGAGGCCAAAGGACTTCCAAGGAAATGCCATTTTGGAGAAGAGAGTTTTATCCCTGATTCAGCTGCCTGAGGATGATTTCCTCCTAGACATTGTAGAACTTGGACCTTGCCCTAGTGTTGGTCACTGTGAGCCAAGGCCCAATTCAGAGCCTGAGTGCTTTTAGTATTAAAATGTCCCAAAGCATTCCTCTTAAGAGGAATGTGTTCTCACTCTAGTTTAGTTTGGAGATAGAAACGAATGGTTCCTTCTCCCTCCCTTCTTCCACACCTTGGTAGATATTGGTTACCAAGAAGAAATTGGTTCTAGGAGCATATGTGGTCTCTTAAGTGAAGTAAAATTATTCTGGATGGATGCCTTATTTAATGTTTTTAATCATGGGGTCAAAAAAAAATCTGGGCACCCTCCCTGACTCTGGTAGGAAAGGGGATTTGAGTGATATTGGCAATGTTGGAAAAGAATGGGTTCTGTGTTTTACTGCCCATCAGATGTATAAAGCCTTTAGCATAAGTGGCTTGAAATGCCTATATACCATCGAGAGTGGGGTTTTTTTGGTGTTAAAACTGTTCCATCTCACTCAAACAAGTCATATTTTAAAAATGCATCCAATTTTGTACTCTCCTATGGATAAGGCATCTTAGTCTGCTGCCTGCCTTGCCCACTTTCCCCTCACCAAGTCTTGCTTCTGGTCTGGACAGTAAAAGAGAAAAAGAAATAAAAGACTGATCTTTCTTAAGGAATTTATAGTATAGGTGGGAAGACAAGCAGGACATACCTAACATATGATCAGAGAACAGTTCAGCTATGTGTGTGTGTGTGTGTGTGTGTGTGTGTGTGTGTGTGTTCATAGTTTAAGGGCTAGGTTTAAATACTATTTCTGATACTTATGCTTTTGTGATCTTGGGTAAATCATTTAACCTTGTAGGGCTTCAGTTTCTGCTCCTGTAAAATGAGGGGATTGGATTTATGGCCGTTAAGGTCACTTTCAGCCCTAAATCTATGATTCTATGAATCAACACTATGACTTTCTTATAGATGAGGACTGTCCTCATCCTGTTGGGAACAGGAATAAAAACATGAACTCTTCCTTAAAGGACTCAATAATTTAGCAGCTATGGCAAGTAAATTGTATTGTTTAGAATATGAATTATGGGAAAGAAGGTGAAAATTGTTCATTCTGATTATGTCCCTGCAGACTATAAACTTCTCAGGGCAGAAGTTTGTGTAGTGTAGTGTTAAGTGTTTGATTTGGAGGTGAGGGATTTGGGTCCAAATCTTGGTTCTATTTCTGACTACCTGTGTTAATGTGGGTAAATCACTTTAAATTCTCTGGGCCTCAGTTTATTATCTGTAAAATGAGTGGATGAGATTAGATGTTTTCTGGGACCCCTTCTAGCTCTAGATGTAATTATATAGCTGTCTTTTCCCAACTACACACACACACACACACACACACACACACACACATTATATATCTGTGTGTATGTGCATATGAGTGTGGTGTGTGTGTGTGTTGTGTATGTGTGTGTGTGTGTGTGTGTGTGTGTGTGTGTGTGTATGTTTCTCTAGATGCTACCAGAATTCTCAGTAACCAGTCTTTGATAAATCAAATTCAGATATTTGTATAATTGCTCTGGGGTGGTCTAGATAACCTTCGGTGATCTGATGTCAAGGATCTAGTTAAAGCTATTCACTGTTCTAGGATCTTCAGTTGTTCCATATTGCCTCCTGAAGTCAAGTTCAACCTCTATAGCTTACCAGTCAAAGTCCTTCAAATTCATAATGTCATGTTACCTTTTTATTCCCTATAAGCTTTATTCTCTATAAATCTTCATGCATTAGATTTTTCAGGCAAACTGACCTGCTTTCTGTCTCCCCAACTCATGTGTGTATGTGTGTGTTTTGTTACTCTCCAAGCCTGAAATGCTTTTCTTTCTTCACCTGTTGAACCTACCCTTGAAAGTTCAATTCAAATTCCATCTCCCCCAGGAAGCCTTCTCTGATACCCCTCCCCCTTGCACCTAGCACTCAGTTTTGCCCCTCTGTAATGTACTCATCATATAATATTATGTAGTTTATCTCCGTCTTACTCCTCCCTGAGAACTTGGGATTGGGTGGCTTCCAAATTCTCCATCTCTCTAGGAGTGTTCAACATACAATAGAAGCTTAATCACTATTTGCTGAATTGAGAATAAAGAATTATTTCCCTGTAATATGAGTCCTGTTGACCTTTTGAAAGAATGAGCGCTATATACATTGCCCCAAAAGATTAACAGAAGCATGACCTAATTTAAATATATAAATATATCTTAATTTTAATTAAAAATGTAATTAAATGCTTCATTTCCTTCCAAGTCTTAAGAAAGAACATGCTTTCATTTATTAAAAATTGCTCCAGTAGACAGAATTCCATCCTTACAATTAACGTGATCATTGTTTCTCCTCTTTGTTCAGGGTTGGTGAGCTGCAGAAAGCAAGGCTGGGAAGTTCTTTCTCTATAGGGAGATTGCTGGGTTTAGGGGGACTGGAAAGCACACTTTTGCCCTCTGGTGGTAGCAAGGGAATGCTGCAGAAAGGAGAGGACTGGTACTGCAGCGTGGTGCACTGCACCAGAATCAGTGACCTTGCTTTCCACCCAGCATTCCCTGAGAGATAGAATCTAGTGAGTGCCTTGTAGTCACATGGTTTTACAATGCCTCCGCCTTTTTTCCCCTCTGCTTCAGCATAGGTTCAGAAGGGATTCATGTTTGCTTATTCCCCACACCACTGTGTTAGGTAACCATTCTCATGAAATGCTGCAGAATTAGGAATAACTGTCCTACTGATCACAGAGCTGCCTGTTTGTTGGGTTTTAGTCATTTGCATCTAAGCCTGGGTGTTGGTGAACAAATGCTTTCTGGGTAAATATTTAATGGTTATTATATCAGTCCACCTGGAATTCTTTGTCATTCTGTTAAGTAGCACACTGGTTATGCTGATTGGAAGGCAGCAGGTAATTACTACTTGGCCATATAAGGAAATCTTGATTCATGGCTTGAAGAGTAGAACTTGGAGGAGTAAAGCCAAGAAAAGGAGGCACTAAGCCATGCCAGGAGAGAATTGTTTAATACGTGATTTATTTTTGTTTTATGCTGAAAAATGTCTGGTTTAGGAGACTATACTTGAGTGGGCAT
The DNA here is from genome assembly GCA_011680675.1 of Gymnobelideus leadbeateri. Taxonomy (NCBI): domain Eukaryota; kingdom Metazoa; phylum Chordata; class Mammalia; order Diprotodontia; family Petauridae; genus Gymnobelideus; species Gymnobelideus leadbeateri. Next base: position 27,988 of record WOXC01007429.1, read on the forward strand.
TGGATCAAGAGGCAGTAGAATTGATTTCCAGACCTTGTTCTGTTGCTAATTCTACATGTAATCTTACAGATCATAGCTTTAGAGTTGGAAAGGACGTCAATGATTATCCATTTTGGACAGTGTTGCATAGAGGATTGAACACTGAGTTTGGGGACAGGAAGACCTTCATTTGAATCTTTCCTGTGACTCCAGGCAAATCTTTGAGCCTCTGTTTCTTTTTGGAATGATAATAGCCTCTATCATAACTACTAGTCAGGAAACCTCTCTCTGAAGGTAGTCTTACACTTCCACCTATCCAGTTACCAATAGTTGTTGTGAGGATCAAAGGATACCATGTGTATATAAAGCACTTTGAAAATCTTAAAGCCCCTATGTAGATGGGAACAACACAAATCATATCCTTCCCCCATTTTATAGATGAGAAAAATGAGACACAGGAAAGTTAAGGTTTTGTCCAAGGTTCCAAAGGTAGATAAGCAGCAGAACTGGATTCATACCCTGGTCCTCTGACTCTAAGGTCAGCCTTCTTTCTACCTGATTGTACAGTGCCTTGGGCAGGCAGATTTAAAGTATACAATATGCACCTGACACTTAGTAGGGAACTGGGGGTACAAAAGCAAAAGTAGAACAACCCCTACCCTCAAGGACTCAAATTCTAACTGGGAAATCTATATATGTACAAATATATAATATATATGCAAAGCAGAATAAAAGTGATGATTGGAGGGGAAACAGTACAAAAGCACAGAGACGGAAAAATAGAGGTTTGTGTATAAGGAAAAACAAAATGAGCCAATATGACTAGACTGTACCAGGAGTATTATGTAAGGAGGCTGGAAAGGCTAGGTTTTGAAGAACCTTAAGAATTTATGTTTGGACCTAGAATTAAGAGGGAGCCACTCGAATTTATTGAATTGGGTAGTGATGTGGTCAGACTGAAACTTCAGGAAAATCACTTTGGTGATTGTATGGGGGATCACTTAAGGTATGAAGGGACTTGAGGGAAGGAGACTGATTAGAAGGCTATTATAATAATTGGTCAAGAGGTGATAAGGATATGAATTAGGCTAATAACTGTATGGATGGAAAGGATGGGATAAATGCAAAAGATGTTGTGGAGATAGAAATGGCTATATCTTTAATATGACTAATTTCTTATAGCTCACCTCATAGCTAATAGCTAACAAGTCATGGCAATTATATTTTTACAATAACTTTTGCATGTCTTCTCTCCATTTCCACTGTTACCGCCTTATTAAAGGCTATCATTATTACTATCTTCCTAGACTGTTGCAGCCACCTATTAGCACATCTTCCTAGCTTCCATTCTCTTTCCCCTCCAGACTATAGTTCAAACTTCTGTTAGATTAATCTTTCTAGGGGGTGGAGCTAAGATGACAGAGTAAAAGCAAGATGGCCAAGTAAAAGAATAAACTTCCTAGTACATGGATCTGGTCATGTTACTCTTTTTTTTTTTCTCCACCACTCTGTCGTATCTTGAATAAAGTTTAGACTCCTCAGCCTGATATTCAAAGTATTTCAAGACCTGGCACCAACTCTACTTCTCTGTAGGCTTGTCTCAAACTCCTCACCCATCATGTTCTAGCCAAGCTAGAACTATTTTCTATCCACAAAACATGTTCCATACCTTCATGTTTTTGCTCACTCCATTTCCTATGCCTAGATCATTTTCTTTCTTCCTATTGAATTCTTGGCTGTCTTTTAAAGCAAATGCCACATGCTAAATGAAATCTTCCCTATTTTTCCTCATTAGGGGTATCCTGGAACTAGCTTGAACCAGGTGGTGAGAACTGATAGTTAAATTTAAAGTGTGAGCATTTATCCTCTGGAAATCTACAAACCTGTAAACTTGGGGCTTGATTTTATTTTATTTTTGTTTACATTTAAGAAAGTAATGGTGATAATGTTAATAATTTTGATTAAACCTATAAAAGTGTTATTAGTATATTTTTTCCCCCTGAGAGTTGATTTTTGAACATTTATGCTATTACTGCCTTTGGTCCTGCTACATCACTTTGTTTTGTACTTTTCTGATGTATGTCTCATATTGTGTATTGTAATTTTTGGTATAGGTTTAGATGCCTTATATCATTTTTATATTTCTCTTAGCATCTGGCACAGTGTTCTGTATGAAGTAGGTGCTTAATAAATGTTTGCTAAATTGTTTTTCTCATTGGTTTGAAATCCAGTGCTCTGAATCTTTTAGTTACTTTCAAGAAGTTTATTTTTTTCTAATTCTAGAGAATATCACTCAGCATTCTCCTACAATCACTGTATTTGGGAGCTATGTTTGATCTTCATTTTTAGAATTCTTGAAGATACATAGATGCTTCTTTCCTTTAAATGTTTAAGTTTTGCATTCCTAGTCCCTGATATAATTCTTGGCATGTGGCGGGTGTCTCATAAATGTTTGTTGATTGATCCATTTTCCCTCTTCATCTCCTGAACAGATTCCTGTTTTGTTGGTGATCATCCAAAAATACAAATTAAGAACTCCACTTTCTGTATGACTGCCTATCCAAACTTGACAATGGTTAACTTCACCAGCCAAGCCAACAAGACATTCGTCAGTGGGAGTGAAGAATATTTCAAGTAAGAAGGAAGTTTCTTAGAGGACTCTCAATTTCCTTCCCCAAAGAAAACATTTGAAATCAATTGATAAACATATAGCAGTCCCAAATCAGAGTTAGCCAGGGTTCCTAGTCTACCTATCAGAGGCCAGAATTTGTCACGTCTCCTATATCTTATTAAAGTGGAAAATGCTGGTTTTTCTCTCTGGCATGCTGCTTCTAGGCCTTTTTACTTTGCTAAAGTGCCCTGTAGAATTAGAAAAAGAGAGTCAAATTGAATAATGATTGATGAGCAAAGTGATGTGTCCCTCCAAATCCCCACACACATAGATAGCTAATTCAGGGTCAGCACTCACTCAAAATCTTAGCTCATACTGATGTATGTATTTACACACTGATGTAAATACTGATATATTTACCTTTGCTAAGACAAACAGGGAACACACATTAATTAAAAAAAAAAAGAAAATCAAACACTATAGTGAATTGGGTATCAAAAGAACATTCTGTCCATACGTACTGGGGTACACCCTCCAGTAGTTTATTCTATTACCAGCATGGAATATTCATTCATGCAGAAACCATGGAACGTTAACGCAGGGATCTGTACATCCAGAGAGCACACGTGAAGGGGCCTCACACATGGAGAAGCACATTTGTGGTTGTGTTTAGGGCACACACCTCCGGCACTACTGGTGATGTCATCATGCTGTTCTCTGCTGGGTGCTGTGTTCTATCTGCTGGATGTCTTTGCTGGTCATTTGATGCAGGGCTTCCAAAATTGCTCTCTGCTACCATCTTCTGGGTTGCAGTAGTTGGCACATTTTCCCATTACTACACTGATCTTAAGGTCTTTTATACCACAATGTGACAAGCCATGTTCTAAGGTCATGGGTAATGTAGACTAGCCTCAGAATCAGTACTAAACCAGCAGAAATCCTCAAGCCAGGACTGTTGTTTTTTTTTTTTTAGGCCACCCCTTTCTCAAGGTTACAGTACATGGTGCTACCTAGATTTGGGATTGGAATATTCCTTTAAACTCCTCTCAAATCCCTGATTGACAGTCTGGATCCCTTCAACCCATTTTGGGGACTTAACTAAAAAAAGCCACCAAAGAATTACTAATATGGCTCACATGATGAAGTTCTAATGTGTGTGTGAATAATGCGTCTGGTTGAAATGCAAATAAATTTGAGGTCAAGAATAAAAGGACTAGGGATGGCTAGGTGGCTCAGTGAGTAAGAGCACCAGCCCCGGAGTCGGGATGACCCAGGATCTGTCCTGGCCTCAGAAAATGAGCACCCACACATAAATAATGACTGGCTGTGTAACCTTGAGCATGTTACTTGACCCCAGTTGCTTTTAAAGAAAAAAAAGAATAAAAGGACTAGGTAAGGCCTGAGATAGTTGTGAGTGCCGCTGGTTCAACAGCCTCCTTCCTCCCATCTCCCCAAACATAGGCAGGATGCATTTAAATTTATTCAGCATCATTAACGTTTTCTCTGTTACTTTCTTAAGTCAAGAGACAATAAACAAAACAGCAGACTAGGCTGTGATTATTCGTAGTTTTGCAAGTCACAAGGCTGTAGGCCACCTCTATACATACTTGGTCCTTAGTTGTTGTCTTTATTACATATATATGTCAAAAATAGCATAGCTTACTGGTATCCCAAGAGTTGCAACTATTGGTAATGCTACCTTTATTAATCATGGTGATGACAATAATATTATTAGAGGAAAAATTTTATGAACTCAACCAGAGTTTTCAATTAATTAGAATTTTTGTCAAAGATAAAAAAAGAGGAAAATGACAAGAAAATAAGCTTCATTTCTAACATATTTAAGTATCAACCTGGGTATGTTCTGGGGTTCACACATTTTACCTCCCTACAACTATATACACCTGTGTCACTGGAAACACGACCTGAGAGTCATAGACTTTTAGTCCTCAGCCATTAAATAAAATTAAATTTTATTCTCTAGACTGTACTTATGAAGGTATATGGTTTTGAATAGATGTATACACAGAAATGCTTACTCAGCTTTGGGAGGGGGTAGGGGAGAAAGGATTAACTAACCAAAAAGCATATGTCAAGTATCTACTATGTTTGAAGTGTTGTAGATAAAAACACAGTTGAAAAAATTCTTGTCTTCAAGGAACTTCCATTCTACATTCCATTCTAATTTGCTGTTATGTTTTACTGTTAGATTTAGCTGTTAAGATATCCTCAGTATCTCCAGCATGGGTAAAACCAAAGCCAGCAAAGTGTGCCTGCTTTGTGTAGCAAGGGCTCAAATCACTGAATCCCTCCTATTCAACAATCTAATCTAAAGTCCTCTGCCTTAGAACTCAGGGAATCAGGGAATGATGTGTAGTCCTGTTGAAAATCCCCTTCTGCTGGTTGACTGCAGCCTAACTTACTGTCACTGTCTTTTTGACTCTCAGGTATTTTGTGTTGAAGATTTCTGCAGGGATTGAATATCCTGGTGAGATCAGGTGGCCACTAGTCGTATGTCTCTTCCTGGCTTGGGTGATTGTATATGCATCCCTTGCTAAAGGCATCAAGACATCAGGCAAAGTAAGAGTTTCTCCTTACTTACTAAAGCAAAACTTCCACCCACTTTCCAGGTGGTAAGGCATTAAACCATAGCTGTCATCAGTGTTATTGGTCACCTGGAGGCCATTGAACAGCAACATGGATCCTATTTTCACACAGAAATAAGACCAATGAAGAAGGTAGAAATTACCCCCTCATCCCTTCCAACTCCACTTAGGTTACACCTTTTCCTACAGTCCTGACCTTTTCCGATAGTCCTTAGCTTGTTGTTAACCATTCCTCACCAAGTGATAAATGATAACTGTGATGTTAGCTGGTCAGATACAATGCCTTCCAAAGGTGATGGTATTTTACATGGGATACAAAAATTCCTTTAAGAATCAGACATAGGGGTGGCTAGGTGGCACAGTGAGTAGAGTGCCGGCCCTGGAGTTAGGAGGACCTGAGTTTGGATCTGGACTCAGAAATTTAACAGGAAAAAAAAACAAAACTAGCCCTGTGACCTTGGGCAAGTTACTTAACCCCAGTTGCCCTCCAAAATAGCAAAAAAGAAAAAAAAGAATCAAAGATATATTCTTGCCCCTTATCTAAGGCAACTGATTGAGGAAAGGATGCTTAATGTTTTCATGTCATGGCCCCCTTTGGCAGTCTTGTGAAGTCTATGGGATTCTTATAATAACATTTGTTGTCTACGTTCATACCTAAGGGAATTCCTAAATTTCAATTAGAACTTAGTGTAAATAAAGATTTATTTATTTTTCCCATCCAAGTTCACAGATCCCCTGAAATCTATTCACAAGCCTCTCAGGAGACCTTGGGCCCCAGGTTAAGAATCTCTGCTTTTAAATGGTTAGACACCATATAACAGAGAAGAGCTGATCTAATCCTATTTACCCTTCCCAATAGAATGTTTGCTTTGAAATAATTATTGTATTAAAACAAGCAAACAAACAACTCTTTATTAGGAAAAATCAGGCAAAATCATGAGGTTTTTCTTTGGCACCTTCTCTCTCCTGGTACTCCAGGGAACTCCAGCCTACTTTTGACTTCCTATCACCTTGGTCCCACTTTCCTGACTTCTCTTACTTGGGGACTTGCTGATGCCCTGTTTCCTTCCCATTGAAAAGGCTTGAGGAACTTTCGAAGGTGTTAGTGAGCTTATCTCTATTGCCTCAGGTCTTTAGGACTATATAAGGTGCCTCAGAGATCCTACGATTCATTCCCTTCATTTTACAGATAAACAGAGACTGGGAAGGGAAAATGATATACTGGGTCACCTAGCTAGTTCCTGGCACAACTGGAACTAGACTTGGGATCTCTTAATCCCCTGCCTGAAATTTGCTTTTATACTGCCTCTAACTGGTAGTTTTAGGATATGAGAAGACTTGAACCCTCAGCCTTCAACTGGGTCAGTTCCCACAGAAAACAGAAGATTCATTTGAGATTCTAGGCCCCCTGTTTGGATCTAAGTTTAGAGTAAACATTATCCATGTTTCTGTAACCTCTTTAGGATCCATTGGATCCTGACTTTTAGCCAAATGACTTTCCAACAGAAGTGTATGAGGACTTTGTTCAGTGATAATTACTCCAAAAAAGGGGGGGGGAATCAGGAAACACCATTTGTGTGAATGGTCTTGAAAGTTACAGAGGAAAGACTGATTGGCTTAGGGAAGGTGTAAATGGAAGGAAGCAAGCTTCTAGGTCCTGACTGTTTGACTAAGAAGAGGAGTATCATGAGAGTGTCCTGAATGACCCATAAACTGAAGGACGCTGGTGTATCTAGAAAGAGCTGGCCTTGGAAGTGGAAAAGGAGAAATCCAAACTTGACAGAAAATGGAAGTTTGCCAAATTCTCATTTGGCTGAAAGTCAAAAGAATGGTAGACTTAGATTCAGGGAAAACTAGATTCTTGTCCTTTCTCTGTCACTAACCCTTTGACCTTGGCCCAATCCCATAACTCCTTTTGGTCCCCAGTTTCTTCCTGTGTAAAATACAGAAAATACAGGAGTTGGACTAGTTAATATTAAAGGATCTTCTGTCTCTGACATCTAATGACTTCATCTAGAAGGGTATTGAGCCCACTTATTCCCACCATCCCAGAATATGGTCAAGGCTCTTGAGTTTTATGTAATTCCTGAAATTAGTTCTTCAGGGACCACAGTTAATGGAATTATGTAGATAAGTGTTTTATTTCAGAGCAGTTAACTTGTGGCTCTGCCTGTCTGGGAAGGATTTCCAAATAGGGATCAACGATCAATTACTTTAAGGGGAAATATTTAAAAGAAGTGACAAATCATTATCCATTATCTTGGTCAAGGTTGCAAAGGCCCTAATCATGATGCAGTACCTATGAACAAAGGTGAATGACCTGCTTAACTTTGCTGGAATATTTGGTGATTGAAATCCCATGAACAATGTCACTGCAAAATGATAGAGACATATGAGTTCTTTCTTCTCTGTTTGAGGATGAGTCTGCTTCCTCCTAGAAGTCTTTAAGGAGATTGAGAATATTTACTCTTCTTTGTAGAATAGTTCTATAATTAAAAAAACAACATCAGATGAACACTAACTTGGATTTAAAAACAAAACAACAAATACCCAGCACTTTAATTGATGCCCTTTGATCTTAAAATGGTATTTTCCAGTATGTCCTCTAACATCCAACCCTCTCTCATCACAAAGCAAATCATGGGACAGTGGCAAGAGTATTGAATTTGAAGTCACAAGACCTTAGTTGGAACCTTTTATTACCTATTTGGCCATGACCTTGGGTAAATGACATACTCTCTCTGGCCCTCAGTTTTCTCGTCTGATGACCTGTAAGATCCTTTCTAACTCTAAATCAATACTCTTAGAACCAATCGACAAAGCATCCACTTTGTAACATGTAGCAACTCTATCCCACCATTCTTCTCCAAGAAAGACTTCATGTAGTTTTGTGGATAGAGGTTAGTCATCACAAGGAATCAGAGATCTACAGCTGTCCACTATTGTTTTTATTTACATTATCCAAGTCATTGCATGCTCTATTCTTCTAATTCTTCTTATTTCAAACTGCATCAGATTCAATCTGCACTCATCTCTAAGTACTCTATAGCATCTTAGACCTAGCCATCGATGGGAGCTCAGCAGCCAGCTAATCTAGGCATCTCCCTTATTTTACAGATGAGGAAGTTCAGGATTAAGGACGTTAAATTCCTTGAACATAGTCACACAGGTCACACATTAGAATGAAGTGAAGGATTTGAACTCTGCTTCTCCAGCTCCAAAGTTGGTACTCTTTCCACTATAGCAAACTGCCTATTCTGGCTGTTGGCAAATAGTAAACTTAGATAAGACTATTTGGAGTACACCCAGGCCTAGCCCTTCTTCTCCCATTTCTGTTCTCCCTGTGAACTACCACATGCCAAGATTCTCTCTTTCTATCTTTGTCAAAATTTGCTCTTGGATTTGTCATTCATACTGAAGTATCATGTAGTGTTACCTCTCCCAGTGGGTAGAGGTGCATTTCAGGAACTGAAAGGGTTAAGTAGCAGTGATCGAATTTCAGGCTTCAGTGAGTGAGTCAGAGGGGCCATTTTGTAAATGGTGCTTTTTTATGGACCCTTAGATGGGGGCTTATTTTCTCTATCTATTGGAATAGGTTGAATTTGAAGTGTCTCCTAAACCTTCTCTTTTCCAGGCCAGATTGACACAGTTCTTAGATTTTTCTAGCTCCTTAATAATTTTTGGTGCATCATTAAACCTTCTCTTCCCCATGCCCCTTTCAAGTTGTCCAGTCCTGAGTCAGGCACAATACAATGGTGAAGGGCTTATTGGAGATGGATATAGTGGGAAGGAAGTTTATCTTGTCATTTCCAACTGATAAAATCCTGTTTATCCTTCCCAATAGCATGTTTGCTTTGGAATAAATAAATAAAGCTCCCTGTTGCTGCATTGCTGACTCATGGTTCATTTTCTGCTGCACTTGGATATAGCTGTGTTCTTCCCCAGTTTATTTTTATTAAGACTCAAAATGAGAAGGGAAAATTTAATTAGCTGACTCTTAGTTTCCAAAGCATTATCATCTTTTTGATCAAATTGACAAGGAAAAAGTCCTCCTTCTTCACTTTAACACAAGAAAAAAGACCCTTAGTTCTCAGTAGTAAATAGAATCCCAGATCTCTTAGGGATGGACATGATTAACAATCGACTGCCTTTCCAAAAGCTGATACAGACACCAAATGTATACTCATTTCTTTCTTCTTTCCTGCTTCTACTACCTTTTAGGCATCTATTTTCTGAATCCCAAACCTGCTGCTACTTAGAGCTGCAGGGAGTGTGAGTGAGAATGGAGAGTGCCTTTTGGTGGGTAGACAGGGTATCTGAGTTCTTTAAGTGCCATGAGGGTGAGGTATTATATAACACCTGGGGGTATTACTCACTCTGGTTATATTACTCTAGGTAGATACTCTGTTAATATGGTGACATTATCCATGCTTCCTTCATATTCATGTCAACAAGATTACTGATAGACTGTAGACTGAATGTCTTTTTCCTCTTACTGGATGAATACAACAAAGATAAGTTTCCTCTCCTGTTTAAATATCTCTGATCACCAGTTATATGAACATATGCAGGAGTTCTTTCCTCTAGAGTAGTGATTAATTTTTAGTGTCATGGACCTCTTTGGTAGTTTACTGAAGCCTAAGGAGCCCTTCTCAAAATAATGCCTTTAAATCCACAAAACAAAATATATATGATTACAAAGAAAACCAAAGGTTAGCCAAAATTTATATGCACTTTCATTCCCATCCTAGTTCACCAACACCCTTGAACTCTTTCCATGGACACTCTTGGGCTCGGGGGACCTCAAGTTAAGAAGCTATGCTCTAGAACTTTTGAGCAGTCCAGGTTCTTCCAATCTTCCCAACACAGCTCTAGCAGGACATGGGAGAGGTAGACCTGCTATCTTGATAGCTTGTCCAGCTGTGCCCCCAGTAGATCATTTTTCGACTGTGTCAATGCATATGCCATCATATGCACCAAAGTCTCAACCCATTTCACTCAAAATATGATTGTTTGTTGGTCTTTCTAGGTGGTGTACTTTACCGCTACATTCCCTTATGTTGTGCTTGTGATCCTACTCATCCGAGGAGTTACGTTGCCAGGAGCTGGAGCGGGGATTTGGTACTTCATTACGCCTAAGTGGGAGAAACTTACCGATGCTACAGTAAGCCCTTTATTTCACTTATAATGCTCTAGTGAAAGGTGATGTGGGACAGTCGGTAATATACAGGATTTGGAGTCAGGGAAAACTGGCTTCACATCCTGGTCCTGACTCTGCCATTACTAAGATATGTGATCCTGAGGCACCTCGAGGTGCTTCAAGAAAATCCATAGCACTTTAAGTTATTATAGTGGAAGGATTTGCTATCAGTGTTGGTGAAGGGTATAATTTAGATGGTGCAGTGTGTAAAAGTGCTAGACTTGGAGTCAGGAAGACCTGAGTTCAAATCCCATCTTAGACACTTACTAGTTATATAACCTTGGGCAGATCACCTAACTTTTTTCTGCTGCAGTTCCCTCAATTGTAAAGTGGTGATGGGCACTTAGGTGGCACAATGGATAGAATGCCAGGCCTGGAGTCAGGAAGATTCATCTTCCTGAGTTCAAATCCAGCCTAAGATACTTACTTAACTGTGTGACGCTGGGCAAGTCATTTAACCCTGTTTGCCTCAGTTTCCTCATTAGTAAAATGATCTGGAGAAGGAAATGGCAAAGTGCTTCAGTATCTTTGCCCAGAATACTCCAAATGGTGTCATGAAGAGTTGGGCATGACTGAAAAATCACTGAACAACAACAACAAAAGCAGTGATAATAAAAGTACCTATCTTCCATGGTTTTTTAGAGGATTAAAGGAGATAACATATACAGGGCTTTGCAAATCTTAAAGTGCCATATAAATGCTACCTAGCTATTTAGACTTATTTCCTAGGTATGACGGATTGGACAGATGTGTAGAAAGAACCAATTTAGTATCAGCTCATCAATATCACTTCCTCTCACAATCTGGGATCTCTTTTGGGGTTGGTCTGCTGGGTAGACAATGGATTATGGACATCACTTCTTGAGAGCAAGGCCAGTTTCATTCCTGTCTTTGTAACTTCAATGTCCAATATACTCCCTGATACATAATTGGTGCTTAATATTTCATGTTAGCTGATTGATTCATTACACTTTTATGTAATCCTGGAAAGAGATTTATACATTTAGGAAATTTTAATTTAAAAAATTAATTAAAACAAAAAAAGAAATGCATATTTAGTGTTTTCCAGATTGCCTAGAAGAGTCGTCCAAATCTCCTGTCTCATATGTGGTCATGTGATAGTGTTAAAATGAAAAAGGGAATTCCCCTGATAATATTCAGACTATCTCATGATGTTGGTGTGGTAATAATCATTATGTCTATGAAGCCAAGTTACACAGGTTGGAAAATTAACTGTACCCAGCCAACCATGAAGCAATTATATTTCCAAAGGGACCAGACACACTAATTACTTCCAGTGTTCCGAAGTGGGCACAGAACACACTGCTGTTTTTTTCTGTCCTTACTTCTCTCATGCTATATCATTGTGTTCCTATTTTAAGAACTCCCAGTGTGAAAAAAAACCCAATTGTACAAAAAAAGAAAAATGAGGATTTAGTTGTTTAAATGACAGGAGTTTCCTCACTTTGAAAAAAGGATTAATCTTGGGTTTCCAATGTCCCATTGTAATGCAATGGAAACCATTGCACTTGGAGTTAAAGGGAGGACCTGGGTTTGAATCCTTGCTCAGTTACCTGTCCACCTCAAACAAATCACCTTATGGATCATCTGTAAAATTAGAGGCCTGGACTTCCTAGCTGTTTGACCCTGAAGGTCCAAGCTCCTGGATCCCTAGGGACTTCGGCTATAAAGACAGTACCTTTGGGTGGAAGCCTCGCTTGGCCGATTTGCTTCAGCAGCTGATGTAGAGGTGAGCCACTCACATGGCCACTGATCACAGCACAGAGGATGCTCTCTGAAGTGGGGCTGTCAGCAAGAAGGCTGTGATGTGCCATTCGTCTGTCAGCTGACACTATGCACCTACTTGATGGGTTGCTCTCATTGGCCTTGAATTTGAACTGGGATTTTTGCAGTGTTGGCATCTGGCTAGCGTCCATGATCCAAAGGACATTGTTCTATCTCTGTAGTTGTAGGTGACCACCTCCTACTGTTTCCTTTGTTGTGAATTTCTGGTACTCTGCCCGGGTTCAGGGGGCTCAGTCATTTAGCCAAGACAGGATTGTCTTGTCCGTGTCCCTGGAGATTGGGGTTTTATTGTGCAGTACCTCTGGCATTGCTAGTCACTATCCTTATCATATTTAATTAAGAAGGTTCAGGCACTGGGCAAGTCCCATTCTCATCTTGGCAGATATGTGCCCCAGAACGCATTGAAGTGCTAGAGATTGGTTTTCAGAGTGGGCAGGACAATGTATCCCCAAACTTCATCTCTCTCTAATGATTGAAAAAACATCTATTATGAATTTGCTTTGTGTTAAAATCTGGGCATTCAAATACAAGAAGGACAGTTTCTGTTCTGAAGGAACTTACCTTATAATTTGGGGAATAAAATACATGTATGGGAGGATTCAGCTGCAATGTGGATGGGAGGACCCAGTAGTCCTTAGGGTTCAGTAATGGTGCAGATGGTAAGACCCAGGGGTCTTCCAGGTACACTAGCAGGTCAGATACAGGAAGCTTGACATTGGTGACTCCCTGCTCATCCAGGGAGGGTGGCTGTGCCATTTGTTAGTCCAAAGTGTTCGGTTAAGGAGCCTTTGATGTCTTAGCATCTTAAGTTTAGACTTGAGGGGTCATCCAGTCTGAACTCTTCATCACCAATGAGAGGGGAAATGACTTTGCCCACCATTATTCACATACCCTCGTCTGAGGCAGCACAATCTAAGACCCCATCTTCATTTGTGAACAGGCAGACAAACCAATATTGAACATGGAAGTACACTTAATAATATGATGTGACTTAATAATAGCAATTTTATAAACATGGGTTTAACATGTGGTATACATAACACATACAATACATACGTATATACATGCATACACAGCCATATGTATTTATATATGTATGTGTCTGTATGTGTATATATGTGTGTGATACACACACACACACACACACACACACACATTCACCTGCACCTGTGGCCTCCTACAGATCTCACTCATTGCTAGACTTCCAATGCTTTATGAGGGTGGTTAAGAGCTATACATTAAAGGGCAAGAGATGTTGTTAGCCACATTATAGTGACATAGAAGACAGAAAATAATCATTGAACAGAGCTATACAAATATGGGAAAGATCTGTGATATCCTCAATATGAGAACCCCCTAGTATGGGCACTGTCTGCTATCACTATGGTTTGCAACTAGTCTATAATTTAGGTAGGTTAAGTCCTATGGATTTGTTTGAAGCACAATACTTTGTCATTCATTCATTCATTCATTCATTCATTCATTCATTCATTCATTCATTCATAGTGATTAGGAGATTCTCACCCTAAGTCACAGAGTTAGTTTATGTCAGAGGCAAGATTTAACTCTTAGGTCTTCCTGATCTCAGGCGAGTGTCTTATCCACTATACAATACAGTTTCTCTGCAAGACAGAAATAAGGACAGTTGTTACTGAGGACCAAACTCTTGTAGTAAGACCAATGAGTAGAAAGGTGGCTGTGCAAGAAAGAAAGATTTTACCTTTGTTGGACTCTATTATGTGGCATATTTGATGAATTTCTCTACCCCAGATGTCAGAGCAACACAAAAATGGGAAGCTTATTTATGATCTGAGGATTAAAATTTTGTTCATTGCATAGAAGTGATTGGGCTCTCCCATATGGTTTAGTCCAACCCTCTATCTTAAGTTTTAAGCAGAAGAAATCTGTTATGAACATCCCTGTCTCAATAATAACTGCTCTTCTTCATACTTTGGTTTACACATTTGTAGATAGATTTTGTGAAGGCTGTATATTTCACAAAATAATAAGCAAATATAATTACTAAATTACTGGATTTCATCCTATAGACCTTGGGAAAAGCTCTCAGCAAAGACAGCTGACTTAGGTTCTTTGTGATCTGGTATGATCTGATATGAGTTAGTCCACTGGCAGTCATTCTCTGTGCAGAATTTAGTTATCATTCCCCAGATCAACTCCTGTCTCATTGGATTCAATGGTAAACCAATGCATTTGACTCATTCACGTTTTTGAGATGGCATACATGCTGAGCTTCCCCGACTCTGCCTGGCACTTGGTGCAATTCCTTTGGGATTTTGTGAAACTGGGAAAACCCCCCTTATTAATTCCACTGGAGTTTGCCTCTCAAGTTAACTTGTCATTTCCTTTCCTTTGTTTCACAGGTATGGAAAGATGCTGCAACTCAGATTTTCTTCTCTTTATCTGCTGCATGGGGAGGTCTGATTACTCTTTCTTCTTACAACAAATTCCACAACAACTGCTATAGGTAGGCTGGAACCAGGCTATGGTTGAGGTGGAAGTGGAGAGGTGGGGAAGTTAAGGGGGTGGAGCCCTAGGCCTGGACTCAGAGTCCCAGGCTCAGGGTTGGTGAATCATTTCCTGACTCTTAACGTGACTTAAGAGCTAGTGGCTTTCCTCGGGGCTAGGAGGGAGTCAGTGGTGGGTCAGGATTACCATAAACTCCTGGGGCTTTTCTCCTAGAAGTTCCCTTCTCCGCACTCACATAGCAGTTACCCTAATGTAGGTCCTCATCACCTTAGACCTGGATTGTTTCAATAGCTTTTTGTTTTTATTTCTGTCACTACCAGATATACCCACTGGCTCCCAACATGAGTGTTCCCTTGTAACAAAGAAAAATATTTAAGCCAAGTCAACACACATGACTTGTGTCAGTCTACAGATTTTACTCATTACTATCCTTCCAATACTTGATGAGGGTGATTAAAAGCTATACATTAAGGGGGCAAGAAATGTTGTTAGTCATATTAAATTGACATGGAGGACAGAATCCTTCTGATAGTATATTCAACATTCTATACCCATTGACCACTAACTCTCCAACCAAAAGAAGGACAATTCTTTTAGACTAGTCTTTCAACATCATTTATTATTAACCTGTTATATAAGTAGAGTCCTTGGCTTGATGCTATTGGAAAATAACAAGAAATTTAGGACATGGCCTTTCTACTTGAGGGGCTTAAAGTCTAGATAGGGAGAAAAAAAAAAACTACCTACTTGAAAAGTGTCTGAGAACATCAGGCATTGTTATGGAAGATGCCAAATGAGTGGTATGGAGAGTAAGAGTTATTATAACTGAGGAAGAAATCATTTTTGTCTGTGGTCTTTGTTAAAGTTTTCCTGAATGAGGGATTATTTCTAGACTTTGAAGGATGGGGAGAATTTCAGTAACTGAAAGAAATGATTAGAACATTCCAGATTGGAAAAAAAGTTAAGTAAAAACTCTAAGGCAGGAAAGCCCAAGAAATGTTGGGAAAATAATCAATAGATCCATTAAGCAGGAGTGGAGGTATTTATGAGGGAGAAGAATGAAATAAATTAGAAAGATAATTGAGACTTTATTAAAAAAAGACCTAAAATGCCTGGCCAAGGTGTTTGGATGAATAATGCTATAATTACTTGTTAATGAAGAATTTGAAAATTTGTAGGCACATGGAAAATGCAGAGGAATGCAGGATCCCTGTCACTTTAGAAAAGACTTCCAGCTAGTGCAGGTTGGACAAACCTATTCACTTGGGGAAACAGTGGGCATCTACAAAGATGATGTTTGGGAAGTAAGTGAAATTTCCATTCAGCTTCTCCCACCTCCTGTCTTGGATTCTTCTACCTTTCAGTACCCAGATCCCCTAAGCTGAGGCTGGCTATTTGGTTCCCAGTGCAGTGCCCCAACCAAGCTTGCTGTCTCCAGCACCACTTATCCTTCAACCCTTTGCTGCCATCTCTTTCCCTCAATGGTATCCCTGTTCTGTATCCCCTTCCCTTAGGGTCCTGCTCTGCTTTCCTCTGATAAAGAAATCCTGGCAAGCACCATACTGGGTGATAAAAGATTGCCCTATTGTCCATCCCAGGAACGCATTTACATTTAAACTGATTTTCCAGAGACTGTGTCTCAACACAAAGATATTGGGACAGATTTTTGGTTTGAGGTACTCTAGCACATCCCTCAGACATGGCAGGATTGTATATGGGCCCTGCTATTATGAGTAGGCTGTAGAGAAAAACCTATGTATAATAAGGATGGACGAATGTTCAACAGTTGATAAAGCAACTGACATTTATTAGGTGCCTACTGTGCTAGGTGCTGGGGATAAAGGTTCAATGAATGACAAGTCACAGCACTAGCCTTGAAACCATGGGCCATGCCCACGCCCACATGCTCAGTATAACACAATGGCTCTTGTCTCTTCTCTCCAGAGACACGCTCATTGTCACCTGTACCAACAGCGCTACAAGCATCTTTGCCGGCTTTGTTATCTTTTCTGTCATTGGCTTCATGGCAAACGAGCGCAAAGTGAACATTGAGAATGTGGCTGACCAAGGTAATGTACAAAACCGACATTAGGATAGTGCTTTAGGGTCGACATCACACACTTCACTACAACTTGATTGAAACCTCACTGGCTCATGCTCACTTGCCTACTCTGCCTGGTACTCAAGTCTTCAATATGTGATTGATTCCTGTTAGGAACTGGGGATGGGGACAGAGTAAATCAGACTCATGGATCAGTCAGTGGGAGCTGGATGACCTTTTTTGGTTTCTCTGGTGTTTTCTGAGCCCTAGAGGTTTGCAGACTAATAAAAGGGGTGCTTTGAAATATTCCTTCTCTTCACTGCTATCCTTATTTTTCTTCATTAATTTCAAATCACAGTAAATAAGTTGTGATGTCTGCATTAGTAGAAGGGGGATTATTTATTAGACAAAATTGATGATTATAAAAGCAATTTCAGGCACCACCATTTGGGTAATGACATTAAGAGAGTTTGTGGAATTCTAATAACATGAATGCAAATATATTACTTTTATAAATGATTTTTATTTCCAAAGCACTTTTTACAATAAATTTTATCTCAGATCTATACCTAGCAAAATTTGTCCATAACCTTTTCTTTCCTTTGGGGGAAGGTGGGAGAGGGGAAATTAGGGAGAGGGGGAGAGATGGTATGGGGAATCCATTGCGTGATGATGAAAGCTTTGAGCCACACATCTCAACTTTCTTTTTAGCTTTGGTTCCCAGTGCATTTGATAACAGATCCTTCAGTGTGAATAATATCTACAATAAGATGGCACGAACCTTATGAATATAGGAAAGTTTCAGGGAATAATGAGTTAAATGTGTGTAAATATTCAAGTGTCAGTGACCTATAACTTATAGAACATTATATTGACTGAAGATTTCAAGGCACTTTTCTGGAGAAGCATCTGGAAATAGCAGAAAGGAAAAGGTGGGAACTTCTATGGGAAAAGGGAGAAAGCATAATGGGGAATGTTTGCATCTGGAAAAATCTTCCAATGTAGATAGCTTAAGGAATTCTAATGAATATCTAAGATATCACAGGAGAGAAATGAGAGAGAAATGGCCAGGGTTCTTGGGCATTAATTCTGATCTGTTTGACTGATAGGGAGAGGAAAGATTAGATTAATGTTATGGGGTCCACTAATGATAGAAAGAGACAACTGAAACTTTGTTTTCCAAAAAATATAACAAGTCTGGACTGGAAGTAGGTATTTAGCAAAAATGTTATGAAAGTCTGGACTGAATAACCAATGAAATGGAAAGAGAATGGACTTGCCATCTGCCTGGGCTGTTTTGGCCACTACCTAGCCTGAAGGGAAGAATTCAGAGTTGGATTATACCAGAAAGTAAGTACCTAGTGGCCTATGACATAAATTGTACTTTTCATTGTTTTCTCAATGAGGGAAATCTGGAGTAGATAGCCAGAGTCTTTGGAATTTGGATTGAAAGTCAGAGAGCCTGATTGCTAGTCCTAAGCTTTCTATATACCCAGCAGAAGGCATCGTGGGTTCTATGTTCTTATTTTTTTTTTTAAACAAATGCTTTATTAACTTCTGTTTTACATCATTCATTTCCGCCAGATTTTGAGTTACAATCATTTCCCCCCCATTATTCCCCTACCCAACCTCTCAGAATAGTAGTCCCACAAGATATCACTTCCTCCAATCTGCTCTCTCCCATACCTTCTCCCATACCCCCATCGACTTTTCCATTAGAGGAAGGTGAATCTTTGTGTCCCAATGCCTGCACATCTTATCTCCCTATTACAAGCGAAAGAGTATTACTAATAATATTTATATATATTTGAAACATTTAATGTTACGACCTCAAATTTCAGATCCATTTCCTTCCTCCCTTGTCACCCATTCCCTCTTGGGAGATAAGTAATTCAGTATATGTTGTACATGTCTAGCTATGCAAAACATTATCATAGTAGATATATTGTACAAGGCTGCTTATAATTCCCTCCCACTCATCCCACCCCCCACCTGGTCCATTCCCTACATGATCCTGTCCCTCTTCTATAGTGGGTACTTCCAACCTCCCCTCACCCCAAGGATGCCCTCCCATCCATCATCCCTCCTCTCATCCCCCTTCCCCCTATCCTGCTGCAGGTTGAGATATCCCATTTAGTATGTATGTCATTTTCTCCCTGAACCAAATTCAATGTGAATGTGGTTTTGCCTTTTTAGCCTTCCTTATTCTCCCCCTCCTTTGCAACCACTTCCCCTTGCTTCTTCTACATGGGATAGTTTACCCTACCCTGTCTCTCCCCATCTCCTCTTGCCACTTTCCTCTCTCACCTCATAATTTCATCCCTTGAGTATTCTCCCTTCCCAACAAATTCAACCTATGCCCTCTATCCATATATAACTGTAACCATATACACACACATTCACATATGTATTCATATGACCACACCCCTTCTTCCATTATTTTCATAGTGAGAAAGATATCATCAGTCACAGTTATTGCTTTTCCATATAGGAATGTAAATAGTTCAACTTTGATAAGTTCCTTTTGATTTCTTTTCCCTGATTACCTTCTCAGGCATCTCTTCCTTCTTGTGTCTGGATGTCAAATTTTCTATTCAATTCTGGTTTTTTCCTCAAGAATGCTTGAAAGTCCTCTATTCCACTGAATGACCATATTTTCCCCTGAAACAAAATACTCAGTTTTGCTGGGTAGGTGACCCTTGGGTTCATTCCCAGTTCTTTTGCCCTCTGGAATATCATATTCCATGCCCTTCGATCCCTCAGTGTAGAAGCTGCCAGGTCCTGGGCTATTCTGATTGTGTTTCCACAATATTGAAATTGTTTCTTCCTGGCTGCTTGTAGTATTTTCTCCTTGATCTGGAGATTCTGGAACCTGGCTATAATATTCCTGGGAGTTTTCTTTTTGGGATCTTTTTCAGGAGGTGATCGGTGGATTCTTTCAACCTCTATTTTGCCCTCTGGATCTAAAACATCAGGGCAGTTTTCCTTGAGAATTTCTTGAAGGGTGATTTCTAGGTTCTTTCTTTGATCATGGCTTTCAGGTAGTCCAATAATTTTTAAATTGTCTCTCCTGGATCTATTTTCCAGGTCAGTGGTTTTTCCCATGAGATATTTCACATTGCCTCTAATCTTTCATTTGTTTGGATCTGCTTAACAGCATCTTGATTTCTCATAAAGTCATTAGCTTCCATTTGCTCCAGTCTAACTCTGAAGGAATGAATCTCCTCAGTGAACTTTTGAGATTCTTTTTCCATCTGGCAAATTCGACTTCTTAAGGCATTCTTCTCCTCATTGCCCTTTTGGGCCTCCTTTGCCATTTGAGCTAGTCTATTTTTTAAGGTGTTGTTTTCCTCAGTCAGGCTGTTGACCCTCATTTCATACTTTTCCTGCATCCTTCTCATTTCTCTTTCCAATTTTTCCTCCACTTCTCTTATTTGATTTTTAAAGTCCTTCTTAAGGTCCTCTATGGCCTGCAACCCGCTCATGTTTTCCCCTGGGGCTTTTGGAGCAGGACTTCTGACCTCACAGTCCTTTCCCGCTCTATGCCCCCAAAATAGGAGTCTAGGGTTGCATTTTTCTGTTTCCTTTGCCTTGGCATGTTGCCACTTAATTGCTTGACTTTTGGGCTTGTTGCCACACTATGGCTTTAAGGCCAGCTAGAGGAATTTTCGTCCCGAACGTGTGGGGGGCAACTTCCGTTTCTGGCAAGCTGTAAACCCACCCACAACTTCCACCCTAGATCACAATCCAGATCCAGGAGGTTAAAGCAAGAGCGATTACCCCCCAAGACTGATCGCTGGATCTCCCCACGATTTGTAGGCTGGGAGCTGGAAATGCCTCTGAAAACTACACAGTGGCGTCTCCTCAGCAGCTTCTAGCCCCCAGGGGAGGGAGCTGACGCATTCCCCAAATACAGGTCCCAAAGTCCATAGGACACTAACCTCTTACTTTGTCCTAGGCAAGTCTATGTTGATAATTCTGGAGTCTCCACAGTTCCT
This sequence comes from Gymnobelideus leadbeateri, assembly GCA_011680675.1. Classification (NCBI taxonomy): domain Eukaryota; kingdom Metazoa; phylum Chordata; class Mammalia; order Diprotodontia; family Petauridae; genus Gymnobelideus; species Gymnobelideus leadbeateri. The sequence continues at coordinate 48,716 of WOXC01007429.1, forward strand.
GGTGTTCTGGGGTTCCTCCAGCCGGCTACTGGCCCTGCCGCCCTGGGGCTAAAACCTCGGCTCACTTGGACCTGGGCTCGGCTCGGCTCCTGCGCTCTGCGCGCTGCCGGCTCCCAGACCACTGCGCTGGTCCTTCCTGCAGGGTGCTGGGCTGTCCTCAGCGGGAGGTTAGCTTCTCTGTGTCGTTCTGTGGGTGCTGGGGCTCCAGAAGTTGTTCACAGTCCTTTTTTACATAGTTTGTGGGGAATCTGGGGGCGGAGAGGCTTGGAAGAGCTGTTTCTACTCCGCCATCTTGGCTCCGCCGCATCGTGGGTTCTAAGAAGATGGTGAGACAGACATAGGAAGGGTTGGCTTCATGTGTATGGGGCCCTTTCCTCATCCAGCACTTGATTGGGGTTCCTTAGGGAAGAAGCAATAGAGAATATAGCCAGAAGTCTTTTTCTGCCATTCTTAGAGACCTTTTGGAAGTTGCAAGTACATTTTTGCCATTATCAGTGATATATCTAGTTAAGCTGACTGGACTGCCTTGCTGCCAAGCCTTATTCATATGGAATGGCTTGTCTGGGCCCAGCTCAGAGGGTAGCCTTCTGGAACCGGGTGCATGGCAGCGTGCTTCATGGCCAACAGCCCAGTGAATGACACCCTCAGAACCTCCTTTGTAGTTAGTAGCTCCCTATCAATTCAGTGAGCTTGAGCAGTAGTGCATGCTGGGAAAGAAGCAATATTTCAAGAAGGACGTGGCAAGAATTGGGAGGCAGCAGGTTTGTATTCAAGAATGGGATGCTCCCAGACCTTATTCAGTATCTTAATAGTTAAGAACATTCATCCATAATGCTGGTACAAAGCTGGCACTTAATAAACGCTTATTGATTGACTTAATTAATTAAATTAAAATGATGAAACCAAGTCTTCTGGCTCCCAGTTCAATACTCTACTCAATACTACCTTGTTTACTTCTCCTTGAAGTAAAAAAATACTAATAAAACCATTGTATGTATTTATTCATTGATAAAATGTGCATTTATTAAGCACCTGCCATATCTCAGGTACAGGGCTAAGTGTTGGTGATACAGAGTAAAAATCAAATAGTCCCTGCCTCCAAAAAGCTTATGTGGGGTGATGGTAGTGACATTAGCATGACTGAGTTGGAAAGAACCTTCTGAGGTTATAGGATATGGGACCACAGACGTAGAGCTGGAGTTTCAAAGGCTTTCTAGTCAGTCAGCCAGTCAATAAGTTAATCTATAAAGTGCCAGGCACTATGCTCAGTGCTGGAGATAAAAGGAAAGGCCAGCCCCTTCAAGGAACTCACATGGGAATGAGGGAGACAACTTGCAAATAACCTGATGTAAACAATGTATAGGGTGAGTGGAGGTGTGACAAATTTTGGAAATGGGAAAGGCTCTGGTAGGTGACTTTCAGCTGGGTGTTGAAGGAAGCCAGGGAAGCCAGAAGGCAGAGGTGAGGATCGACAGTGTTGCAGGCATGGAGACCAGTCAGTGAAAAGGCACAGAGGGTAGAACTGGAGTATAAAAGATCAATGGCACTGGAATCCAATTCCCTCGTTTTGCAGATGATGCAACTGAGACCCAGAAACTTTGAGCAGTGGTCCCAAGGGTAGATAGCATCGGTGATTGGATTTAAACCCAGAACCTCTCATTTCAGACCCAGTGCTCTTTCACCTAGACTATCTCAGAGCATAACCTGCCCAAAGCAGGATGTATTAATTTCCAGGTTTTCTGGCAACATGAAATCCTGTCACCTTTGACCACTAGGATCCTGTTCTCTCAGTTCAGTTGCTTGGACTTCATTGTTATGATCGCTAAGTGGAATTTCCAGTAATTCAGGCCATTTATTGCTGGCTTTCCCCATCTGTAGGAATAGGGACTTGACTTGTGATTTCAGTGATGAGGAAAATCTCTCTGCCAATACAGGTGAACACCATTTTTGCATCTTATATTTTTAGCAAGTTGCCTAAAGCACTGAAAAGTTATAGGACTTCAAGGCCACACAGCCAGTATTTTTCAAAGGAAAGACTTGGACCTAGGTCATCTTGGAACTCCAAGGTCAGATTACCATCATCTATGTCATGTTTCCCTTCTTGGGCATAACTATAGCTTAAAAATCTCATCTCCTTGGAAAAGTATGATCTTTCAAATTTAAGAATTGAAAACCTGGATTGTAGAACTAAGATGTTTGAGTAAACCCATGTGTTCTGAGAAGGAGGGACATCTATAATAACCTGGAACCTGATGCTGAAAACCCTTATTTTTTTCCAAAATGGTAGAAACAGAGCAGGTAGGATGGATTCATGAATTAAGTTTTGTATAGTGGGTGCTGAAAGTGTTTGTTTTCCTCATTGCTGAATCATGAGAATAAATGATGAACCTGATGCCATAGAAGAGCCTTAATCATCAGAGAAAGATTCAATTATGATCACTACATTCTATTTACTAAGGCTGAAAACAGAACTTAGACTTTGCAAAAAAGATTTTCTACCAACAAGGTGGAAATAAAAGTTTTCTTGGTAATTCTCAATGAAATTAATTCATGGGATCAGTTTGAAAGGGGCAAATTTTGTCTTGATGTCACAAAGACTTTCCTACACAATTGGAGCTATATCAAAATGAAATGGCCAACTTAATGAAATAGTGGATTCTCCTTCATTGAAGGTCTTCAGTGACCACTTGTTTAGGATATTATCCAGGTGATTCATGGTCAAATATTGACTAGCTATTGACTTCCATTCCTGAGATTCTGGAATTTGTGTTAGTCTTAGCCGCCATTCTTTGGGCTATCCTTCCCATTTGTCCATTTCAGAACAAAGGATATCCTAAATTTAGATCTGGAAGGAACCTTGAAAGGCTATCTAGTATAACTACCTCCCTTTACAAATGAGCCCTGGAGAGGTTAAATGATTTGCTCATCACTCAGGTAGTAAGTAGCAGAGCTGGAATTGAGGCACAAATCTTCTGAGTTGAAAACCCAGGATCCTGATTATTTTATCAGAGATCTTTGATCATGTTGGAAAGCGTACTCCTTTTACTCTTGCAGATTGCAATCTACCATTGACTTCTAATGTTTTGTGATTCTTATCCATGTCCTTTCACATGGTCTTCAAATGCATTGGAGGCCTTACCTCTAAGTTTGTTAATATTTTGTGGATTTCAATGCACTACCCAGACTGTCCATATATTACCTCTCAATTTGGCTACATGAATGATTTGCATTCTTTTCTTGTCATACATGTAATTATATCCTTTTCCATTTAGAATGCTTATTACATTGCTAATACACTGTGGTCTACCTATATACTGCCTTTTTACTGGGTCACCTGCAGTTTTGATTCTTCTAAAATGCAAAAATCCTTTTTAACATTTTGATTTCAGCCCACTAAAATGGGAGTAATTAAGGTATTTTCTGAAGTTACAGAAGAAGTAAAAAGCAATAAAGTGGACAGTGGGTCCCTTGGCATGAGAGTTAACTAAGTTATATCATCTTGAGAATATTTCTAGAAGAAACTTGAGGACTGGAAGCAGATAAACATGAAATGGAACAGATCTGCTGGTGTTTTTGTAGTAGACTGTTCTCATAATTGATGACAGTAGGACCATCACATTTGGACCTCAGTACTTAATATTCTGTATGACCAAGTGGAAAAGGCATCGAAGAAAATGAAATAGGGAAGAGCTTCCACATAAATCAGTCTCTGCCAAAGGTTACCCAATTTTGAGTACCTTGGGCAGATTTTCAAGAGATCTCAAAGAAAGGAATAGTTTGAGTGACTACTCAAACTGTTTTAACAGTGTAATCCTCTAAAAGAGGAAGTAAAAGATCCATTGTCCTATAAAAGTCAAGAATAAATCTTTGGGAAATTCAGTAAGGGATCTTTTTACTGATACATGTAGAGATAGATGGACTATGCCTTGGGCCAATTCAGAACTACTGGTACCTGGCATAGCTTGGTGAATCAGCCTACATGTGGAGAATCTAATATAAAATCTGTTTATGTTAAATCTCAAAGAACTAAGCATTTGAGAGAAACTTAGTTTGCTACAATACCTTTTTTATCCCAGCTTTCTCCCTTTGCCAGGAAGGAACCCTTCACAAACAGTACAAAGATACAAATTCCATCTTGTAAGAATTCAGAATAAGGATTACCTAGAAAAAAGACTGCTGTCCATTTATTCATACCCATCCACAAAATATTTTAAGCGCTATTACATGCAAGGCTCTTGGGAGGGATGTAAAGGTGAACCGAATAAGAAAATACACTATTATCAAGGAGGTCGAGACATTTTTCAGATATCGAGAGTGCCAAAGCCTGGGAATGTAATTCCTCTGGGGCTGCATTAACTTCTATAGGCTCCCTAAGGATTATTAAATCATGCTCCAGAGTGCACTAATAGTACCCCTTTTAGCTCCAAAAAGTTAAGGAGCCAGTTGATCCCTGGGGTTTAATTATCCCTCTCCAAGAGTGAGTTCAAGCCTGAGGGAATCTCATCTTCTTTATAGAAGAATGCTATTCCAGACAGGGCCCTCGGGAGCTGTCCTCCTTGGGAACTTATTCACTTTCTGGGACGGTCTAAGTTTCCCTTTGGGAGGATTTGTCTTTCTAGGTGCTCACACTGTCCCTAAAGGATGTTTTATTTACTGGGCAGGATTGAGTTTACCACCCTATGAACCTTCCCATCCCAATAGAGTAGATAGGAAAACCTCTGAGTAGACCTGTTTTTTAGCTGAACTGGGACTTTTAAAATTCTTTTTGTAAGCTTGTGAGTTACTGATGGAGCTGCAGGGAAGATGTTATTCTCAAACTGAGAGGCCTATGTTAGCCTAAGTCAGGAGTGGGGAACCTGCAGCCTTGAGGCCACATGTGACTCTCTATTTCCTTAAGTGTGGCCCTTTAACTGAATCCAAACAAGTTTGGATTCAGTCAAAGGACCACACTTGAGGACCTAGAGGGCCACATGTGGTCTCAGGGTCCCCACCCCTGGCCTAAGTCCTGCCCTAGTCATATCTTTTAAAGAAATCTCTAGGGACAGCTAGGTGGCACAGTGAATAGAACACTGGCCCTGGAGTCAGGAGGACCTGAGTTCAAATTTGACCACAGACACTTAACACTCACTAGCTGTGTGACCTTGGGCAAGTTACTTAACCCCCATTGCCCTGCCTTCCCCCCCTCCAAAAAAAGAATGAAATCTCTAGATCATCTTATAAATCTTAAATAGTTTTGTATCAACAGAAGCCTTATTCACAAATAGGGAAATCTATATGGTAGTGTATCAATAGTTGATAAGGGGGGATCATAGGGTTTTGAGTCATAAGGTTTCCATAGAGAGATCATCTCTTTCAATCCCCTTCTTAATCTTCCAGATGAGGAAATTGAGAACCAAAGGGTTTAAATGACTTAGCCAAGATCACCCAGTAGTAGAGTAGGGATCTGAGATTCTTTTTAAAAATAGCCTTACAATAAACAAATTCTTACAATTACACGTAAAGACAATTTTTTTTGTAAAGACAATTTTTAACAGTTATTAAAAAATTTGAATTCCAAATTTTTCTCCCTCCATCTCTCCCCTTTCCTCTCCCTAAAATGGTATACAGTTTGAGAGATCCAAGATTCTTCAGGATGCAGTGCTGTAGACCTTTCCCAAACTACCCTTTTCTTTTTTGTCTTATTTCTGTTGATATCTTTTGTTTTTATATGACTTTCATTTCTGAATGTCTTTCTCCCTCTCTTAAGAGCAAGTCCCAAAGAATAAAATAGAAAGAGGAAAAAAATAGTTCAACAAAAGCAACCAAACTCATCATCTATGTCTGATGGCATATCACTATGAATAGCTAGTATTTATCACCTGTACACAATGCTTTAAGGTTTGTAAAACACTTTACACATTTTATTTCATTTGATCTTCATTAGTACCCTATGAGGCAATTGCTTTAATTTTCCCCATTTTACACCTGGGGAAACTGAGACATAGAGTTTACATGACTTGCCCAAAATCACACATCTTTGTCTGAGGCAATTTGAACTCAGGCCTTCTGACTCCAAAGTTCAAGAGTCTCCATTATCTTACCTAGCTGCCATATATTGGTTGGAGCCAGATTGTGGTGGGTGCCCCAGATTCTAGATTGTAGTATAGCTGTGTACTTATAATGTCACAAGATTACAGATTTAGAGATGGAAAGAAACTTGAAGGTTAGCAAGTTCAACCGTGTCATTTTAGAGATAATGAAATGGGCCTAGAGAGAGAAAATGACTTGTACAGGTTCTCACATAGTAAGCAGCATCTTAGGCAAAACTGAAACATACGTTTTCCTGAAACTCTAGTCCAACCCTCTATCCACTAAGCTACCTAGCTGCCTCATATCTCCAGTCTATCCAATACTTAAAACTTTAGTTCTCCAACTCTGCAAAGAAGGAAGGGAGATACATTTTGTCAGCTTTTCTCTGGGTTATTGAGTTGCACTTAGTCCATCCTTTGTCAAAGCTTTTTTCACTCTCTTTAAAAAAGTGAAAACTGACCTGTAATAAAACCATAGGTCCAGTCCTTATCCTCTTGAATAAACATTACTTCGTTAATGATGTTTGCATAAGACCTAAATCAGTAAATATTTTTTGAATCAATGAATATGGGATTCATCTTGGAAATAACAGACTAAATTAATTTGGGGGATTCCCTGTAAGTGACTTGGTAAAATTCTATTTAGTTTCAAATCCTAAATGATGTCCAGATTTCTGGGGAAGGCAGCACTGAAAATAACATTCAAGAGCCTCTAGAAATGTCCATTTTTCTGGAATTTCAACGTAGAAAACTGATGTAGATAGATTTTCCCCTTATTCCTTGCACCTTAATTCTGACTTCTGCTTTTGTAACAGACAAGTAAACAGTTATCAGGGGTTTATTTCAAATTACTAAGTTTATTGCAACTGCTAGGAGATGCCATAGGGTCAATATGCATCCATTATAGCCTCTATGACCTCAGTTTTATGTTTAGAACTCTGACCTTGGGCCATTGTAACTGCTTCCATCATCAGAAAAATGAATCAATTATGTTTTGTATTCTCTCAGCATGACTAGAAAAGGAGTTGAATTGGTTGTCACAAGTCTTAGGGGTGAATGATGGACAACCTGGGTGCTGCACTGGTTTCCTTGAAATATTTAAAGAATGAGATAAATTTGCCAAGTGTATTTGGTGGATCCCTGTGAGAGAAGGGACTCCTATTTTTGTATTTGTATCTTCAGTACCTAGAAAAGAGCTTGGCCCACAATAGGCATTTAAATGATTATTTAACTGGAGGGAGGGAAGAGAACCATCCAGGAAGCTAAGGGTACATTCAGATGATTGGGGGAGGGAGTACCTCCTGAGATCAAGAATCCATTTAAGAATCCAAGTGGTTTTATTGTGCTTTTTATTATTATATTTCAGTTCTTGGAACTTTTGTCAGTCTCCAGATTTACTTCAACTATTTCCATTTCAATATTTATTACATGCCCACAGTGCTAGGTATTGAGAATGAAATGACAAATAAAAAAAAATACCCCCCATTCTCAAGGAGGTGACATTTTACTGTAGGATAATTCTCACCTAAACAGACTAATTATAACCAGAATATTCTATTCTCTAGCAATTTTGGACAGATGGAGTTTATCATAACGAATTTTTTTTAAGAGAGACAGCTTGGTATGAACTTTAGAGAGCCAGGAAGACCTAGGTTTATGTCCTACTTCTGACACATACTGGCTGTCCACCCTCTGTCCAGGCTTGAAACCTGGGTGTCGTTTTCAGCCTCCTACTCTTTCTTGGTCCCTACATCCCATCACTCATCAGGTCTTGTCTCTACCTTCACTGCATCTCTCCTATTTCTCCTCTAACACTGTCATAATCCCCCTCCCCCCCATTCAGTGAACTCCCCTGACTCCCCACTACCACAGGATCTAATATAAAAATCTTGTTTGGTTTCTAAAGCCTTTTAAAATCAGGCTCTTTCCTACATTTCCAGTCTTTTTTCAGCCTGGCTCATTCTTATCCTCCCCGATATTCCTCATATACAGTGCTATATCTCCAAATTACGGGAATTTTCACTGCCTGTCTCCTGTGCCTGGATTTCCTCTCCCTCCTCTTATTTTCCATGTCTGCTTTCAGGTCTCAACAAAAGTCATACTTTCTTCAAGAAGTCTTTCCTAGTTCTTAATCTTGGTGCCTTCCAAACTTTCAGTTTGTCCTGTTTGTATCTTGTTTGTACACAGTTATTTGTATGCTATTTCCCTTCTTAGTCTGTAAGCTCCTTGAGGGCAGGGGCTGTTTTTGGCCTTTCTTTGTTTCCCTTTTGCTTAGCACCCTCACTGGCATTTATTAAGTGATTAATTACTGCTGTGTGATCCTGGGCAAGTCACCTACACTCTTTGTGTTCCAGACCAGTGGTGTCAAATAGAAACATGGGCCATTAGTGCTGTAAGTGAGGATCTCTGGGTAGCATATTGACCTACAAAAATCACAAATTAATATGCTAGCTCTTATATATTGTATTTTAATTTATTTAAAAATATTTTCCAATTACATTTTAATCTGATTCAGGCTCCACTTGGGAGTATTGCTGTAGGGCTGCATTAGGTTTCTTCTCTGCTAAGACTGTATGTATTAGAGTGAAACCACAGTCCAGTTTCTATTCTTATCTGAGTGGTAGCTAAAAATGAACAGAACTTTAATTTTTTCAAACAGATTTTCTGTCCAGTCTTACTCCTCCCTTGAACCTTTACACACCTAGAAAACCAAGTTGTGATCAAAGAGCACACCTTCTCTTGCTTTACTTAGATCCTTGGGAAGAGATTGTAGGAAGGCAAACAGCCTGAGTCTACAAGCTTGTCTATTCCGAGGGTACTGAGCAGCCTTCCAATCCCGACTGGCTTGCTTTTATGCATTCTGAACCATGCTTTAATTCAGACTTTTCCTTTATGTTTCGCACTGGGAGTATTTAAAAGTTGGGGTTATAGTCTGCTCAATACAGAGATAAAGCTGCAATGTCTTAACTATTCAAGTCTTTATTTTTTAAATACCCCAAGGCCCTAGACAGCATTAAGAGCCAACAGCCTGAAAAATTTCATTTTTAAAAAGTGCTGTTATGTTTGAATTATAAACTCCAGATGCTGTGGTTCCTATTTCACAACCTGACTTCAGTGTAGGTCCCCTAGCACAAGACATTAACTTGTCTCTACTGTTCTAAAGTATTATTTTATTTTAGTATTTAACAAAAAAATTACATCTGCCAAGTCCTTAACAGTAATCATTTCCTCAATATCTGAAGCCTGTGCAAGAGATGTCTCTTTTTTCAAGAAGAGGAAGCTAAGTCCCATAGAGTTTTGGCTGTGCTCTATGACTTACCCTTGGTATGATACAGCTTATCTACTGGCAATGGTGGAATCTTTGTTCTGCCTGGATTAATTTTGCAGATGAGGATGTTGAAGTCAGATCAATGAGTTAAATGGCTTTGCTGAGGTCACACAGGTGATAAAGTGAATAGGATTATAGCATAGGATCAGAGATTTAGACTTGGAAGGGACCTTTTGGTCATACAGATAGCAAATTGAACAGGAGCTGTAATTTAGACCAGAAAGGGACTTTCTTACAGGTCGTCCAGTTTAATCTTTCTATCTTCTCTAAAGAAGAAGAGAACTCAAGAGACTTATCGATGGTCACACAGGTATTAAGTGGCAGAGTGAGGGTTTTAAATTCTCCTTCCCTGCCTGCCAATACACCATGCTTTCTGCTTTCCCAAGCTAGAAGTTGAAAAGCTGAGACCTGAACCCCGCCCAGTCCTAGAACTCTCAACATTCTTCTCATTATGCCACACTGGCCACCCAAGTACAACCACTTCATTTTGTAAATGAGGAAATGAATGTTTTGCCTAAGGCCACACACTGGGCAAGTTAATGGTGTACTACAATACAGTACACAATACACATTTATTAAGCACCTACTATGTTACAGTTACTGTACTGAGCTGTGGGGATACAAATCAGCACCAAACTATGTCTATGGGAGGCTACAATAGTCAGAGAAGACTTTGTGAAGGTCATACCTATCACTTGAGCTATGCTGGATGCTTGAATGTGTTTCCTGGTTTATCCTTTGATGGCCTGCAGGCTATGGGCTAGTCTGTAATCATTTATGTTTTGTCTTCTTCAGGGCCAGGTATCGCCTTTGTGGTTTATCCTGAAGCCTTAACCAGGCTTCCTCTTTCTCCCTTCTGGGCCATAATCTTCTTCCTGATGCTCCTGACTCTTGGTTTGGACACGATGGTGAGCAGCCTTGTTTTCTTGACTCCTTGGCTTTCCCCAAAGTACAGCCTCTAACAGGGCCTATTTGGTTGTCCTTTCAGGTGTGGTGGCACTGAAAATGGTTGAAAAAGGATGGGGACAGTTAGATTTTCCCAAGGAAAATGGAGGGATGTGTGTGTGTGTGTGTGTGTGTGTGTGTGTGTGTGTGTGTGTGTGAGGGGGTTTGGGATTTCTGAAATTTGGAGGGGAGTCTATGTTTCCAAGCAGCATACCAATATCTATTCTGTATATTTTCAGCTGTCACTCACATAATATCACCAAAAATTATCAGAGGGTGTTAGATGTCAGAAAGAAATTAATTTTGGGGGAAGAAAACGATCAAGCTTTTAGGAAAAATGACATTTTACAAATAATGTGGCTAGGTTTATATCAGTTGAGCTAGTGGTTTTCCCCCATTAAGTATAAAGCAAAGGAGACATAAATGATAAGAAAAAGAAAAGAATCTATAACTTGAATCCAATGTTCTGAAGAATGAAGGAATGGAGTGTATATGACTGTGGGAATGGGGGAGGTGACAATGGGAGAGCAAATTCTAAGAAATAAAACATTCTCCCTCTCCTTACCCACAATTGGTGACAAGATCCCAGTAGGTTATTTTGGATTATTAAAAGAAATAGCTTCCTTTCTTTTTCTTTTATAGAATGAAGAATGACTGCTCTCATTATGTTTGTTTAGGCTGTGGAACCAACATTTTCTTTTACTATTACCTTCACAGTTTGCCACCATTGAGACCATAGTGACCTCCATCTCAGATGAGTTTCCAAAGTATTTGCGCACACACAAGCCTGTCTTTACGCTTGGATGCTGTGTTTGTTTCTTCATCATGGGCTTTCCTATGATCACTCAAGTAAGTTGTTTGCTGGGACTCTTTTGGGAAAAGGAAGACAGGGTAGGACATTGCTCTCTATTTCATTCATTCATTCCCTCACTCATTATTAATTTATTCATGCAGTTGTTATGGACTTACTACTTACCTGGCATTTTGCTAGGTAAATGTTGCTGCTACAAAAATGGGGTTTACATGAACTAATTAGGGATTCATAAGACAGAATTAATTCTGCCTCCATTTTGGCCAGCAGCAATGGATAGATGTATCCTTGAGCAAGGTAGGCAGTCACATAATGGATGTGCCTAACTAAGAAAATCCAACAGAAAGAAATCTGAACTTGCAAAATAAATTGCTGGATGATTATTTGCTTTAAAGTGAGGTCTACTATGAGATTCTTTTAAAGGTCTAAGTTCCTCAAATGCATTTAAAAGTGTTTTTTATGGGTTAAAATTATTTTATATAAAGCCTTGGGAAGGGGATTCAACAATTAAATTCAATAACCATTTAGCAAACATTTATTATGTGTAAAACACAGTTAGTTCCTGAGGATTCAAAGATAAAGGAGACCAGTCCCTGTCCTTATGGAAATTACAGTCTAGCTGGGGCCCTGAGACAAACTTCTGATACAAATTAGAATTTGAGTAATATAAATTCATTAGGTACGGGGGGTTAGGAAGAGAAAATTAATGTTGAAGAGTTAGAGCCATTAGACAACTGAATGTAACACTAATATTTCTTTTCTCATGTTGGATCTTAATCCTTTCAATTTAAGGGAGTGAGTCCTTCTCTGTGCTTGTTCTGTTGATTAACTTAGAATGTTTTCTGAGACAGATTTGATAATATGACCAGAGCCCCTGAGACATACCCCAATTATCCCCAACCTGGAGTTTGGTCCTCTCTATGGACTCTACAGTGTTGTGTTACTAGATGGATGCTAGTAGGAAGAGCTTGAGATTTGGAGTCAGCAAATCAGGATCTGAATCAACACTCTGTTGCCTATGACCCACGGAATCTTTTGGGAAGGTCATTTAACTTTGGTGGACTTTCCTCATTTGAAGAGCCTAATTCAGACTTGATGTAGGAACAAAGAATTGGAGCCAAAGAAGAATGGGCTGCTGCAGGGAGTTGTGGTTTCAGAGGCTGGATACCCACCTGTCAGGAATTCCAGAAGGGATTCCTTTTTCAGGTACAGATTGAACTACATGTGGTTCTGATGTACCACAGATATCTGCAATTCTATGATTCCATGACTGAGTGGCATCATCCAACATCCCTTCTAACCTAAAGCCTGGCTCTCTCCACAAAATTAACATCAGAGAGTGTGGCTTATGGAAAAAGGGTATTGAGAGTTTGTATAACTGTTGACTTTTCTTCTTTTCTATTAGGGTGGAATTTACATGTTTCAGCTCGTGGACACGTATGCAGCTTCATATGCACTGGTCATCATTGCAATCTTTGAGCTCGTTGGGATTTCCTACATATATGGTAAGGAGTAACCAAGCATTGCTTGGATTGGCTTCTTGGTTGCAAGAGTGTTGTTTTATGGCCTATGTCTGAGAAAAAGAATAACAAGATATAGGCGCTACTTTGGGGGCACTGGAGAATGGGTGTGCATTTTGGGAAAGAGAGGAGGGACTATTCATAGGATCCTAGAATGTTAGAATTTCTTAGATCTACAGATGGAAGATCCTTGGAGACATCTAGTCCAGCTTCATTTTACAGATTAGGGAAACAGGCCTATGAGCCAGACTTCTCTTGGATTTTGTGAGTTATAAAAAAATGAGTGACAACATTGGAGAAATGATCTTTTCAGAGGCAGTGTGGATCAGTGAAAAGAGAAAGCTAAGACTGGAGTCAAGGATTTGGTTTTGAATCTCGCCTCTGATGCTGACTCCCTCTGTAACTTTGGGCAATTCACTTAACCTCCTGGGATCTCAGTTTTCATAACTAAAATGATCACATTAGAATAGGTCAGGGATATGTTAGAGCCAGCTTGAACTGACTCTTGAAATCTGCTTGTTAAGATTGCAATGTGAATATTTACATCCCAGAAATTAGAAAAGTCTATAAATCATGTCTGGATTTGTTGTTTTGTTAATTGTTGAGACTTAAAGTGATGGGGAAAATGCTAATGCAGATCAAACTTAAAAGTGTGCCAAATATATCTTTTCTTTTGAGAGCTGATTGTTAAACATTTACTAGCACACCCTGTGATGAAAGGTCCTTCTAGCAGTAGATCGTCTGATGATGAAAGCAGCATCTCATAGAAAAACAAGAATTAACCTATAGTCTATGACCGCAGGAAGGATAGGAAGCAGGTGTGCTGCCTTGGCAGATTTAGCATTATCCTTAGGAGTGGGTGTTTGGAAGTCACAATGGGCACACCATTGTAGGTAGCATTTAATCTGGCTGTTCCATGTGAATGCCCTTGTGTCTGGCACTATTTGAGATGATCAAAATAGTAGCTTGGCATATCTACTAGATCTGGCATCTCTGTACTAGAAGTAGTATGAAGCCACTCTTCAAAACACCTTGCTTACTACTCCAGAGCTTTTTTGTTTTTGCCTAAGAAATGCTTTGAAATTGAAAACATGAAAATGGGAGAAAAAAAGAACAGAGTCCATAAAATGTGGGAGACATTGTTTTCCAAGGTACGATGGAGACACTGCCCCAAATTTAGACTCCTCGGAGTTTTGGAAAGGAAATCTTCTCTCCGGCTAGAGAATACTACACAGACCACTTAGACAAATTGCATTCTTCGAGAAAAGTGACTATAGAGAGCCTAGTGAAATTAGTGACCCAACAGTAGAACAATTTAGGCTGATAGCACTGTGTCTCATGCTGATTTTGCATGTATGAATGAATGAAAAAGCATTTAGTAACCATCTACCATGTACTAAAGGGATACAAAGACAAAATTGAGACAATTTCTATCCTCAAGGAGCTTACATTCTAATAAGAGGAGATGACATATATAGGGACTGATGGCCAAGGGAGGGGATTTTGGTTTGAGCACTTACAGGCATGGTGAGTTGAACCATAGGGCAATCAGCATACCTACCCTCTTTAGAAGCAATTGTAGCAATGTTTGATTACTATGCTTAGAGGAAGAGGTGGAAAGTAGGGAAGGGAGGTGTGTATGTGGGCAGCAGGGAGGATGGACAGGTGGCCCAAGTTGATTGATGGCTGGTTGAGCCGTGAAGCAGGGTCTCATCTAGGACTGGCTAAATGTGGGTGAATTTGCCTCCAGTCACCTGCCAGTCAAGTCTACTCTGCCCCAGAATGAAAGGGCCAAAGCTGAGTGGTCCTGTAATGATCCTGAAATTTAAGAAATGTTCACAATCCTACTTTGAACAGAGAATGACAAAAGTCAGTATAGGACTGAGTTAACTATACATCTAGACATATATATCAGAATTCCTAGTTTTGTGCCATGAGAATTTACATAGGCTCCCCAGGCTGAAAGGGAATTTCAAAGGTGTTTTTCATCCAACACACCATTTCCCAAGGTAACTGGATAAGCAAGTAACATTCTTCACTTGATATTCCATCCCAGGGAAAGGTAGTGTTCAAATTTACCTGTCGATATCTATATCCTCATTGACAATATTCACAAAGACACATTTACATAGTTCTCTTTGCTAAACAGGCTTATTTAACAGCTTAAAAGCATCATTAAACAAAAAGCTCCTTCCACTTCAGTTTTAAAGTACAAGAATATGAGATATCTTTTTGCATATAAGATTGGAAGTAGATTCCCTATGTCTCAAAAGATATATATCTCTATATCTATATGCACACACATATACACAAACACATATATGTGTTGTATGTATACACCAAAAGTTTTGTCCCTTGTATCTTGAGTGATCTGTAATACTTGAACACTTTGGTGAATCAGTGATTTAATGGGTATGGGAACTTTCTCTCTATGAAGACTATAACTCCCCTGAGCTACCGCCAGCAGGAACATTTCAGGTTGTCCCTCAAATAGATTTTTAACCCACCAATAGGAATAGAGTGTTCCCAGATAAAGCCCATAAGATCACAGGGTTCTAGATTGAAAGCTAGAAGGTGACCTCAGAGGACATCTAGACAAACCCACCCATTTTACAGGTGAGAAAACTGAATCCTAGAGAGGTTAAGTCTCTTGTCCAAGGATTTGAACCCAGGTTAAAATCAATTATAGATCCATTTCTCTTTCTATTGTATCCCATTGTAGTTTGAGTTTACAGTTTATACCTTAATATTTATCACACAGGGAATTTTTGCATTTTGGCATTTCACTTCAATAGGATAGAGCCAAATAAAAATGCTGAGTCAGTAGAAGGCAGGACAAAAGCAAAACAGATTAGTAAAACATTGCAACAACGAGTACAGTTTGCTTGTTGCATAATTTTCTTTTAAATTGGGTGAGCCAAAGAAACAAGAGGAAGCAAGTTGAAGTGAAAAGGACTCTGGATGGGAATCGAGGAGCCTTGGTTCTGGTCCTTGTCTTGCCTCTTACTAATTACACTGATCTTGTTCAGTGCAGTCTCTCTGGGCTTAGATTTCCAAATGAAGGGGTTGAATTATGTGGTCTTTGAGGTCTCCTCCAGCTTTGCCAATTAGAGATTTGTATTTCCTTCTCAACAGAGGGGATTTCATTGTTACTGATTTTTAACATATTCAGGGACATGAAAAGCATGTGATTTCAGTCATGCTGTGATTTCAGTCATGATGTGATTTCAGTCATGCTGTGATTTCAGTCATGCTGTGATTTCAGTCATGCTGGGGATTCTGGGAATAGGAACTTCCACCGTGAACACAAATCCAGGTGCCAAACTCTATGAATTAGGATCGTCAAAATAGAGCTGGAAGGGACCTCAGAAGCCCTCTAGTTCAATGCTTAAATTTTACAGATGAGGAAACTGAGACTCAAGGAAGATAAATAATTTGCCCATGGCTATAAAAGGAGTACATATCAGAAGCATGGTTTGAAACCAGGTCCCCTCACTCCAGAGTCAGTGTTCCTTGGGAGAATTCTGAGACAGGGGTTAAATGATTTGCCGAAGGTCAGCCTGCTATTATGGGTCAGAGGACAGAATTGGGCGTGGGTCTTCTTTGTCCATTCTATCCATCACATCATATTATCTGTATTAAAAAATAACATGTTGGATATTCAATTCTGTTCTTGCTTTCAGTATCTATCTTGGTTCAATATTCCTAAAGGGTCTCTGGTCTCTTTAAGGTTGGAAGCTTGGCTCTTTGAGTTTGATTCAGGCATTGTGCCTTTAAGCACCTTCTGAATAAGTAAAATCACTTTTAAAATTTCTTTGAATTTTATTGGAAGCCAACACACAGACCTTATGGCTAGAAGAATAGGATGTCAGATAAGTCCCATGGAGTTGTGTAGAGGAGGAATAGATTGGTTCCACACCAGAATTGAAATTCTTAATTTCATCTGAGCATTTCCCCAGATCACAATGCTTTAAATTGGTGTGATTTATTTTCCACCTCCAACAATTGCTTGTTTTACACCCCCTGGAACAACGACTTCCAAATCCTTGTACTTTTCATAATAAGGATGTTGGCACCACACCAGGCAGTGGCTTTTATGATGGAATAAATCTGTCTTCAATTCTTGTTACATGTTCTGCTTACTGAGCTCATCAAGATTTTTAATTAAAAAAAAGCCCTCTAATCTGGACTTACTTTTTTCCCCCTTGGATGTTACTGGCTTCCCACCTGACCCCTTTATTTGTATTTTGGCTCTTTCACAACTCTGAAATTTCAGTTTAAAGCTGATATGCAGGATACAAATCTTCCTTGCTTTGTTTGATGGAGGACAATAAGCAGAAGGCAAAAAGGGTCTTCCCTTAATTGTTAAACCAGTGAAAAAAGCCTTTAATGAATATGACAGAGCCACAATAATACTCATGCACATTGCCAGCACCATCAGCAATTTGCTATCTGCCTGTTAAATCAACTCAGACCCACCAACAAGGTCTGAGAACTCAACACAAATCATCAACATAGAAATCAATACAGACCCACAAACATGGTCCAAGAGGTCAGCACAAATTATCAATAAAGTCCCAGGACCTCCAAAACCCTCCTCTAGGACTTCTGGAAACATAGAACCAGAAAATCCTCTTTCAGGGCTTGTAGTAAGGTCCCAGGACTTCTGTACAAAGTATCACAAACATCAACACAGAGCAGACAAACAGAGTCCCAGGATACCACAAGTTTTCTCCTTCTTGACTCTTCCACCACAAGAGTCCTCTTCTCAATTCTGTCTGTCCAGCTCGTGTTCTAAATAGCTCTTCCTTGTTCTTCCCCCTTCCTGTTACACCAGCAACTTCCTCTATGAGCCTAGCACTGGACCAGGTAGTACAGGGGAGAGAGCAGAGTTAAAATCTGTTAAGACACACCAGACATTTATCTAATGCCAGCTACATGCAAAGCTCTATATGAAGGTCAGTTGTTATTTGTTCTTGGTTAATACTTTCACAGGCATTTTTAGGAGAGGGACACAGGGTTGGGGATGGGGAGACCGAGGATGATAGAGAATGAGAAAATAAACTGAAGACAAGGTTCATCTGCTCCCCAATTTTGCCCACAGTCGACACCCTCCGTAGGTTAATGACCATTCTTGGCTCTAAATTGTTCTTAGATAGTTAATTAACCAACAAGCATTTATTAAGCATCTACTGTATGGCTGGCACTGTATTAGGTGCTGGCAATGTGAAGACAGAAATAAAATTGTTTTTGCCTTCTAGGAGCTTATAGTCTAAAGAGGAAGGTGAAATATACACATATACAAAAGATAATACATGGTAATTATTTTGGAGAAAACTGGAGTTGCTGGGATTTAGGGTGGAAGAGAGAAGAAACAGGAAAGACTTCACGTAGAAGATGGTGTTTGTGCTGAATTTGGAAGGAATACAGAGATGAATTCCAGGCATGGAGGTCAGCCAGGGCAAGAGCACAGATAGAAAATGGAGGGCCATATGGGAGGAACAGTAAGAAGGCCAGTTGGGTTGGATCACATAGTACATACAAGGGAATAATGTATAAGGCTAGAAAGGCAAGTTAAGATCAGGTTGTGAAAGACTTTAAATGTCAAACAGAAAAAACATGCATTGTATGTATTAAAATTGGAAATTTCTAAGAAGCTAATTAGTGGCTTGGGTTTTTTCTCAATTAGAAACTAGTTTCTATGTCATATTCTTCACTGAAGGCATAGATTGTGATATGTTTCTTTTTGTATCACTTTTCCCTTTCCTCTTCCAGGGCTGTTGGTCCACAAAGAACATTCATTTAACTAGAAAATCTCTACGGTCCTTTCCATTTCCAATATTCTGTGATTCAAAATGTGTCTGACCTTGTCCAAAGGTGAAACAAACCTTCTCTCCTCTGATACTGGTGCAGGCCCTCATTACCTCATGCCTTGATTATTGCAATAGCCTTCTTGTGGACCTGCCTGCTTCCAGTCTGTCCATTTTCCATTCAGCTACTAAAGTGATTTTCCTAAACCACAGATCTAATGATGTTACCTCTCCACCCATCCCCCATTGCTTCCAGGTTCAAGTACAAAATGCTTTGTTTGGCATTCAAAACCCTTCATAACCTGGCCCCCTCTTGCCTTTCCATTCTTCTTTCACCTTACTACCAAACACATACTATTCAGTCCAGTGACACTGGATTCTCCATCTCTCAGCTCTGGACATTTTCTCAAGCTGTACCCTGTGTCCCCTATGTCTAGAATTCCTTCCTCCACTCTGACTCCTGACCTTCCTGACTTCCTTAAAGTTCCAACTAAAATCCCACCTTCTACACAATGGTTTTCCTAGTGTCTCTCAATTCCAGTACCTTCCCTCTGTTATTTCCTATTTATCTTGCACACAGCTTGCTTTGTATATATTTGTTTGCATGTCATCTCCTTTGTTAGAGTGTAAGCTCATGAGGTCAAGAACTGTCTTTGGTTTTCTGCTCTGATGCCTTAGGCTCATAGTTCACTGGTGTCGACTTTCGGTTCTTTCTTCTTCCCCCTCATCTCATGGTGAGTTCTCAGCTTCTGTCTTTCAAATTTATTAGTGGGAAAAGAGTCTGGCTTTTTTATTTCTCATCCTATTCCTTGGAAACAGCATGTAACATTTATTTCTTTTTTAAAAAGAATTCTGTTGCTAATACCTTGGGTGAAGCTAGGTGGTACAGTGGGTAGAGTGCTGGCCCTGGAGTTAGGAAGATTCATCTTCATGAGTTCAAATCTGTCCTCAAACACTTACTGGCCTCAAACACTTAATTTCAGTAGTTAAGTGACTACTGAATAAATCACTTAACCCTATTTGCTTTAATTTCCTCATCTGTAAAATGAACTGGAGAAGGAAACAGCAAATCACTCGGATATCTCTGCTAAAAAAACCAAAAAGGGGTCATGAAGAGTCAGACATGACTGAAAAACAACAATATTAACAATACTAACTTACCCATAAGGAGACATACAGTGGGATAAAACAACAGAGAAAAAGGGAAATTCATAAGTGTACAAATGCCTTACTCAGCTAATTCTGGTGGTATTGCTAGGACCAATGCTTGTTTTTATCTTGTTTTTCATCTTTCCATGGACTCCTTGCCCTCTGCCTACAAACATACTCAGGCTTCCCTAATCCTAAAAAAAGTCTCCCCTTGATACTTCTTTCCCATAAAACTAACATCCCATCTCTCCCCTTTACTGCTAAATTTCTTGAAATATTTATCTTTAATGAATGCCTCCATTTCCTTACTTTCCACTCCCTCCTCAAGCTCTTATATCTTCTCTTCCATATCCATTCCTCTGCTGACACTCCTCCCTCAAAGGGCACCAAACACCCCACAATCACTAAATCTAAAGACTTTTTTTCCTTCCACAAGCTCTGTATGGCTTTTGGTTTTGGTGAAACTCTCCTCTCAGTTTCAGAGATTCCACACTCCTCCTCCTGCTTCTGAAACTGCTCCTTTTCTGTGTCCTTGGCTCCTCCTCTTCCTAATCCTCAAATGTGGGTGCTCCCTTGAGGTCTATCTTTGCCTTTGCCTCTTTTTACATCCTCTTCTCCAGACATCTCAGACTACTCCTATAACCAGCAATTCTCATGTCTCTTTCTCTAGTCTTGACTTTTTGAGCTCAAATAAACTATAACAATCTGTGGGATATCCCTGTTCATATGTCCTACTAGCACCTCAAATTCAGCATGCCTAAAATCAAACATTATCTTTCTCCCCAAGTCAGTTTATCTTTCTGACTTTACTGTTTTTGTCATTGGCACATCCACTCACTCACCTCCCCATGTTTGGAACTTTGGGGTTGTCTTTGATTCCTCTCTCCCTTATCCTTCATTTCCAACCAATGACCAAAGCCTGTAGTTTTCATCTCTGAAGCATTTCACATCTGTTCACTTTTCTGTTACTACTGCAACCATCCTAGCATAGACTCCCATTGCTAGCATATCATATTTTCCTTTCAGGTCTTCCCACCTCCATTCTCTCCCCTTCAATCTATACTTCATACTGCAGCCATAATAATCTTACTTTTATTGCACCCACATATTCATGTCATTCCTATGCTCAAAAAACCTTCAGTAACTCTTTATTGCTAACTGAGTAAAGTTCAAACTACCTGATCTGGTCCTCAAGATTCTGCAACCTACCCCTAACTTACTACTCCAGCCTTAACTCTTATTATTTCTTTCTGTGTTTGCAAAACTCTGCCCTTTTCCTGTAAAATAATTCAGTTAATGAGTAAGCATTTATTAACCAGCTACTTTGTGCCAGGCTATGTACTAGGCAATAGGGATGCAGATACTAAAATGACTACCTGCTCTCAAGGGGCTCACATTCTGATGGGAGAGACAATACAAAAAGGGGCAAAGTAGCTAGGGAAGAGAGTTTTGGTCGGGGCCATAGGGTAGGTAATTAACACAACTTTTAAGATAGTAATGATTTGATTATTGTTATCAGAGTAAGATCAAGAAGGAAACTGAAGACCTCCCCTTCTCCCCCCAGCTATCTCTCTGCCCCCTTGGTCCTATAAGGAATATTCTAGAACCTTGAGATAGAGAACAAGAGATGATTAGACCTCTCAGGCTATGCTTAGTTATAACTCCAGGGGCCTGCTGTTTTAGCAGACTTTGTATTAAGCCTTCCCCTGCTTCAGGAATTATCATAGTCACAGCAGGTTGGCTCCTGTAGAGCTGTAACAATAAGTATTCTACCCATAAAATGTGAGCGAATGAGTGCTTGGCAAGTTGGAGATCGTCTTTCTCGCTAGCATTGCCCAGTTGTTGGTGATAATTAACAGATAAAGGAAGGACTGCGTGCTTCCCAGAATGTGTGCTCCCTGGGAGAAGAAAGTAGCTGTCTATGTGCTGTGAGGACAAGGACACTGAGAAGCCTCCCTCTAGTCAAAGGTGATCTCTCCCATAGGCTTGTCAGCCAAGGCTAATCATTTCACCTGCACCAAGAGGCAGTGTGGCACAGTGGAAAGAACACTGTGCTTTGAGTCTGGACAGACCTGGCTGCAAATTTAGCCTCTGATACTAGTAGGAGCTCGGTTGGTTAGTAGTCACTTAGCCTTTCTGAATTACAATATGGAGTATAATAATGCCTGTAGCACATACCTCCTGGGGTTATCGAAGGGTTGAAATGAAAGAATGTATACGAAATGCTTTGCCCACTTTAAAGAGCCAGGAAATATTTGCAATCAGGAGAGTAATACCTGAGCAGTGATTAGTTTATCTAATTAATCTGTTGTCATTTATTTCCATGTCCCAGAGAGCAGATCCCTCAAGTAATGAGATACAAGAATAGTAATGACAATAATGATATTTAATGTTTATTTATCACCTTAAGGTTTGTAAAACCCTTTACAGATATTATCTCATTTTCCCTCACAACCACCCTATGAGGTAGGTGTTATTTTACAGATGGGGAAACTGTAGCTGAGAGGTCAAGTGACTTGTCTAGGGTCTCACAGCTAGCAAGTATTTGAGGCAGGATTTGGATTCAGGTCTTCCTGACTCTATGTCTAACAATTTATCTATGAGATTCAATGGGGAGAGGGCTGTACGGAGGAAGGAGTCAAGCAGGGGAGTAGGAGTTTTGGGGTGCTTCACTGAAATATCTGTTATCATCATAAAGGACCCTAGCCAAGGATGGGGATTTCAACACCTCTTGTTGAAATGGGCCAAGAGAGTAGAAGAAAGGAAAACTGAAGGGGAACTAAGCAATGTCTTCCCAGTGTTAGAAAGCCCCAGGGGATCCAGGGAACTCAGAATGAAGAAGCCTGGCCAGAAACCTGGGCATAGGCAGAAGATCAGAGACGACTGTGGGAAGGAAAAGGGAATAAGCATATTTACTTCACAAAATATTATCTCATTTGATACTCACAACAACCCTGGAAATTAGAAGCTATATGGTTGAAGAAACTGAGATTAGATGACTTTCCCAGGGTCACACAGGTAAGGAAGTGTTGGAGGCTAGATTTTAATTCAGGTCTTCCTGACTCCAAGATTAGTGTTCTCTCTACCAAGTCATGCAGGTGGGCAGGACGGAACAGAGCAATAATTATTTATGTTGTGGGAGTGATAGAACAGGATCAGATGAACTGTTAAAAAGGAAAAATGGCATAGGAAGTAGAGTGCTAGGCTTGGCGTCAGAAAGACTTGAGTTCAAATCCTGTCTCAGACACACTATCTGTGTGAACCTGGGCAAGTCATTTAACCTCTTGAATCTTTAATTCTTCATCTGTAAAATGAGGGGCTTCCTTCTAGCACTAGATCTATGGTCTATGTTATCCTGGATTAGACTATGATCCAAAGCAAAGAACTGAGTGCTAAAGGAAAAATGATTAGAGAACTTGGGAAAAGTAACTGTTCAGTCTTAGAATTTGTACTACCTTGGGATTTGTATTATTGGAAGAGAGGAAAGCCAGTGATGGTCTGACATGTTTGTTCCTACAGGTTCAATAGTAGAGTATGGATTTCCAATGATAGATCAGATAGCTAGGAACCCATGGCTTAAATTCTCCAGGGATAGTCAGCCCAAGAGCAATGGGAAATTCTCAAGTATGATGTGATCTCTCTTCTACATTACTCAAGTACTTGAAGACAGATATCAATCCATTCAGGTGCTCTCTTTCCAACTCTAAACATTCTTGGTCATCATTTTTCAGGTCCTTCCCCAGACCAATCACCATGCTGGGTAGACTCCAGTGTATCAATGTCATTCTTCAAATTTGTTCCCCAGATCAGAAGAAGAGGAGTCTTAGCAGGAGGTGATCCCCAAGTATATCAAGGATTGCCAGATGAGAAAACTTAAATTGTTTTTTCTTGTCCCCAGAGGGCATTAGAAACAAAGTTGCAGACAGACTGATTTAGGCTCAAAAGTAAAAATAAAATCTTAACACTTGGGATGTCTGAAAACAGAGTAGGTAACTTTGAGGAAGAGGAAATGTGTGGTGTTCCATGGTCTCTGAAGGTCTTCAGATGAAGACTGGATGAGTGTTGTTGAAGATTCAGTTGAGCAGATTCACAGGTACAAGTTTGACTAGAAGGCCACTTGGGTCCTGTCCAGCTTGAATTTTGTTATTCTGTGCTCCTGGCAGAACATCAATTTTCCATCAAAAAAATGAAAGGAGAAACTCTAAGTGTCGAAGTAGAGGTTAGACTACTTACTACTTGTCAGAGGTGGTACAAAGGAGACTTAGTAGACTGTAAGCTTTCTGAGGGCAGGTACCAGGGGCTTAGGTAAACTTTGATTCTCTTCCAGTGCCTCCTAGTACAGCAAGTTTGAGGTTAAGGGGAAAAACAGAAACCCCATGACTTGAAAGTATTTTCCAGCTGTTTTTCTCTATATGTTCATTTATTCCCCCCCCAACCTTTTAAAAGTGAAAAGGTCTTTGGAATGATTGATGTAGGGAGTTCTAGGATCATAGGATCAGATATTTAGAATCGGAAGGAGCCTCAGAGTCCATGTAATCTTACCTCTTTCATTTTATAGATGAGGAAATTGAGTCACAAAGGGTTTAAGTAAATTGTCCAAGTTCCAGTGGTAGAGAAGAGATTGGAATGTAGGTCCCATGATTCTTTCCAGTATAATCTGTCCCCCTTTCCCTCTCCACCCTTTAACCCATTGATTAGAATTGTATCTGTAACTAGGATGACAATAAGTCCCACTGCACCAAGGAGAGAGGTCAGTCAGGACACAATGATTTCACAATGGGGAAGTTTTTGTCTGATGGCTCTACATGGGATAAGCAAAAATGTATCTTAGATACAGGTCCACGAAAGCCAGTTTTATCAGTTTGACTAATAGGGAGGTCAGAAAGTCACATTAAATATGATCAATTTTAAACTGTTTCTGTGAAGCTGTTTCATCATCTGCCATACTCATTGAATGAGCTTTTCATAGGTTTTGTTAGATGAATGGCATGGTGATGCAAGAAATTAAAAACACACACACACACACGGGATCTGGAGTGGAGTTTAATATTGGCTCATCTGCTTGATACTTGGGTGACCTTGGGCAAGTCATTTTCCTTTTCTAAACTTCAGTTTCATTTCCAAAATGAAGGCATTAGATTAGATGACCTTCTAAGTCCTTTCCAGCTCTGTCTCTGTTGCTATGATCCTAATGGGCTGTCAAAGACAATATCTATGTAGGTCTGAGCTGGTAATAGACCATTTTGATATGGCCTGAGTGCTACTTGTGGCCCAAGAGCTTTCACTAGGGGATAAAATCCTGAACTGTACTGATGCATGTGTTTAATAGCTATTTAAAGTTTCAATTCTCCATTATCTTCTCGACACAGAGAGATTCATGTATTAAATGGTCTCTTGCATAAGTAGTGTGACCTTTGTATTAGTCAGGTGCCATCTTGGGTCAAAGAGCTTGAATTTGTTTCTGTAATGAGACCTAATCTTCCTACATTGCCTGATGCCCTGACTTCCTCTGCTTGTTTGTTTGCAGGTCTGCAAAGATTTTGTGAAGATATAGAAATGATGATTGGATTCCAGCCAAACATTTTCTGGAAAGTCTGCTGGGCATTTGTAACACCTACCATTCTTACAGTAAGGATCATATATTAGCAGTGGATGTTCCAACTCATGAATTAGATTTCTCTGGAATAATTTGATTTGTTTATCCTTCTCTTGTAAAATGCAGACCATGGTAGCTTTAGGTAATTAATTGAAAAGATGAGAACACTGTATACTTAGCCCAGTAACTCTATGCATACTTACAGAAGGAGTCATTCTCCTTTTACTGTACAAGAGATTGCTTGATGTGTTCCTTAAAGACCTTCAGATAGAGATAGATCCCTGGATTCACACTGCAGATTCTTCCCCCTAATCCCAGGGACATTAGGTTCAGTGGAAAGAGAATTGGCTCTGCAGGTAGGGGGCCTGAATTAAAATTTTACTTCTGATCCTAAGCACTTGTGCATCTTTAGAAAGATCATTTAAGTTCTCTGGCCCCAAGCTTTCTCTTCGGAAGGCCCCTTCAGCTCTAAAGTGATGTTCCCCTAAGTCTCAATAAATGAATTCTTATTTTAAAGCTCTCTGGAAAGCTCCCATACTCCTATTTCCCAGCAGGTGGCGCTAAAAGCCAGACTAAGAATGACTGCTCACCCAATGGTTGAGTGCTGGTATCTCTTTGAAGGAAATCAGGCAGGGAGAAAGGTAATTGGGAAGAGAATCTGCATTTTCTTTTCTTTTGCTGTCATGGAGAATATAATAACACCATTTCAACTTCTTTCTGAGAGACTGGAACAAAAAAGAGGGAAAAAAAACCCAAACCTGTTTGATGCATTTGTTTCAGTCTGCATGGAAAGTGATTAGTATTGTTGTGGCGTGCAGTCCTCTCCTCCCCCTGCCAATTATTCTAAAAGTCCTCTTTGCTGGAAGAGTTTAGGGATGAGATTTTAAAGGGCATGAGTTCTGTTTGCATTCTTTTAAAACCAGAACCGAGTCCACTCTAGGATGAGCTGAATTCTACGTGGTAGAAAGGAAATGCTTCTACTGCCTGCCATTGGCAAACATGTTTCTGGCTCTCCATCTCACCCTTCGCTCCCAAGTTTTTTATTTTTATTTTTTTGGCTTGCTAAGCTTTATTGATGGAGTGAGAACATGCCCTTCAGTTGCTGCCAATGGTGTTTTTTTTATTGGCCCAAATAAAAATTGGAATCCTTGTGGGATTCTGTCTGCCTGCTTTCACTCTTTTGCCCTAGGGGAATAGTGGAGACATTCAAGCTGGAGAGATGCTTGTTGGACTCTGAGGAAGTGTAGTATATACATTTACATGTGCCATATCAGTCTCTGGAATGGAAGTAAATTATAGATCCCTATCTCTCTGATGAGAAGCACAGAGCCAAAGGCATATTTGATTAATCTATCATCTCTAAAGCATGCTTCCCGTCTCCATACAGAGATAGTACAGTAAAGAGGATTGTTCTGCTTGCCAGCCAGACTGACACTGGGGACAATTATGTATCCCTGCCTTCCTCCTTCAGGGTCTCGTTCAGGTGCAACTGAATTTAGGGTGTTGATTTTAAAAAATCATGCCCTTTTTAGCTATAGATAGTTGAAGTAAAAGCACTAGATTGCTCCTGGGTTTTCTCTTCCTTCCCTCCTTCCTTTCTCTCTTTCCCTTATTGCCCAGAAGAAAAGACTTAAAACTATGGTATTAGAAGATTCCTTTAACCTGTGCATATCTGTTAAGATTTAACTTTCGCTTTTGCTTCCCCATCCTCACACACTTTCCACATACTATGGGGGTTACACAGTTATTTGTTTCATCTAAGATATATTGCTTACAACAAACATATAGAACTCAATAATGGGCTCAGATGAAGACTTTGGGTTATTCTCTCCCCCCATCTCCTATTTAGCATTGACATGAATCTGGGACTTTTCTGTGTTAAAAACACTGAAGTCCCCCTCCCCCCTTTAGTTTATCATTCCTTCCCTGGGAGAATCTGCTATTTTTCAGGCATTAGCTAATGATGACAGATTGCTTTCCCTTGAAGAGAGGCATTTGTTTATTTTGTTTGTTTGTTTTTCCCGTGGACTTGGTCTACTGAGCAGAAAAATAAAGGAATTGGGTTCTAGTCTCAATCTTTCTAAGGACTTTATGGGTTTCATGTATAACACATCTACTTTGTTCTTTGCTAAAGAAACAACCTATGATAATTTACCCTAGAAAAAATGTGGATAATGTGGGAATTTGTTTTGCTTCATGATGGATATTTGTTACAAGAGTTTTGTCCTTGTTTTTCATTTAGGGTAGGATATGGGAGGGAGAGAAAATTAAATTAAAAATAAAAGCAGGTGCAATTACAAAAAGAAAGAAAGAAAGAGAAATTTAAAAAAAAGAAAGTATGAGAGTAAAGGAAAAACCAAACCATCTTCTTTCAGTGAAAATTTATACTCTGACCTCAAGGGGCGTCACAGTTTGGAAACAATTTCTGAAGGTATAAGTAAATACAAAACGTCCTTACTAGTATACCAATTTCTGGGAAGCAAGCTCAGATTTTGCCAATGATGGGTGAATTTGACTCAGTGACTCAATACCACATTATTACTGGATAGCCAATAGGTGAGATTTTATTGAAACTAAATCCTGAGAAAGGAATTTAGTAGGAAGAATGATCTTACATTGATCAACACATTTGTGCACCTACACATGGAAGTAAAAAGACCCAATTATCCATTGTTGCATGTTCTTGTTGTATCCTATTACAAATTGTTGTTGTTGTTGTATCTTACTACAAATTCCAGATTAGTCAGCTAGGAAGGGTGAATATTATGGTTTAAATGACTTTGTAGCCCGGAAATAAAATCGATCATTTTTATACATGCCTTCTTGGATTTATAGGGCTATAAATATTCTTTATGCAATTATTGTATACATAGTCAGATCACGTTACTGAATTATGCACAAACATAAGCAGATGTATTGCTATTTATATAGTAAATGAAATGGAGCAACTTAACATAATTACATTACGCCATAGTGCCAATAGACTGTGTAATAAAGCTTATAACTCTAGGGGCAAATGTTTAAAAGGAACTTGGAATAGAGCTCTTTCTTTATAGGAGCATGAAAAAATAGTTGTTTACAGGCCAAAGTTGTTTAGAATTTTTGTGTTGAAGTCTTATTGCATAGGAATGACTGCTTGAACTCTGTATGGACTAAGTACGCTTTGCCTGCCAGTAATGGTGATGATAGTAAAAATAACAGAGATGTTGATGAAGATGTTGTACAAATATCTTACATGTGTATGAGGCTTTGTGCTTCTCAAAGTCACTCCATGTGCTCTATTTACTAAATCTCTCCACACCCCACATTAAACGTTGATATTTCTCATTTCAAAGGAGTAGGGAGGGAAATGACTTGACTATCCAGCCAATGTTTCTAAAGACATAATAAAGCTAGCAAACCTACCTTATGGTCCCTGGGAAATGACTCTGAAGGCTTGATGAGAGCAAGATATGCCTGTTTACATTTCTTTAGTCCCTATTTTCAGCAAAGAGGATCATTCATGTTATTTCCTGACCAAGTCTTCAAAGGATCTCTTGCTGCTTCTTTGGGTAGGTGGCAGAATTAGTCTATTATCTACTATTGTCCTTGACAAGTAATTAGGGGAGCAGTTATTTCTGTTTTGCATAGGAGGGATCTGAGACATATGGAGTGACTCAATGACTGACAGATACAGGATTACAAACCTGGGCTCCTGATTTTTAGTCTGTGAACCAGCATGCTGCCTCTACCCAACTGTAAGGGCAGAGAGCTATATTCCTTTGATCACTGAATATTAAAAGAAACATAGATGAATTAGTCTTTATAGCTATACTTTGTACCCAATAACTTCTCCAGTATCATTCTGGGTCTAACTTTGGAAGGAGCTACTTGCTTGATATGAGTCATAGCTTAG
The DNA here is from genome assembly GCA_011680675.1 of Gymnobelideus leadbeateri. Classification (NCBI taxonomy): domain Eukaryota; kingdom Metazoa; phylum Chordata; class Mammalia; order Diprotodontia; family Petauridae; genus Gymnobelideus; species Gymnobelideus leadbeateri. The sequence goes on from WOXC01007429.1 coordinate 77,838, forward strand.
GCAGCTGAATGAAAAGAAAGGTCAATTTAATTCCTTTGTGTGTGGGATGACATACTCTAAGTCATTACTGATGAACCTGCACTAACCATGTGTTGTTTTCTTTTCTCCTTCTTTCCAGTTTATTCTTTGCTTCAGTTTTTATCAGTGGGAACCCATGACCTATGGCTCTTACCGCTACCCCAACTGGTCGATGGTGCTTGGATGGTTGATGCTGGCCTGTTCAGTTATTTGGATCCCTATTATGTTTGTGATAAAAATGCATCTCGCTCCAGGCAAATTTATTGAGGTAATTCTATGGATTTCTATTCCCCTGCTATCCCCTCCCAAGGGAAAGCCAGGGAAATCTATGCATAAAAAAAGCAAAAGATTCAGTAAACTTATTCAAGAGGTAGACTTGGTGATTAAGTGATTACAATTGCCACAGTTTTCTATTAAATCCATTTTTATTATGTATTATTCTACTAATGGAGGTTTTCAGCCAATCCAGATGCAGAGCTATTATTATGCTATTCCTCAACCTGGTGACAGTTCTGTTGAATAAATGATCATAGCTTCAGCTCCTTTCTCTGGAGTTTCCTTCTTCTCTTCCCTCATCCGCATTTTAAATCCCAGTATTTAGTCTTTAACTACACATCAAATTCCTTTTTTCTTGCTAGTTTTTCCCTTCCACCCCAGTCTTTTTCTTTCTGAACTCTCCCATCATTTATGATGTTAGAAATACATTCAATATAATTAATCTGTCACAGTTCTGTCTCCTTCTTGCTGCCTGTTGTTCGATTGGGGTTAGCATTGATGGGATTGGCACTATCCCTATAGGAAAGTGATGAGGGTCTCCAGGCAACAATTGACTTTGAGAACAGATGGCATGGGATGTATCCCATATAGTGGCTCTTGAATAATTTTGGGGAGTCCACAAACCACTTTGGTTGGACAAATGAGCCTACAAACTGTTTACCTTCAGATTCAGTGATGCTTTATATCTCTGAGCCTTGATTTTTCTCATAAGATGAAGGGACTAGATTAGAGAGGTCCTCTCCAACTCAAAAGTTTTAAGGTGATGTGATTCTACAGCACATATTCACTTTTATCAGTGCAAAAACACCTCTTCAGAATAAATGAGAAAATTTGTATTGCTTTATATAAATTAGTAGTAAGGTGAAATCTAGATTTTATCCCTGTCAGAATCAAATTGATTCATGCTGTACTATTAAGAGAAAAATCTGGCTACCACCACCTAGAGGACTCGAGGATGACCACTGGTCCATGGAGCACAAGGAAGAATATGGGTCACTAGAGGGCAGTAATACTGGCACTGAGTAGTTTGTATCTTTGAGTTCCTTGCCCTTTCAGTCAACTAGAATGAGAAATAAGGAAGCCCCTTTGGATCTTGGATACAAGAAGTAGAATAAGGTAATGTCAATCACAGGGTAATATTAGAAAATGCACAAAAATCAGGGGAATGGAAGTTGAAATTCATTAATTTAAAATGATCTGCTTAGAATGTGATAGTTATACCTGGCAGATACAGGAGGGACACTTGTTCTCATTAAGTCAGTAATCCAGTTTTTATCAACAGGAGTATTTCCTATATTTCATCTCCTGTTTTTAGATCACTATTATGTAATGAAACCTAGTGAACGTGCAGTTGTGTCCCAATGAGTGACCTTTGCACACTGCTCTGAAGTTCTGCTCAAATGGAAAAGACTCAGTGTTAGCCATGGGCATTTCCATCTTAGTGTGCAATGTCCTAACCTGATGAGTTGGCTATATACATTTATTATGGTTGATTTGGGACATAAAGGTTGCAAACTGATAATTAAAGTGGAGATTAAAGTAACTGATAGAAGAGTCAGATTCATTTTAATAGGTAATAAACATATAATTGCTCCCTCTACATAGCCAGAGATTTGTTTTCTTTCTTTTTTTAATACAAAATTCTCCATTCAAATTAAGTTTTCAATAAAGATTTCAGTGAGCAAATTAGATCATTCCTATTATTTTTAGCTTGCCTTCAGGAGCCCACTTGTCTGAACCGAAGAGAAAAGTAGCCACTTTTTTTGAATAAGATAATTAAAATCTTTGCTCACTCTTGACAATATATCTTTTGGGTTTGGATTAGAGTTTTATTTGGTCATTTATATCCTTTTGGGAAATGAGTTAAAGAAAATGTGTTTATTTTGATGCCACCACTACCCACTCACTGTTGAGACTCCAGAACTGAAGGAATTGAGTATGTGTCCTCTGAAGAGCATGTTTGGCAGTTGGGGGGAAAATCTTACAAAGTTTCTTCATTTGGAGGAAAAAAGATCTAATTAAAATCTGGGCTCTTTATCCTTTATTAATCTTGCAAATTTGTGTGCAAAACAAACCCTAAGCAGCAGTGCACGATAATATTACTTGCAAGGCAATGTAAATGATTTCAAGTGAACCAAAGTAAATCCCCTCTTTAACTTTCCTGACTCAGCTAATTACTGGGCCTGATCTTATGGAAGCCTTCTTATCATAGGAGATTTCTTTTTCCTAGGGAGAGTCACAAGCTAGGTGGATCTAAGAGTAAACCCTTTCTGAATTCTCTGATTAAGTGGTGCAAAGAGGAGAGGCTTTGGTTCCTGTGACCTGTGACAGATGTGTCTTTGGTTCTCTTTCAGAGGCTCAAGTTGGTCTGTTCTCCGCAGCCAGACTGGGGCCCATTTTTGGCTCGGCACCGTGGAGAGCGTTACAAGAACATGATCGACCCATTGGGAACATCATCCCTGGGACTGAAACTGCCAGTGAAGGATTTTGAACTGGGGACCCAGTGCTAGTCTTATGGCAGCAACAGCCCAACCTTGATTTGTAATTTTTTTCTTGTTTCCCTCCCATGTCCTTATTTCACTCCCCACCTGCCACATCTCCCTTCACTTCTGTGCATGAGAGTGGTTACTTAGAAAAGTAGGACTTTTTGTCGCATGCTGTAGTGAAGAGCTAGACAGACCACTTGAAGCAGGGTTGGCTTTAAGCTAGTGGTGTCCTATATATTGGGTTTTCCACTTGTGTAGCATGCTGCTGTTCATCTTTTGGGAGCGGATTGGAAAAGTTGTTTACACCAGTCATTTGAGCCACAAGGAGGAATGGTTTGATGGGTAGGGTATGTTTCCTTCTGGTGGCTGAAGTAGAATTGAAGCAGAGTTGTAAGGTGTTGTGACCTCAGCCATGAGGTGCCCAATAATTTGGAATGTATTAGCATGGAGAGTCAAATGAGTAGTTTCAGTGAGTTTTTCCAGAGAATTAAAGTACAGGACGAAATATATTTGGAAAGAATTAAAATGGCAATGATGAGAAAGTATATTTGGTATAAGACCAGGCAGATACATGTGGACACCACTGAATTGGTTGATGTCATGAGTTTCCATGCATAATTTGAGTTTTGTCTCTTTCATTTGGACCAAAGGTCTCATAGTCTGAAGCCCCTAATTTTTCATTCCCAGCATAGAGTGCTGAAAAATCATTTCTGTTCCTTCCATCTAAGTCTTTCTTTTTGAAGCCACATCTGTGGGTTTTTGAGTCTTTTTTTGTCTTTCTACAATCTCTTCTCAAGAAGCCGTCATATAATTTGTGCCTGATTTTATATTCTCATGGTAGTTCTGTGTTCTGGTTTTAACATGACATTTAGCTGTGTGGTTCAATGTAGCACTCTCTTATTTCTTCTCTTCTAAATGCTTTTCTATAAGCTGTAGAAATATTGTTCTCTTTCGACCTCTGGGAAAACAAGACTTACCCCAACTCTGTCTATATATTTTATATATATAGGACATAAACTCTTAAAGACAGACTGATAACTTCTTAATTTTTACTCTCAACTTTTTTCACTCACAGTAACTGCCAACTGTGGTCATAAGGATATATAGAAATGGAGAGTTTAGTAGAAGGCCATCATGCTGTCCCTGGACTGGTAGAACATTTCTAGGTCACTGCGTTTACAGAATTTTCTGATAAATACAGCTTAGGTAAGTAGTGATCAAGCCAATGAAGACTCTAGCTTTTAAGAATACATTTAGCCAATCCAATTTTAAGAATTCCCCATTTATAGCACTTATTGTAATTGCATTCTAATGAGAGAGAAAAATATGTCTACCAAGATGAGCAAACCTGTAACCTTTATTATCTCCTTATATCCTATACATAAGTAGATGAGCTTTTTAAAGAATGATCTGTGTTCACATAGTGTGTACCAGTAGTGCTGTTTTATGTCCATATAAATATCTTACAAAATAACGTAGAAAGGGTGACTTTAGTGTAGAGTAGTCTGAGTTTCTTTTCTTTTCTCTTTTTGGCCCACTGTTATAGCACCAAATCTAAAATTGATTCCTTCCGAGGGACCATTTCAATCATTTTCTTATTTCTCTTTGTGTCTTCACATTATAGGGTCTCAGGTAAATATTCAGTTAAACACATGTCTATTGATGTGATGCTTTCATACATTTAAAAAACAACAAAACCCCAAACCAGACCTTAAATGTCACATTTTCTGAGAGAAACCCATTTCTTTTGTATAAAATACCGACTCATTTTGCTGAGCTTTCTCTTTTCTAGGGCAAATAGTGTTGCCATTTGCTGACATGGGTGTGGAACTTTAAAGTCTGCCTTATGCAGTGTGTGAAAAATGAAATGAAAATGGTTTGGGAGATTTGGTTCCACCCCGCTCCCCCATAATCTGCAAGGTCCCCTCTACCCCCACTTTATGGTAGAGTTTGTGTCAATAACAGAGGCAGAATAGTGCTCTTTGTACAGAGACTTTACCAAAATCAGCACTCACAACTTAGCCTTACAGAGCTATGCTGTTGATTCACCTATGCCAATTGGGTTTCATAGGGGCATGGTGTGCTCACTTCCTGGAAAAAGCCATATTGATAAGAAGCTATCACTGGTTTGGCAGAGCAATTTGATCAAGAGAATGAGCCCTACCAGATGACTTTAGTGGTTATTGTGGTAGGGGAGGGCAGCTGGGGGAATCTGTTTGGTGTTAGAATGAATTTCCTATCCATATGAGAAAAAACCAGAAGTCAATTACCCCATGTAGTAGGTGATGATGATTCTGTCCCTCCTTACCCCCCCCCCCCGTTTCTATCTCTGTCTTTTCTCTTTCTATTCTCTATCTCTGTCTCTATATTTTATCTGTTTTTTGTGTGTCTGTGTATCTCTCTGTCTCTGTCTTTCTCTCCCTCTCACTTTTCTCTTTCTGGCTAAAAATTGAATTTGATTTTAGAAGCCAATGCAATTTCTTCCAATTGTTTTTTGGTGATTAAAAGAAAAAAAATCTTTCCAGTGTTGCCAGGTTACCCAAACTATAAGTTAACCTAATTGCTGGTTAAACTTTTTTATGATTGTTTAGTTTTAAAACTGTGTAGTTGGAAGTGGCTGCCTTTGTGTTAATTAGAATTTATCTATCCAAGAAGATAAAACACAGGTATCTTTTGGCATCTGTTGTTTTCTGGCTATTTTGAAATCTTAGATGAAAATTGTTTAAAGTGGCAAGTACCAGGTGAGAAATTTGTAACTTTTCTTGGGGGCTGCAAATCTGAAGAATTTTAACCTTAAAATTTCATTTCTTTCATTGTGACAGCCATTCCCAATTTTCAGTCTTTTATGTTCAGAGATATTATATAAGACAGATCCCTTTCCAGGTATTACAGTCTAGTGTATCTTAAGCACTTGGTCAGTACTATTTCAGCTAATACATACACAGCTCTGACAAATATTTCTGTGATATTAAAATAATTGCACCCAACTCAAGGAAGAAAAAGAAATGAATTTTTAAGTTACCAATATCACCATAAACTACATGTGGGGCCTCTACTACATGGCAATTTTCTATTTGATTAAAGGATATTGGAGCTGTTGGGGAAAGTGGTTCATTTACTATTGTGCAGAAGAGTTTGGTAATTTTCCATTGGTGAAATTATTTTGGTGACACCAACAAATGCCAGAAACCCATTCCAAAACAAAAAGCCATATGTGAAAAACCAGTGACCCTGTAAGGTCCTCCACGGAGAATAATTGTATATTTCTTAACTATTGGTGTTGTGGCTTTCTATGCAGATATTAGCCTTGCAAGTTAATAGCTTTCAATCTGTTCAAAATTGTGTTTGTCACATGCTTATGTGCTCAAAAGAGGTAAAATTCTGGGACCAGTTCAAATGTCCTACTTTTTGTTTTGTGCATGAAAACTACACTCAATGCAAAATCCTGGATGATCTCAACTGTTTTGGGGTCTTCCAAGTATTTTTAATATGCAAGAAATGTAACTAATTTGTGTTTCAGCAAGAAGCAGCAGCACTTTATGCTTCAAAAAGAAGGGTTGAACAAAATGACTCTTAATTGAACCAGACTTGGACTGTTCTCACCATCAGTGTTTTGTTTGGTTGAGCTAACCTTGAATTAGGTTCTACTTCATGGATCATCTAGAGGTGCCTCATTGCACAGTATCTCTCCTACCTACCTGCCAGTTAGCTTGATTTTTCCATTCTGAAGGTCAGGATTTCCTTTGTACTCCATGTCATTGCTCACTGATCATCTTCCCCTTCCTGGAGACTTGTATAATGATATTGCTTTGGATGACCATGGATATCAAGATCATCCTGGTATGTATTTGTTGACAGGGATTTGGCCTTGTGTTGCTCCTCTTTTCAGGGTTTATATTTTGGCAGCATAATGCTAGAAACATGGACTAAGGGCGCTTTTAATTGTAGGCTGTCCAGCTATGTAAATTTGGAAGAGCCATGCAAGGAGGAATTACTCCACTTGCCCAACCATAGTTTGTGTGGGGAGTTTCCAGCTTGGAAGAAATGGATTGGGAAATTGGGCCTCGATTCCCAATTTTCTACAAAGAGAATATCCGGCACTCATGAAATATTGGAACTTCTGTCCTCCTGAGATTTGGCTCTCCAGACCCACAGAAGGATCATGTGCTTCTGCTATCTCATGGTCCCTGCCTTTGCCATCTCAAAGCAGCCTGCAACCAAAGAAAGAGTGCATTTTTGATCTAGGGTTTAACTTGTCCCTGGAGAGCAAGCAGAATCTTATGACTTCAATAGTTTGGTTTTCCTGCCATGTTTTCAATACATCTTCAGGTTACCATTTGCCTTATAGGTGTATTTCATCATTAGGATAAGAGTTAGTGTTGAACTAGAATCTGTTGTCTGTCATGCATAATGTCTTGTGTCCTTTGTGTCTTTTTTGGCACTTTATTCCAGACCTATCACTGAATAGGTTAATTGGTAATTACATACTTGCGTAATGTCACGAATACAGGCACTCCATATGGAAAATATTGCCTGTAAAAAATAAAGATATGCTCCCTAATCAGGTCGTTCTATTTTTTCATTAGCTATACATGAAGAAAATATATTATGTTACAAATGATACATCATATATATCTTATATAGTGCATATTATATACTGTTTATTTAAGAAGTCATTATTCTTGAGGCCCTACCTCAAATTTTGTATTTATGTGTACAAATGCAATTTATTGTATTATATATTTGCCTATTATATAATGATGTTATAAATTAGAATTTATCCTATAATGTATGAGTCCTAAAAACACTAAATAAATGTCAGTGGTTAAAACATGATGGTTACTGTGTTGTGTCTGTTGGAAACCCATTTCTCAACATCATTCTTACTTAACTAATGGCCTTTGGGTGTCTGCAGGATTGATCCATTTTACTGTTGGAAACCCGGAGCAGCTAGGGAAAACTAGCCTCCTGGGGAAATGAAATATCAAGCTACTGTAGAAACAAATATCAATTAAGTGGTTATATTCTTAATCATCAGAATGCTTTGTTGCTTGCTAAATTATTAATTACCCCTTCAAAGCTCTGTGTGTGTGTGTGTGTGTGTGTGTGTGTGTGTGTATGTGTATGTATGTGTGTGTAGGTATATGTGGTGTAAGGGTGTGTGAGTGTTAGAGAGAAGTAGTAAAATCTTTCGGTGTAGATTAATTATCAGTTTATCAGCATTTCAGAGAGTTTAGATAGGAGAACTGGAATTAAGACTTTATGTCTGGAGAGCCAAAGCTTGGTCCTGTTCAGCTTGGAATAAAACTACCACAGTGAACTGACTTTGGGCCAAGACTCCAACATTAAAAAGACAAGAGTAACCTGGACTACCCAAAGTAGGAAAACAACCCTCCCCCATTCCTTACCAGCCTACCAGTTGTTGAAACCTGAAGTGTTATCACTGTTATGTTGACTAAGCCTAAGAAATGACATCCAGTGAGTAGGCCCACAAACACCAACAAGGTAGATAATATAAATGATATTGGAAGAAAAAAAACTGGTTCAGTAAACTCCAAGTTAAACATTAGGGCTTTATCCTCTTAGAAAGTATCCTCTAGTGAGTAGAGAAATCTATCTCAGGGAGGGGAGGTGGAGGGTGTTGGTTGAGAAAGAGATGATATCCAACAGTTCTTAGATCTTCAGCTTGACCCTTGTGCCCCCAACATATTAATCAGTCTTATTTTTTGTAATCCTTTTAAATAGGCATTTGAGACCAGAAATAGGGACTAGACCTGTGATATCATTGATATAGAGAACTCCCAAATGAGAAAACTCAGTTGTCTGGAGCACTGAGAGTTTAAGTATCTTGCCCAGTATCACACAGTCTTTACATGTCAGGGCTTGAACCCAGATCTCCCTGACTCCAAGCCTAGCTCTTTATCCACTATACTATGCTACCTCTCCATTTAATTGGTCTTCATGATCCCTTTTTAAAAAAATTGTTCAAGGGGAGGCTAGGTGGCGCAGTGAATAGAGCGCCAGCCCTGGAGTCGGAAGGACCTGAGTTCGGATCCGACCTCCGACACTTAATCCACACAAACAAAAACCTAGCAGTGTAACCTTGGGCAAGTTACTTAACCCCAATTGCCCTAAAGGGGCGGCTAGGTGGCGCAGTGAGTAAGAGCACGGGCCTCGGAGTTGGGATGACCGGAGATCAGATCCGGCCTCAGAAAATGAGCACCCACGCATAAATAATGACTAGCCATGTAACCTTGAGCAAGTTACTTAACCCCAATTGCTTTAAAAAAAATTATTCAAGAAGTGATGACCAGGACATAACATGGAAAGTTTACTGCACATGATAGGGGTAAGGTGAAGCTACTCTGGTCTTTACCTCTTTTTCTCTTGTGGTATTCAGTTTTGGTTACTCTGTTTTTATCATTAGCCCCATTTACTTTGTTGTTGTAGTCATTGTGTTTCTTGTTTTCCTCATTTCTGCTTATTTCACTATGCACCATTTCATGTGTTTTCTCATGCTTTTTAATATTCATAATATTTATTATTTTCTATAAAATAGCAATATTCTAGTAAGATTCCCTCCCTCCCTTCCTCCCTTCTCTCTCCTTCCCTCTCCTCTTCTCTCCCTCTCTCTTTCTCCATTTTCGACTCAGGCTAGTTTACCCCCTCTTTAGGTAACGTAGTGATCCCACGCTCCCAGGGACTTACCATATTGATTCCAGATTTAGCATGGACACTGATTGCATTTAGCACCACTACAGCTCAGAATTCCCAAGCTTCAAACATCCTACCAGCCTTAGCTTTCCTGATAGCTAAGAATACAGGCATGTTGGCCTCCATTGAGTTTTAATGGAGGGAGGAGAGGGGGACAATTTTCTGGCTAAAGTTGCTGCTTAGGTAAGGCAGGACTGAGTGGAGGAAACTCAGCCAGTGATTTGGGCATCATAAAGGACATATTATTGGGGTAGTATTCTTACCTAGTTTACAAAAAAGAGACAGTTCTAGAACTTGAAGAAGAAAAAGAAGGTAGGAAAATATAACTTATTCACAGTAAGAATAGAGATAGCCTGGACAAGGAATCAAGAACTATGGGTTCTTGTTTTGAATCTGCCATGTAACCAAGTCCCTTTAATTCTCTGGGCCTGTTTCCACACTTATAGGATGAAAAGGTCCAAGTAGATGCATTCTAAGGCCCCTTAGATCTCTAAACTTCTATGGTTTTTCTGAGGGTTTGTGTTGTGGATAGGTAGGTATTGCCACCTGAGGTGCCTTAAGTCCATTACTTGGACTTATTGACTATTAATATTGACCATCTTCCCATAATGCTCAACAAAACTGTTAAAATTCAAGTGTTTATTCTCATCTTGAGGTGTTTTCAGATCTTAGCTTCTTTGACTAATTGCAATGGCTCTGTATGAAGGACTAAAAGTCATTTGGCAAAAACTTGGATATCACCAACATTGGAGTTATTAGAGCTGGTCATACCAAATGGGTCACTGGATTTTGTCTATTCACACTGTTTGCCATTATTCCACAGATGCATATCAGCAAATCCAAAAGACTCCCTCAGACTAGAATTAGAGAACTCAGTCGGCAATTTATCTGATGGTTAAAATGGGGGAAATCTTTTCTTTTTGTAATTTTCCCCTTGTGGAAGGGTGAGAGATCCTTAGTGATCTACTACTGATGGAAATGTGAGCACTAATATTTTCTCAATTTTCCCACTATCTGTGGAATGGACAAGATGACAATGATGTGTTTCCAGAAATCAGAGTGAGAGACATTGAATTTTTGATTTGGAAGGGACTCAGAGATCATTTAGTCTAATCGTTTTTTGCATATGAGAGTATTGAAACTTAGAGAGTTTAAAGGTCATACCCAATGACCCACAACAGTAGTGGCAGAGTCAGAACCAGTTAAAAGTAAAATCTTTCCATTGTGCCTAGAACACTCTTCCTCTTCCCCCCTCACCCTCTTGGAATCCCTAAGTTCTCTTTAGGTTTCAGCTCAAGTGCTACCTACTCCTGATTTCCCCAGTTTTTAATGCCCCTTTCCAGTTACTTATGTTTGGTATTTACTTTCTCCCTGTAGAATGTAAACTCGTTGAAGGCAGGGAATTTTTGGCTTTGTCTTATGCCTAGCACAATGCCTGGCACATCATTGTGATGTAGTGGATAGGGTCTTGAATCCAGAATTAAGAATCAATAATACATTTACAAAACTAGACAATGAGACAAGCAATAAAGTACCTACTATGTGCCAGGCATTGTGCCAAGTTCTGGGGGATACAAAATAGGCAAAAGACAGCCCCTGTCCTCAAGGAGAGTATTAGGGGGAGACAATGTACAAACTAATAGATACAAAGCAAGTTCTGTACAGGATAAATAGGAGACCTGAGATTATAGTCTGCCTTAGACACTTGTTACCTGTGTGATTCTGGGCAAGTCACTTAACCTCACTAGTCCTCAATTTCTTCATTTGTAAAGTGAAAAGATCCAAATCAGTGACCTTTGAGGGTCTTTATAGTTCTAAACCTAGGATCCTATGAAGTGTTTATTAAATTGAATTGAACTAAATTCAGGTCTCTTGACAAATCTTTTTATATTATAGTATGTTATAGATTTGGCAGGAGATAGATAGTTGATAAAGAACTAGAACAAGGGGTTGTGCAGTAGATGCCACCACCATCTGCACTCTCCACACCTGCATATGAACTCCCACTGGAAGAAGTCACTTAACTTTGTTATCTAAATTTAACTGAGTGTCTATCACTGCACAGCAAGCTTTTTAACCATCTTCGTGTCCCAGTTGTATTCCCTATTGACACTGGTCCAAATCTTCTCTTCTCAGAAAATATATCAACTACTCCCTTTTAACCCTCTCATGTGACCTCACTTCCTACCTTATTGGGAAAATAGGCATCATCAAATATGGGCTCCCTTATCTCCTCTCCTCCACACACCAAAAACTCCTTACTTACTCTCTTCCTTTGCTTCAGTCTCAAGAGTATAAAGCAGTCCTTCTTCTAGACAAATCCAATGCCTCTGCTTGGTTCTCGATCTTATTCTCCCTTGCCTCCTCCAAGACTTCCTTACGTGGATAATTCTCTGATATCCATGTTCCTCCATCCCCCTGTGAGATTTTCTGGCCCATACAAAGTGGCACTGAAAATGACAGAGGGAAGAAGCATCCTAAAAGATGGTCCAAAAGTTATTAATAAGCAACCATAGCTGTCCTGAGCGCCATTTCCTGGGCTGGTTGACTGGAGAATAGGCGGTAGAAACGAGGAGACAAGGAAGAGGAGAATAGATGCAGATTTGTGAAATCTTGGAACTCCCATGGAAGGAGACAATAGGATTTAGTGTTGGAAGAGACCTTAGAAATTGTATAGCTTAAAGCCACAAATTGTTTTGCTTTTTACTTTTTGGAGGGGGGAAGGTAGCGCAATTGGGGTTAAGTGACTTGCTCAAGGTCACAGGGCTAGTTTTTTTGTGTGTGTATCAAGTGTCTGAGGCCGGATCCGAACCTAGGTCCTCCTGACTCCAGGGCTGGTGTTCTATTCACTTCACCACCTAGCTGCCCCAACTCATTTTATAGGTAAGGAGGCCAAGGTCAAGAAAAGTTATGTGACTTAGTCAAGGTCACTGAGTGCTGTGATTCAAACTCAATTCTCACAAAAAAAATCCATCACTCCACTACATCATACTGCCTACACTGAGAGTGCATGTAGTTGTAAATAATAAAGAACATGGCATTTGATAAACTGGCATTCAACTGTTTGGACACACAATTGAGGGAAGTGTGCCTACGGTGTTCCCTCAGAAATTTTCATGTGTTTGTGCTGTGGAGATTACCTGAGTTACAAACACCCACACTCAAAAACTCTTCCCAGGAATCAGTCTTTCTAAAAACAATGAAATTCCAGGTATCTAGGAAAGATTTATAACCTATTAACCCTTGTTATGATTAAGGATGCAATGCTACATTGCTATGACAAAGCATAATATGTCTCATTTTGTTTTCAGTGGAACAACCTAGTCTCACAGGAATTATTAATTACAGAGACTTTAAGATGGATAGGCCCAACTGTTTCACCAAATCCTTGGTCCTGAATAGAGAAGTCTCAGAAGGTACAAGATTGCCATCTTAAAGTATTTGGAGGGCTGATATGAGCAGGACACATTAGACTTGCTCTGTTTGGTACCAAAGAACTGGGGCAGCTTTCAGCCAGAACTGGGTAGAAGCTGAAAAGTTTAGGGTTGACCACAGGAAAAACTTCCTAAAAATGAGAGATGTTGAGTAGTGGAATGGACTGCCTTAAGAGGTGGTGTTTCTCCTTTTTATAGATTTTAGGCAGAAGCTGCATGGCCACTTGTGGTGTGTGTGTCATAGTGGGGTTTCCTCTCAGGTCTGAGTAGGCCTAACTGGTCTCTGAGGTCCCTTACAACTCTCAAATTATAGGATTCTATTCCCAAGTCATTGCAGATTTCAAGGTACATTGGGATTTTGAAGTTTTCTAACAGATCATTATAATGACTAAAGCCATTGGTACCCATCCATGCCAAGTTTTATTTGAAAACAACTGAGAGAGGAAAAATGTCTCACATAATATTAAAGTTTCTGGTGTTCTCCTCCAGAAGACTTAACTGGACCTGGGGAATTCTTCCTTCTAGTTTCTGCAAGGTGTTATTTTAATGTTAGACTTACAAATACAAACCTCCAGACAAAGAAAAAATCCTGGCTCTGTAATGAAAACAGTAAGGTCTGCTCTTCCCCTGGGGCCAGAGTTGAATCCCCTTGGAGATGGAAGGAGAATTGGTTGAAATGAGATTAGGCCTGAGTCTTGACATCAGTTTACTTCTTCATTTTCCAACTTCAGTTTTGGAGTGCACTGGGCCCTGTGATTTGTGTGTTCACTTTCCTTCCCTTTAGTAAGACTGTCAGCATCCAGAACTAACCTGTTTGCTCACTCTCCTTTCTGCCTGCCAAGGGATCCAAATGTAGAGCACAAAGTGGGACAAAGACCCAGAAGGAAGAATGACAAGAAAAATAGGGCAAGGACCAAAAAATACAATGTAGTCAAAACTCTCCTTTTTAAACATTTCTGATCTGGCAGCCTAGAATAAAATTATTTCTCAGAATACAAATGAAACAAAGGAAGGTGAGTTTGGAATGGAAGCAAAGAAAGTCAATAGTTGATCCCTCGTAGTGAAGGGGACTCTGGGTAGTGGTCTTGGCAGGAGGAATGTTAAAGAATGGAAATAAGGAATAACTTGTGGAAAAACACTCTTTTCTGCCTTCCAAGGCTCAGGGAGAGGACTATGAGAAAAAGAGCTAAATCAGGAGCTTTAAATCATGTGAGACTAATTTAGTATAAATCATATTTTCTGTGGTTTCAATTTTCATGACTGCATCCAGTCAATAACATATGAAGATGAAAGTTAAGATAAGCATAAGGGAGGAGGCATGGGGAAATCTCAAAGGTCAAAGTTCTCTATGGAGAAGGGTCATGGACATAATATATGGGGAGCTATATGCTTTTGTCTCCTCTTGGAGAAGCATGATACTTCTCAGAAGGGGTTTCAGAAATCTTGTTCTACTACAGAAAAAGCCATAAAGTTTCTGAGAAGTAGGCAGGGAGTTGCCACCCCAAAGGTCAATATATAGATGGATCTGTGATCTCCTTAATGTGGACACTCACATATTTCTTTTTGCCTTTTCATTCTGGGCAATGCTCCCATAAAGTGAGGATCTCTCCAAGGTGCTGGAGGTTTGCTTTAAGTCTTTCAAAGCTATTTGGGCACTAGTCGAATACCCTGGTCCTGTCATTCCTCATTCCCAGCTATGTCATTTGCACACTTTCTATTCCTAACACACTTTTCTTGGATCATGACTTGTACCCCATTTCTCCTGCTCATGTCATCTTTGATTTGCAGGCCCACAACCCACCTTTTCATTGCCCTTTGTAATTCCTTCAGTTTTGACTCTTTAGTCATTGCTTTAGACCAATGGCGTCAAACTCAAATTGGAGGGGGAGGGGTAGTATTAAACGTTGAACAGAAGGATCCCTGCGGGTTGCAAATTGACTTAGTTTTAAATGTAATGTTATCCATGTTTTATTGTATTTTTATTTATATTGTTAATTATTTCCCAGTTACATTTTTATCTAGGTCGGGCCACATTCGGGGATTTTGCCTGTTTCCGATGCCAATCGAGTGTTTGTTAGATCTCCTTTAAGACAGAACCAAAATAGTATAGGGGATATTAAGTGGCGTTTGGCCTGGAGGAAGGTAGGGGTACAGACAAACTCCCAGATGTCTCACATCCGAAGCCTACTGTCCTACCCTGCTCATGATACCACAGGCTACGTTTCTTTTTTGTTCTTGACATCTTTTCTGGAAGAAGTCCCCCTCCCCCATGTGTCTTCCACTTCTTTCCTTGAATGCCAAACTCTCCGAACTCAAGTCTTTAGGAGGTTTAACTGAAAGCTGTTCAGAGACGAATGGAGGCCAGAGGGGGTCGTGATGGGGAGTACAGGTGTACAGACTCAGAGCCCAGTTGTTCCTCTTCTCTTCTCCTGCGCTCCCCATGTCCCATCTCTCCCCACCCCCACCTCCGCCCCCCAGCCAGATGCCAGGGCGAATCCTATCTTAGAAAACCAGTGTTCTCCCGGGTGTTCTTTGACGAGGGGCCCCAATGGCTGGCTTGGTGGCTGTTCCAGGCTTTCCCTATAATGACACCAGCCACTGCTGCTCTGGAGGCTTCTGGATGCTGGCAGGATGAGCCGTAACAACTTCCACAACCCCCAGAGCAGCTTCGCCGTGGCAGGGGCGAGCCTAGCACCTCGGGGAGCTTGTGCTTAAACTGCAGAGAGGCTCTCAACCGGCATCTGGGAGGCGGCGTGCATCTGTCTAGTTATTTATTTATTTATTTTCTACCCTTCTTGGACTCGTTGTTCTGAGTCCAGCAGGAACCGCGGTGGCGGCAGCAGCAGCAGCAACCCAGCAGAAGCAGCGGCAGCCACCGCGCTTTGCTATCCTCCCCTCCTCCTCCTGCACCTTCCTCCTCCTCCTCCTCCTTCTCCCTCCTCCCCTTCCATTCTCCTCCTGCCCCCTCCTCCTCCTCCTCCGCTGCTGGGCGAAGAAGGCGGATCCAAGCCGCTCAGGAGGGGAGCGCAACCTGCCGGAGTCGTCAAGCCCCTAACGCCTTTCTGGAGCTCGGAGGAGAGCTGAGCCGCAGCGCCTGGCTTTCTGATCCTGAACCGCCGGAGCCGCTGCCTGCTGGGTTGCCCAAGGGCTGGGGTGGGTGGGTGGGAGGGAGGGCAGGGGAGGGCGGGGCAGGGCGGCCCGGGCACCCTCCCCGGGCACGGCGCACCCTCTCCCGGCACGGCGCATGGACTGATCCCGGAGCGCAGCGCAGCACCTCACCACACCGGCTGCTGCTGGCTGACCGAGTCTTCTCTCTCCCTTGGTTGTGCTCGGGGCTCTGCGCGTTCTCCCGGTCCCCGGCCCCTCGGAGTCTCCCACTCCTCACCCTCCCGCCATCAACTTTGAAGGGTCCGTGCACTGCGGGCCACAAGATTTCCGAGAGCTTTCTTTATTTCTGCTTTTTTTCTGTGCGTCCCTTCCCGTGGGGACCCACCGGGAGTCAGTGCCCATGGATGTAATCTTGGTCCTGTGGGTTTGTTTGAGCGCGGCCAGGGCAGGTAAGTGGAGTACGGTATATGTGGATATTATTGGAGGGGGGTATGGGGAGGGGAAGACCCGGAAGGGAGACCGAGAATCCATACAAAGCTCCCGGGTAGAGGGGGTACTGGCATCCCAACTGCTCTCCCGCATCTCAGCACTTCTTACTGGGGGTAGGGGGCGGTGTAGATTGCGAGGCACTAGCTCTTTCCTTGACCCACCAGCCTCGGGGTAAGAGAGTAAGAGATACCCAGACTACAGTGCTGAGAGATGCGGTCCTAAAGACTGCGAGGTGTGGGTGCTAGCGGAGCAGGCGCTCTTTGGGAGTGCCCAGTACGCTGATTCCTCCCAGTCGAGATGGCGAGTGTAGCTCGCCGAACCCGTACCCTGTCTTCCCCAGGGGACAGTGCCTAGGCGTGCAGCAGAAGCCAAGCCCGGATGGCAGAATTCTTGCCCCCCGCCCCCCCCCCCCCCCGCCTTCCCCAGTCCCTAAACTTGAGAGGCTCTTTGGACACCGCCCTCCCAGCGGGTAGCAGGGTAGCAGGGCGGGCACAGCCTGGTGAGGAATTCAAGCAGCCTGGAGCCTAAAGGGAGTTCTGAACGTGTAGCCCAGACCTTGTACTTGGGGCCGACAGCAGCTGAGTGGAAAGGCTGGTGGGTTGGAGCTGGCAGAAACAAACGTCTCCAACCTCCAGCGCTGTGGGGACTTGGGCAGTGTCCCCATCAGCAAAGTGGCGAATTGAGCAAATGTCTCAGAGAAGCCGAGCAATAGTGACTGTCCAGGTGAATCATTCAGGCCCCCACCTCCCTTTTGCTTCCTTAAAAAGGAGATTTCTTTTTAGTTCAGGATAATGGGTCCAACTCTCTACTTTACTTTGCCTTTTAAACCCCAGGCTTATTGGCAAATTTTTGCATCCTGCCCTTTGTCCCTCTCCTCTTTTTCCTTCACTGGGCATACTGGGGGCTGGTGACGGGTGGGGCACAGCGAGGAAAAGATCAGGTCCGTTCTTTCTTCTCCATTTGATTAGTGAAGACGGTAGGTGGGAGAGAGAAACGAAGTCTCTGCCCATTCCCAGGGAGTTGGAAAGTGGCCCAATGGCCCTGACCAAGAGACCCTTTTCAGTTCCTGCCACTCTGGGGTTCAGTTGCCTACCCTAGGTGGTTTTTGCAGTCAGTTCCTCTCACCCTACTTCAATGCAACCTGCCCCAGGACCTCAACTAGAGGCAGGATTAGGTTCCCTTTTTCCTGGAACCTGAGTGGTTTACATTCCCTTCTTTTCCCCACCTGGGGAACCCAGATGTGCTGGAATACGGTTGCAGGGAGACAGGGGAGGTTTCTAAGAGAGAAAAGTTCCCGGAGCTCTCCCCCATCATTATGACAGCTTGTGGACTGAATCAGAGTTGGGTGCAGAGAGGGAAGGCAGTCTTGTCCTCTCACCAACCTCTGCTAACCCCTTCCTAGCTCAACCCCATCTCTTCCTTTACTCCTCTCTTAACCACAACGTTTAGAACTCGTCTGGGTCCAAGGATTCACTTTCCGCCTTTGCCCAATTCAAGGAACACTTGGATGCTCTTGCTTTCACCGAAGCTTCTGTAAAGGGTGAGAAATGACGGACACTCCTCCCTACCCTCCCAAACAGCCCCATTAAACCTTCTTTGGGAGTCAGAGTTTCTTCCCCATTGCTCACTTTTGTCTTCCTGCCCATCTCACCCTGGTCCCAGGCTGAATGGAAAGGCAAAACTCATTCTGGCTTTGCTCAGCTGTCTCTTGAGTCAATGCCCACCAGGAGGGGTTTTTCTATGCAAAATCCAACCACCAGCAGGAGCATAGAGCTTCCGTCTGGCTAACTCTGGGCTGAGGGGCTATGCTCAAGAGCTCTAGCTCTGGTTCTGACATCACCCTCCCTAGACTTCCAAGGGAGGGCTCAGTTTGAACTGAGTCTTTGGATGATCTAACTTCTTTGGATGCCAGCAAAGCCAGTTATTCCCAAGAACATATTGTAGGAAATACCAAGTTGTCCAGCTTAACTACTATAGTCAAATTGAACCTGTATCCCATAAATACTCATCTATATATGCTTCCCTGTGGAAGAAAGCATGTTTTCCACTACTTGTTTAATTAGGAGATCTTAAACCCTATCTTAAAAAGTGAAACATCATTTCCTCACCTGAAAACCTCATTACTGTTTGGGAAGCATCTATTCCCTAGGTTCTTGAAGGCTGTGCCTACTTCTGTTCTTCCAGGTGTTACTAAGCTAACTGGATTTTAATTTATACATGTATACATATGTATAGATATAGAGATAAATATAAATGTGGCCTTTGAAGACTAGCCCAACAAAGCTAGAGAGGGTTGGTCACTGTGGAGTGTTTCTTTTTCTTGTGTGAATATGCATGTTTGGCTGGGTAGAACATTAGCTGTCTATTAAGGTTTGGGTCAACCTTGCTGAAGGGAATGGAGCCACATGAGTAAATCACAAGCCCATAAATTAAAGTACAAATACTTCAGGGAAGATGTCAGTCTGGAATATATTTGTCCGTTTGTATACTTGGGGCCAGTGGCTATGTAGAGAGGTTCATGAATGCTTAAGGGTGGTCAGTGGGAGAAGAAAGACACCCTAGGGTAGAATAAAGTCTTCTTCTGTGGAAAGGGAAGAAATCAATAGTTTGGAATGGCTGTCCCTGAACTTGTTAGAATGGAGACACTGCCAGGCAGGAAGTGCCCTTGGATGAGGCTGCTGCCAAGTGGGCAGGACTAGTAAGAGAAGAAGCACTCAGTGCTGTGACGCCCTCTGTATCCCATAAATTTTCTCTCCTGAGATGAAATTCTAGGTGCCTCATCCTAGTTATAATGTTTGAGAATACCATTGGGAATATGCTAGGTTTTATGTGTTATTTATACATGGTCATACCTTGGTTTTCTAAGAAAGAATCAACAAGGGGCCATGGAGGCAGCTGGGGACAGGGGGGGATTCTGACCAGATTCTCTTATGTGCAGTTTGTTAGAATATGAGAGGTAAGGTTGTTTTTTTTAATTCTTCCAGAAAACCCATTATCCCAGGGTTACACATCAGTCCTCCCAATAGGCAGCAAGGCTTGCCTAGTGATTAGTTTATCTGAAACTGCACACCCACTTGGAAAGTTTATTTATCTGGTGTTAACAATTGTTTCTTTGGGTTGTTAACAGTCAAGGATGAAACAAACATGCCATTGGCTTAGTGAGCTACTCAAATATCATCTCTTTTTAGTGGAAATGAATAGATCCTATCAAACACACTTTAATTAAAGTGGGACTCAGAGCAGCCAGGCTAGCAGTAGTTACTTAACTTACATATGAAAGATTTAATGATTGGTGCCACATAGAAATGCTGGGTGAATTGTTAATTCTGATGACATTTATTCACAGGATAACATGGAATACATGAGGCAGCCACATGAAGAGACTTAGTCTGAGAGTCAGGTTTAAGTTTCACCTGTGACACATATTGGCTATGTGATTCTAGGCAAATCAATTTAACCTCTTAGAGCTCCCACTCAACCCTTCAAGACTAGAGATCAAAGAATAGTCGAAGATTTGTTCTGTTAGAGGAAGTTTCTTTGCCAATAGTTCCCTAAACTAATAAAATCACATGTCAGGGTAAAAATGAAAAACAAAACAAAACATATGTATGGTATAGGTAAGAGATGTTGTTCTTTGGTCTGGCAGGTGTTGTGGAAGTAAAAAAAAAGATAATTTTTGGCATTATCTAGTAAAATAGCAATAATCCTGAAGATTTGTAGTGAGAATCAACAAGAAGTCTGAGTTCTCCTCGGGTATTTTCATGGTCAAAGGAGGCCCACAGCCCATTGGGAAGACCATTGCAGCTGTAATGAAATATTGGTATGAGATGGACAAAATTGGAACAGATGAAGATATGGATAGGCTACAATCTGTATCGTTGATTGTATGATTTTGATAGATAGACTGGGGCTTTAGAATATATCAGAGTAATAACTTTAGAAGGCTGCAATAACAACACTGCCTTTTATTAGCACCTTTGCTCAGAGGCCTCCAAGCATAAACATGGAAATACATGAGAATCAATGGGCATTTACCCACTGGCTTTCCACGTCACGGGGTTCTCCTCCAGAGACAATGGGGTAAAGAGGGAAGACTTTTGGAGATGAGCATCATTCTAAGTGACATTTATCTAGCCTCTAAGTCTGTGCAGAAGAAAGGCAGCTTGACTTTGCAAAAACAAAACCTCACCTCTCCGGATATTAGTTTCCTCTTTTGTAAAGTGAGGAGTTTGGACTAAATGATGGCTATCCTTTCCAAATACAAAATTATGTGATTTGAATGGTTCAGAATAGAGGGTGATAGAGGGTGAAGAGAGGGTGACCATAGATTGAAGAAGAAGCTCACATCCTTCACCTGATACATATTTATTGTGTGATCAAGGCAGTTTCTCTTTTAGTGCTGAGGCAGTAAGGGGATTTTCTACTTTGATAAAGTCTCAGGTCTGGAACAAAAAATGATAAAAAAAAAAAAGCTCTACAAAACTCTTTAACATTGATTAGCATATTGGTCCCTACAACCACCTGGTGAGGCAGGTAATAGATTACTATCCTATAGTCTATATAGAATAGTCTACATTAGCATATATTCCATAGGATAAAAATAATCATTAACATTCACGCTGCACTTTAATGTTCACTAAACACTTTCTACATATGATTTCATTTGATCCTGATGACAGTCCTGAATGGTAGGTGTTATAATTATTTCCTTTTTACAGAAGAGGAAACTGAGGCTGAAAAAATTGAGTGACTTAGCCAGGGTCATATAGTTAGTAAAGTGTCTGAGATAGGATTTAAATGGAGGTTTTCTTGACTCCTCTAAGTCCAATATGCTATCTACTACACCACCCCACGTTGCTGCCTACTATCTTCATTTTATGGGGAGGGGTGACTGTAACTTTCTTGATGTAGGAAACTGTCAATGAAGAAGCTTCCTCTGCCAATGGAGTCCATCAAGGTCAGAGACTATAATTTAGAGCCTTCGCAGATGGCAAGGGGCTGTAAAAGGTTAAGCTACTTGCCCAGGGTCATATAACCAGTATGTTTCAGAAGCAGGGCTTAAAACCAGATTTTCCTGACTCTTATCCTCATCTTCCAGTTTAAAAAACAGTCTCAGAAAGGTTCAGTGACTTGCCCAGGGTCACCTACTTACTAAGATGGTCAAGCCCAGGTTGTTGGACTACAGGAATACTCAGTGTTTATTCTTTCCAAAGCTCTAGGGCAGAGGTGTCAAAGGCATGTCGGCAGTACTCTCAAGTGGGACCCAACCAGATTAAAATGTAGTTGGGGGGGGCGGCTAGGTGGCAGTAAGAGTGCCGGCCTCGGAGTTGGGATGACCCGGGATCAAAACCGGCCTCAGAAAATGAGCACCCACACACAAATAATGACTAGCCGTGTAACCTTCGGCAAGTTACTTAACCCCAATTGCTTTAAAAAATGTAGTTGGTACATTATTTAGTAAAATAGAGAACACCACAATAAAACATAGATGACACTACATTTTAAGATTAAGCCAATATGTGACCTACAGGGATATTTCTGTATGGATTAGTGACTCCCACTTTCATTTGAATTTGATTGCACTGCTGGTGGTGGGGAGGGGAGATGAGGCCGGGGGGGCCAGGGTGGGGGTAAGGAAGGATACATGGGACTGCCTGATAAGGAAGAGAAGAATCGTGAAAAGGATGCCATTCACCTGTTATTAATTTATCATTAAATTAAAGAGTTATAAGCATCTTCTGTGAGCAGACATCTAAAGGAACATAGCCTGTGCAGAAGAGTTGCTGAGAAAGGAAGTGAATTCCTCCTTTAATAACACAGTTGGAGTTCAGTGGATTTAGTAAATTTGCTGACAGAAAAGGTGTTCAAGTGGGAGAAGAGGTAAAATTACTAGCCAACCTTTGTCTTGTGCCATTTGGGCTAAGAAAAGCATGACTACAGGGGCAGATTAGATCTGAGGATGAATCACATTAAGGCAGATTTGGTGGGAGCCCTGAACCACATGGGGCAAGTGAACTCAATGGATTTTTAGAACAGCCCAGCCCAGTGGGGTGGGGTGAGATGTGGACCAGCATTGGGCAGAGCTTCCTGATGCTGGGGACTGGCCCTTGGGCCGCTGGAATATTTACTCTCTTTTCTTTGAAGTTACTTAGAAATGATTTATCCTGAGTAATTCCAATTCCCCAGCTGGTGACATTTGTAGAGCAGTTATATACTAAGAGGGAAAACTTTTAAGAGTTTAATAGGCTTCCTGAAAAGGGCAGAGGCTCCAAACTCAGGTATGAGCAGAAACCTTTTCTCTCTCCCTTCTTCTTCTTTTAGGAAGCCAGTTCTCTCAGTCCATGTCTAGGGTCAGGGCAGGGAGCAGGCAAATGCTGCCCCATTAATAGGTTTCCTATTTCCTTGGGTCCTATGTGAAATGATATCCTTTGCCCAATCCTATTCTTAGCACGAGACATTTTCATCTTGTAGGGGACAAATTTAAAGGAAAAAAGAGAAAAAAATTGGTGTTCAGGAACATAATCGATTTCTTTTCCCATCAATTCATTAGATCATAGATTTGGGGTTGGGAAAGACCTTAGGGGTCACCTAGTCTACTCTCTTTTTTACGGATGAGGAAACTAAGGCCCTGGAAGGTGATAGATTCCTCCAAAGTCATATAATTAGTAAGTTTCACAGTCAGGATTCAAACTTGGGTGTCCTGAGGTTATCAATTCAAGATTGTAATGTACTATACTGTATTATGCTGTATTTTCTTTTTAAAAACCTATTACACTTTATTATTACTATATGTAGTTATATCATTATACTATATTTTCTTTTAAAAATCTTGTCTTTATTGATATCTTTTGTTTTTACACTGCATTCATTTCTGAATCCCCCCCTTCCCTAGTGATCTATCTTTCGTAGCAAATATTAAAAAAGGAAGGGAAAATGGCAATTTGGCAAAACCAACTATGTTTGAGAATATATGCAATATTCCACACCTATAGTCCTCCACTTCTGCGATGAAAACAGGGAGAAGCATTTTCTTAATCTTTTTTTTTGGGGGGGGGGTCAAGGTTGACCATTATAATTAGTGTTTTTTCTTTTTTCAATTTATATTATTGTAGTGATTTTATATATTTTTTCCTGTTACTGGTTATTTTACTCTGCATCAGTTTATAAACATCTTCTTATGCTTCTCTGAGTTGCTAATATTCATTGTTTCTTATAGCACAATAATATCCTGTTATATTGACATACCATACACCAACTATTTAGCCATTTTCTAGTGGATAGACTGTGTGACCATGGGCAACTCACCTCTTAGTGATTAAGTAATCAATCCCCAGGCAACTCTCTAAGACAATAAGTGACTCTACATTGGTGGAGGGAGTCTCTATACTCAGAGTTGTCTACACTATTGGATCCACAGGTCTGCATTTTGTTTCCATTTCTTTACTACCTAAGTGCTCCTATGATTATGTTAGTGTATGGAAGGAAGCAAGGAAACAAGCATTTATTATATATATCTACTATGTGTCAGCCACTGTGCAGAACTTTACATATATCAAATTTGAACTTCACAAAAGCTCTGTAAGATAGATGTGCTATTATTATCTCCATTTTACAGCTGAGGAAGCTGAGGCAAAGAGAGGTTAAGTGACTTGTCCAGGATCACCCAGCTAGTGTCCTTTCTTATGGCCACTTAAAAAAATTTTGACCTCCTTGTTGGCATATGCCTAGAAACACAGTCCTTTTGAAAAAAGCAATTCAGTTATCTTTGGATCAGAAATCCTCAGAGACAGAAGTAAGGATGGGTAGGGGGAAGAGTGTCCATATCACATGTTTAAAACAAAGACATGGTGGAAGTTCTTCAGAGGATATCTGGGCATTTCTTGAGGGTATCAACCTTGGCAAAATAGAGTATGTACTTTTTGTATATTGGTAGTGGAGTGAAAGAGAAGAAGGAACAATGTCTTGAGTTTCTGGAAACTGTTTTAGATGCCCAAAACACAAGACAATATGTAGCTTGCTTACTTTCAGAAAATCACTCCATCTGGAGAAGGGACAGCTAAGGTCATGTTTCCCCAGGACCTTCACAGAAAAAAAGAAAGATTGAAAGATTCTTTGAGTTCATCTCTGGTTTTATTCCTGGAAAACATGTACAGGGAGTGGACAAATCATACTATTCATACTAAGATGAATTCTTTGCCTTATATTCTTAAGGTAAAAATAGAATCCCTGGGACTGCTAGGTGGCCCAGTGAATAGAGCACCAGCCCTCGACTCAGGAGGACCTGAGTTCAAATCTGGCCTCAGACACTTACACAAAAATTAGCCATGTGACTTTGGGCAAGTCACTTAACCCCAATTGCCCTGCTTTCCCTTCTCCAAAAAGAAAAAAAAAATAAAATTCTGCCATCTGACCTTGATTTCACTGCCTCTTGAGTTCACTAACACAAACTGACTAGGAAATGTCAGGTCACTCGGTAAATTGGAGCAATCAGGTGTCTTATGCCATTGGAGGCAGATTGGAACTCGTTCAAGGATCCAAGCTGGATGCATTCTTGCAAGGCACAAGGAATACTCAGGTATGACTTTTTGGTCTTAGATCAACTCTGTGCCTTCCTTGCACATAGTAGTCTCCTAAGAAACACTTATTGACTTAAATGGTTTCTTCTGAGTGGAATTCTTTCTCACTTAAAGCAGCATCCTTCCTAATGCTTTAGGAAAGAGCTCCATCCTGTTTTCTAGATTAACTTTGCATGGGCACCTTGGTTTTCTGTGGAAGTGGAGATGTGGGCTGCAGAGGGTCAGGTCTTCTGTGACTCATCTACACCCTCTGGCAGGGACAAAGTTAAAGAGGTCCTGACTTATGAACAGAATCTTGGCTAATGAATTTGCTAATTATTCTTTCTTGCTGAAAACATTAGTGGGCATTCTCTGCCATTTGTATTCTTTCCCTTCATAGGTTGAAAAAAATATGTTGGTAGCATTTCAGTCTTTTTTAGAGTAGTGGTCCAGCTTACAAAGAAATGTTGGCATTTCTTCCTCTACTCATCTCTTGACTGTTTCAAGTCCTTTCTCATATTATACTTATGACTCTGCAATTTAATTAATTCTTGAAATATATCATGGTGTCTTCTAAATTAGAAAGGATTCCTTATTAGGTTAGGATGAATACATTATTAATCCGACCAGATTTTTCATACCAATTTTTTGGGGGGGGGTAGTCTAGACCTGTGAGTTCAACAGTGTAGCAAATTCTAAGTAGACACTATCTCTACCAATGCAGAGTCACTTTCAGTCTTAGAGAATTGTCTGGAACACTAAAAGGTGGGTGATAAAATACCATGCATGTGGGCACAGCTAGCACATATCCCAAGAATCTTGAACCCAGATCTTCTTCCATACTCCAAGGCTCACCCTCTATTTTCTATGCCAGGTTTCTTCTTATCCAATGAATTACATTAAAATATTGCAGAAATTTGACTACTTTAAAAGTTTTTGGAGAAATCCTGAGATCATTTTCTGTCCCTTCCTCCATTTCCTCACAGAATCCCTCTCCCCCACTCTAGCCATATTTTCACCTGAGAAAAGGTTGAAGAAGGAATTAGGGATCTGACTGTATGGAAAGGTTGGGAGTTGGGTAGGATAAGAGGGTACCGTCAGAGGCATGTTTCGGCTAGCTTAGAGCATCTGGAGAGAACTGATTGCTTAATTTTCCATGTGAACATTTATATTTCTTAAATTTACAATGTTTACAAATGGGGGCTTGATTTATTATTTCTTTAATTTAAATTTTGTTTTTGATTATCTAGACTTAAGTTATAGAGAAAATGTTAATAAAGCAGATTAAATTTAGACATGTACCATGCATACATCTGTCTCCCCTCCCCCATTGTTTAACATTTATGGGCACATTGTTGGGTAAGCTATATAAATCTGTAGAGCATTAGTAGTAATTTGCAGGTACTTCAAGAGTCTCGAAGTAGAAGGAAAAGAGATGTAGTTCCAGTTCAATGTCCCGTTCTTAGGATACAAGTAACCTCGATATCAAATCCAGAAAATGGGTAGTACATCTGGGGTCAAACTCAGGAGTTCAAGCAGGACAATCAGTGCCTACTATGTGCTGGGCATACTATGTGCCAGGGATTGTGCAGAAGGTAACCTGAATCTGAAAGCAATGAGTCCAAAGAAAGAGGTCTTGATACAGAACAAGGTCAGGGATATGGCATGGAGAGGGAATTCAGATGCAACAACTGTACTTGGGATGAATGCATGCTAATTACACCCTCCTCACTCAGCTGAGGGCCAGTCACCTGTGTACTCAGAGTTCATAACTACTTGGTAACCTCTGTATTCAACTGAAATGCCCTGGGGGAAAAATAGCCACATCTTCTAATCTTCCTATGTGGGATAAATTTCTGCTATTTCTCTCCTATGAATAAAATGACTGACCCAGGGTTATAAAAGAATCAATAACAAATTTAATTGGTATCTAGATTTTTCAACATTTCTCCCTTTCTTAGAGGAAAAATTAAAATAAAGGAAGCCTATATGCATTCGTGACAAAAGACTGAAGGCAATGATTTGCAAATAATTTAATGGTTTAGGATTTTCTTTCCTTTCCAGGGGTGGGGATTAACTTCTTGGGGGCTTGGAGAAGATCAACCTGAAAGCTTCTTCAGCCTCTATATTTGGGGACTGAAATCCCTGCACTCCCCCTCCCCCAGGACAATAGAAGAAGGAGACAAGCAGAGATAGGGAGGGATATGAGTTAGAAACAGCTTGGTAGGGGCAGAGGGGTAATTACTCAAATCCTTTTCCCTATTCCCAGGCCAGCCAATGGCCAGCTGTGCCTTTAATTTAACCCTTTATTTGAACATTGCAAAAAAAAAGGGGGGGGGGATTATTCAGAGAAGACTTGTCTGGCTGCAATTATTTAGGGCAGGGAGAGAGAATGGAATTATTTGGTAGCCAGCGGTTTTTGTTTGAATATTTTTCTCCAAATGTGCAGGACAGAGGAGGAAATATATAAGTCGATATGGTAATCATAGTTCACCTCATTTCAGTGACCTTCACCCCGTCTCTACTGGACAAATTCAACAAGAGATTTACAAAGCTTCCATACTACCATTAGGCAAAAGTTGACAGCTGTAGCTGATTAACGCATCTCCAGCAGCGCAACCAAAATTGCACTATTGAGATGCTAAGTGTAGACCCAGACTTAATGAATGATTTAGCATAGGCAACTGGATAGAATGTGCCGGGGACATTATTAGGGTTTTCTTTTGCTTTTTCCTTTGATAATTGGGAATCACTTTGCAATAAAGAACAAGTTATCGCACCTTGTACCGCTCCCCACTTCCTGATTCCAAGCAGGTTTTCTTTGTTGCTTCCCCTTCTCATCCAAGAAATGGAAGGCTTAGGTCTCTGAGATGAGCGAAAGTTACCCAGGCCTTTGCCCTTAGTCCCAGGGTGTGGGTTGTGTACTCAGGCTTCTATCTGGAAGTCATACAGACCGAAAACTTATGAGGGAGATAAAAATTGTTTTTCTTCCCAGAGAAACAGCTTGGGAGTAGAGTGCTAGACACAAAGTCTGCAAGACAGTTGATATCCTGCTTTGGACACTGTAGTGGTACCTTGGACAAGTCCCTCAACTTCCTTATTTAGAAGATGGGGATAATAATACTTCTAGCACCTTCCTCTCAGGCTTGTGGTAAGGCTTAAATGAGATAATGTAGGTAAATCGCTTTGCAAACTTTAAAGCACTCTAGAAATGTCAGTCAGTATTATTTTTATTCTATTCCATTTCTGCTTCTTTCTCCAGGCAAAAGCCTCCTTTATCCCCTTTGTTACAGGCAGTTAGGTTTTGATTAATTGAGGGCACTCTGGGGACATCCCTGATTGTGGAGATAGAACAGGAGCTCTCTTGTCTTTCTCAGAATCTCTAGTATGGGGGGAGGGGGGTGCTGATGTAAAAAGCGAGAGTAAAGAAGGTAGTGGCAATAAGGAGAAAAAAGATTTCCTTTTTCCTTTTGAGAGTGTTATTGTAGATATATCCTTGTCTCTGAAGGCATCTATATTCTCTTCACACTTGACTGTAGTCTTCTATGTTGCCAATATGACTTTGTATTTTAAACTGAAATGTCTCTTTGTTTCTTTTCAGTGGTAGGCTTTGGAATGGACCCTGACCTTCAACTTGACATTATCACTGAGCTTGATCTTGTGAATACGACTGTTGGAGTTACTCAGGTGTCAGGACTACACAATACCAGCAAAGCATTTTTGTTTCAAGGTAAATACAGCTCTTCCTATGCATGAAGGTAGTTTTTTGGATTAGAAGAAATTGATTCTCTGATGAAAATAAAATTTCCAGAAATAAGTTTTTTTTTCTCCAACCCTACCCCTGCCCTTCTACTAGGTGACTGAAATATTTATATTAATGTGTCCTCAAACATGATGGATGACCTTCCAGTTTGTCAATCTTTTCAGTTCTATGACCTCTCTTTTCAGTCTACCTCAGCAAGCAATAAAGATAATTATTTGTGATATAGTGGAAAGAGTATTGGCAGTGGAGTCAGAGCGCTCAATCCTAGGTCCACTATTTACCTGAGTGCTCATAGGTTAAACCTCATTTTCCCTATTTGTGAAATGAAGAGGACTAGAATACATGGCCTCTTGAAGTTCCTTCCAATTCTATTTTTATAATTCTATGACCTTTGTTCTGCTTAACTTTTGAAGTCATGACTAGAGTGAACAAATGCCTGATAAAGGCAAAAACTTTCAAATGATTAGGCACTTAGTAAGTGTTGATTTATGGACTAGAACTTTTCAAAAATGGAATGGGCTTCCTTGGTATGTAATTCCTTTGTTACAGCACTATTCTAGCAGAGTCTTGAAGATCTTTTAGGAGTTGTATTTACACTTTACATTAAGGTTGGATTAGATCATTGAGATTATTTCCAGCTCCAAGATTCTATATTATTTTGGCTTTTATTACTTAAGTAGCTCAAATGTGTCTGATAAAAATCTAACACCCCCAAATGTGTAAGAAATTTATGATGGTGAGACAAATTCTTCAGTCAGTAAACGGTCAAGAAATGAACAGACCACCTGTAAAAAGAAAGAAACAGAAATTAATAACCACTTTTAAAAGTTGTTTAAATCTTCCAATGAGGAGAGAAGTGCAAGTTAAAATAATTCTGAGATGTCATTTTATAGTTATTAAATTGGCAAAGACAGTTAAAAACAATAAAATTAAATGTTGGCAGGATTGTTGGGAAAATGGGCTTGCTATACAGCTAGTGTAACCACTGGAATCTTTTTGGACAATAATATGGTTGTATACAGTATATGTATATGAAATACATTATTCATATAAGTATACATTATACATGTAGCTTAAAATTCTTAGATGCCTTCAAAGTACAGCTCATCAAGACCTTTCCTAATTCCTTGAGTTGGTGGTGGTCTTGACTTCTGGAAATTGCTTCACATATACTTTGCATTACATTTTATTTTCCCAGTAGCATTGAAGTTTCTCTTTCCTTTTTTCCCCTTTCCTTTGTGTTCCTAGAACCTAATATAGTGTTTTGCCCATAGTAGGTTCTTCATAAATGTTTGATGTATTGTTGAATTGAATGCACACTAAACATTTCAAAACTGACTGTACTTCCCTTTAATCCACTGACACGACTAATAGGACTTTTTCTTATTAATCTTGAGACTAGATCTTCCCACTTGTTTCAGGTTAGAAGTACAGGGCCCAGTTATGGGCCTGATCCCAATATTAATTAGCCCAGAAGTTTTGATCTGTCCCATTTTTCTGGCCTGGGCTAGTTAGCAGACTAGTGATTCTCAGCAACTAGGGGTTCACTCTTTTGGTTCTGGTCTTAGTTCAGACATCTAATTGACTTTTACAACTCAGAACTCCTGAGTTCAAGCAATGCATCATCCTCAAGCCTTACCTACACACCTATCCTGTTAAAATGAAGAAATGACCCATGTAGCAAAAATATCAACAGCTTTATTAGTTCTCGAAAAACCTGGAAAAATCTTACATCTGACTGGTGGATGGTTAAACAGAGATTATCAGAGCAATGCTATGGAATATATCATTCTTTCATAAGAAACAACAAATAATGAATAATACAAAGAAATATTAAAAACATATGTGATGTGCAGTACAAAAAGAATAGTTAGAACAATGTTCACACTAAGGTTGCACAAAATAATAAAAAGTGTGTTGCTTTATCAAATCTAATGCTTTTATGTAACCAACAATCACTAGATAATGGGATCTTGTATTTTCTATACTTCTTACTTATGTGCCTGGTGAAGTAGAAAGAGCAGAGGTTGGAGTACTATATTTGGAGTGATGGAACCTGAGTTCCTATCCACATTCTGTCCCTTATTCCTTGGATGACCTTGGACAAGTCACCTCATATGTCTGGGTTTCAGTTTACTCCTTTATAAAATGAAGAGGTTGGACTGTATGACCCTTAAGGTTCCTTCCAACTCTAGAATTTTGATCCTATGCATTCTAATGCAAAAAGTTATTCATGATACACCAGCTTCTTCATTTCTTTTTTTCTAATTATGGATATCCTCAATGCCTACAAAAACAAGTTTCAGAGAGTTATTCAGAAAACATGTTCTTTTAAAATAGAAATGAGAAAGTCCTGTGTGTCAATAACTAGTAATCCCTTTTTCCCTCTCTCCCCTTCTCCCTCCCATTGCCCTTGCACTCCCTCTCCTTTTGCCCCCTCCCTTTCCCCTCCCCCTCTCCTCTCTGAATCTTTGTGATATTTTGCAAGCAATCCTTGAATATCTTTAAAATTGTATTGCCTTTAACATGGAGGCTTAACTTTAAAGGTCTATTCCAGCAAGGTATCATCCATTTATATGCTAAAGTCATTCAAAATCCCATGATAAATTCAACCATAGAAATACCTTTGTTCAATCATCCTCCGTGATTATTGTTCCTCTGTATCCAGCTCTGATGAGACTGCATCTATTGTGTTGGGTACCACATTTCAGGAAGTACATTGGTAAGTTGGAGAGTATCCAGAAAAAGGTGACTGGGATAGTGCAGGGCCTTGAGCTCATGCCATTTAATATCATTTTGGGAACTGGGACAGCCTACTGCAGTGGAAAAAGTGGTTTCCTTAGTAATCCTATGTTTTGTTTTTAATTTATGCATTTAAAATATTATTCTGAGATGGGTGCTTAAGAATTACCATCCTGTCAAAAGGGTTTATGATACAAAAGAGGTTAAGGATTTCTGATTTAATATAAAGGGAACAATGCAAGGTTGCATTTATGCTGTTAGATTGTGTTAGTGATATATGACTTTATCGACTCTAGTATGAAATAAAGGTATCACAAAGGACGAAAAGTTCAAAAAATAGTAAATTATGGGAACTGCCTTAATTGTATCTGGTCATACAACAAAATTGTTTTGTAGCAGTGCTTTGGCAAGTACCCCAGAACATACAATATTGGGTGTTTTGGAGAGAAATTCTGGGAGGCTATGTATGTAGATGATTAAGGTTGGTTTATGGAGAATTCTTGAAGAAGGAGGTGTTAGATAAGGAAGAAGTCCATAATTGGAGAGGACAAAGGGGGAGGGAGAAAGGGGGGGGGGAGAGAGAGAGAGAGAGAGAGAGAATGAGAATGAATGAGAGAATATATGACATTGACATTGACTGGTGGGGCAATGTCAGTAACATCAATAGCCCTAAATTTGTTTCCTCACCAGCACTTAAATCTATAAAAACTAGAACTGCTGATTGAGGTGTGATATGGTTCTTATTCTGTGGACTGAATCTAGTTTGGTGAAATGGCTGTCTCAAAGTCACTTCCCTTCCCCATCACTCCAAGAAAAGGAGAAATGTACTGCGAAATTGTCCCAACTCCCTTCACTGTCTAAGCAGGAAGCCCTTCCGGCTCTCTGATGTTAGGAAGTCACTGGTTACCACATCTCCACTGCTTGTTCTGATCAGTGGTCCTCTCTATTGAGTCTACCTTTTGCTTTGTCCTTTCTGTGTTGATTCATTCTCCCTGATACATAAAATTATCAGCTTGCTAGCCTTTATGTGACTATTCAGGAGTACTAGAAATGGGAGAAGTCTGGAATATTGATAGTGGAGCATGTATGGAATCTGGCCTTGGTTGGGTCTCTGCCATCCAGTAATAGACTTGATCTGATTGACTTGTCAACCCTACAGGGCTGACTGTGGCTCTCAGAACTAGTCCAAGCTTATAAAATGAAAGAAATAAGTAGAGACCAGGGAGGGTGAGTTTATAACCTTCTATTTAAGGTCATAAATTCCCCCTAGACTTATTTCTTAACAAGCCCAGTAGCCAAGGACAAAAGAGGCAATGAGAAGAGAGGCATGTTCTTGGGTTCCATTTTCACCAACTCTTCTTTTCCTGTTATATGGACTCCCATCTGTGTTATCCAGCCACAGGAATGTCTTTTACCCATGGGGATCAATTGTTACTCTTAGTGCTTCTTGATACCTGCATGCTGACATTTGCACATAGGCTGTTTAGTGTCAATAAGCATCTAGCACCTTCTTTTTTTTTGGAGGGCAATTGGGGTTAAGCAACTTGCCCAATGTCACGTGGCTAGTGTGTGTGTGTGTGTGTGTGTGTGTGTGTGTGTGTGTGTGTGTGTGTGATGTGTGTGTGAAGTGTCTGAGGCCAGACTTGAACTCAGGTCCTCCTGATTCCAGAGCTGGTGCTCTATTCACTGTGCCACGTAGCCTCCCCCATCTAGCACCTTTCAAGCTAGAACCTTAATGAGTTCAGATAAGCACAAGTCCTTTCTAAATTTCTTATTCATAAATAAGCTCCAGAACCCTTCTGTTTGATTTTTATAGTGCTGTAGGGTCTACAGACAATAACCTGATGCATCTTCTGCCCTCAAGAAGTTTATGATCTAGTTACACACTAGATTACATGGTATACTTGACAAATGTTTGCTGTATGGTTGAGAAGTGCACAAAAATGGATAGTAACAGGTCAGTAAACTCTTGTTCTCTGAGCTTTCAATTGAGCTTTGAGATCATATACTGTCTTGATGGTGCAGACCTCATGCCTTCTTATTCCTTATCACTCAGTAATGCCAAGTGACAGATGAATGATAGAAATACTAAGTGTTCTTGGCATTGAGGAAAAAAGAAGTATTTCTGGCTGGGGTGATCAGGGAACTCTTCATAAAGGACATAGATTTAAAGATGGGTCTGAGGCTCAGCAGATAGACCACTGAACTTGAGATCAGAGGATCTGGGTACAAATGCCATCTCTGATAACTACTAATAAAAATAGCTAGCTTTTATATAACATATACTATGTGCCATGCACTGTGCTAAGTGATTTACAAATATTACATTATTTTATCCTTATAGCAAACCCTTCTGGAAGGGAGGTGCCATTATTATCTACTTTACAGCTGAGGAAATGGAGATAAACAGAGATGAACTGATTTGCCCTGGGTCACACTGCTAGGAAATGTCTGAGACTGGATTTGAACTCCGCTTTTTTGACTCCAGGCCCAGCTCTCTGTCTACTGTGCCATCTAACTGCCTTATCTTGTAGTCAAAGTACAGTGACTTTGTATCCAGAGAATTAAGGTTCAAATCTGGGCTCCATCACTTAGTGCTTGTGTTATCTTGAACAGTCATAATGTCCCTGGACCTCATTTTCCTCATCTTTAAAAATGAGGGGTTTGGTCTAGATAGTCTTTTAGCCTATGAGAATCTTGTGATAGCTCGAAAATCTCCAAGAACTTGTTCAGCTCTTAAATCTGATTTTGTGAGCTACAGATTTATGACAAAGACCCCTATTTGTTGACTTTTTAAAAAAGAATCCTGTTATAAAGGGGGCATAGTGTGAATAGAGGGTTGGCCTCCATACCGGGAAGATTTGGATTCATGTTGTTTCTGCTTAACTTGAGGCAAATCATTTAAGCTCTCAGTACTCTAGGCAAATTTCTAACACTGTAAATTGCAGAGAAGGTGCCCACCTGGGAGTCCTCTATCCAAATTAAAGCACAAGTCCAGACCTTATCCTTATTTAAAAGGATTTCTGTTTAGGAGAATTGTTAGGGGGAAAGTCTGGTTAATCAGTGAAAGTCTTCCACTAGAGAATACTTGCTTGGTCAGAAGTGTGATGGAATGAGCCCATCTGCAAACTCTATCCATGTTGCCAGCTTCCACCCGCTTCCTCCCTCCAGATGGTAGGCAGATACCAACCCCTTTTACTGATTTCATGGGAGGATAATCTTCCTCTTCAGTTGCTTGGTGCTGTCTTCAGAGACAGACTCCTGGCTTGGGTGGACCACAGGACTGATGATGTGTGATACATCTCAAGTTCTATCTTTTTAAGCAATGGGATATTTCACCATTAAACTTTGTGTGTATGTGTGTGAACTACTTTGGACTCTGCAGCAAAATTTCCTTCTTAGATGGCTCCCTGCTGCTGCCCAGTGGACTGCATTATGCTTGGCTCTGCCTGTTGGTGTGTTCTCAGGGAATGCAAACTACTTTGAGCTATCTAATAACATTAGCAAGTGTGAAGAGGGAAGGCAAATCTACTGGAAAACAAAAGGCCAATTGGAAAGTCAAATGCAAATAATTCTCAGAATATTTATGCCACAACTCCACTCTCAGCATGGATCTTGGGACCAAAGGACCATAGATTGAGAACTGAGAGAGATCATCAGTCATCCATTCTGGTATTTCCCATTTGATAGATAAGGCAACTTAGTCTCTTAAAGGTGATTTGCCCCAGATAACATAAGCAGTAAGGGACAGATCCTGGTTTCAAGCACAGGTCCTTTGATTCCAAATATGGCCCTCCTTGCCCTGCCCATGCTACTTCTATCCCCAGACATTTATTGAGTACTTACAATGAGTCAGGTACTCCAAGGTTACAAGTATCTGTCTTTAAGTTTTATGCCCTAATTGAGTCAACTACACAAGATCACAGGATTATACATTGAGAGCAAGAAGGAACCTAAGAGGCAGGTCATCTAGACCAAAGGAAGCCCAGGGAAGTTACCCAGGGTCACCCAGGTATTAAGTATCAGAGTTGGGATTTGAACTTGGATCCTCTAACTCCAGAGCCCAGTGCCCTGTATTATGCTATCTCTAACACTTAAGTGTATGAAAATTTGAAAATAAAACAACCCTATTTTTAAAAAAAGGATCATTTAAGATGATGATAGAGGAGATAGAAGAAATGCCACAAATTATGCATCAATTTCCAAATGAATTTCATGGATAGAACACACCATAAGAGCTAAAAGGAAGGATATAGATCTCAATTTGGGATGGTTAGGACACAGTTCATGGGAAGGGTGGAGATTTGACCTCTGTCTGGAAGATTAGGTTTCCTTCACCTATGGAGAGCTAGCCTATAGAAACTACCACCTAGTGTCATACCATTTGAATCTCTGCTAACCCTGCTGTAGACAGACTATCCAGGAAATTATGCAATAACGTTCTCCTAAGATGATCTCAGCTGTGAAAGCACATAGGGTCACTATGACACCTTGCCTCATTTTCTTAATTCCTTTTATTCAAATATACCATCCTATATACAAATAGTGTCTTAATATCACTACCCTTACTCACTGTAAGGGGTGTTACCTGTCTGCCCCTTTATTAACAAGCTACCCTTTATTCTGGCCTTCTTCCTATTGCACTCATTCCAGTGACTCATGTTAAGTGAAAGCTGGCCATCTTTAAAATACTTTATAGCTCTGATCTGATTCTGGGCATTCCTTTCCATTTACCCCATCTCAAAGATACTCACAGTCACCATATTCTTTGGTTTCTATTGTTATTTCTAGGTCCTCACTCTACCACCACCACCCCTCCCCCAGAACTTCTCTTTAGCCTTTTCATGCTCTGTGACCCCACTGTCCATTTTCCTTATTCTCACTGTGGTCACCTATTGATGTGCTAGGGAAGAAGCATGGTTCAGCGGATTTGTAGGAAGGGGACTGGAGCCCAGACTCTGGCTTTGCTATTGTTTGGCATTAGGTAAATTACTTTATTTCTGTGAACATCAGTTTCCTGCTCCAGAAATGAGAGGAACTTTGAAGACCTTTTCCAGCTCTAAATGGGACCTTGAACTTATAAGTTATAGCTATTGTTCTACCTTCCATGATTTTGGAACCTTAGTTCACTATTCCTTCTCTTGCCACATCAGAGATTTCAATAGTCTCCTTGATGATCCTCTAACATTTTCACCTCAGTTTCTTAAATACCTTCTTCTTATGACCCCCCACTTCTCTGCCTCTATTTCCATTTCAGTCACCCATTGGGATTGTTGAATCTTTAACATTACCATCATTTAAACTTCTCCACTTCCAACATCTGAACTTCTCCTTTCTGACTACAATCCCCCTCATCTCTGACTCCTGGCTTCACTAACTTCCTTCTAATCCTAACTAACATTTCATTTTCTGTAGGGAAGCCTTTTCTGGTTCTTCTCAATGCTAGTGCCTTCCCTCTGCTGATTATTTCTAATTTATCGTCTATCTTTCTTGTTTGTATTTGTTTGAATTTGTGTTGTTCCTATTGTATTAGACTATGAAAATCTTGAGTGTAGTAATTTATTTTTGCCTTTCTTTGTATCCCTAATGCACATAACTGGAACTTAATTCATATTTGTTGACTGATAGAGAATCCTTTAAAAATTTTTGTCATCTTTGCCAATTACCTGATACATAGTAAGTCCTTAATAAATCCTTGTTGACTTAACATTGTATATTTCCATGTTGATCATCTTTGCCAATTACTTGACACATAGTAGGTATTGATATTGAATATTTCCATTTTTGTCATCTTTGTCAATTTGCCATCACTATTTTCTTGTCCTGTGCAATTGTCCACCTCTTGTCATATAGCCTTCATAGAGAACTTTCTGATCTTTTAATAATAGACAAACATCAGTGTAACACTTGGATTAACCACCAGTCACTTTTGCTGCTTTACAGGCTTACCCTTTTCAGGCCATGTGTGTCCTTGATATGAAGTCTTTTCCATCCCTTGTGTGCAAGCCATTATTGGTAATGCACTGCAGCCTACTTATCTACCAAGGAAATTCCTATTGCCCTGCATCTGTAAACCATGAAATAGATCTATGCATAAGGAAGATAATCCAGCAGCAGTGTGAAGGATGGATTTGAGGGAGAAAATCACTTAGAAGTAGTTCAGGAAGGTGGTATGCTGGCCCTTATGGGGGTGACAACAATGATAAGAAAAAGGAAATGAAGGAGGTATCAGTGGTGTAATGGGATGACCATTAGGGTTAGAGTTTGGGGATCTCTCCAGGACTTCCTCTATCCTCTACCATCCTAAAGCATCCCAACAACCATGGAATTTTTTTTTTTTGCTTTTTGGAGGGCAATTGGGTTTAAGTAACTTGCCCAAGGTCACACAGCTAGGTTTTTGTTTGTGTGCGTTAAGTGTCTGAGGCCGGATCTGAACGCAGGTCCTTCTGACTCCAGGGCTGACGCTCTACTCACTGCGCCACCTAGCTGCCCCACAACCCTGGAATTTACATGAGAAGTTCCCTTCTCTCCTGTAGCCTCTCTTCTGATTGGATGGTTTATCCCAAACCTTCCATTTAAGGAGGGTGCTGAGACTTGTTATATCCCATTTCTTCTCCAGGTTGTCCTCAGGACTTCCACTTCTGTTTTTCTGTCTCTGTCTTCTCTCTGTCTCTTTGTCTCTCTCTCTTTCCCTCCTTTTCCCTCCCTTGCTCCCCCTTTCTCCCTCCTTCTCTCTCTCTCCCCAAACCCTGACTCTCTTTTCGCCTTACTTTTATGTGTTTTCTTCCCTCCATTACAATGTAAACTCTTTGAGGTCAGGGACTATGTTTCCACTTGTATTCCTCATCCCAGCTCTTGGCACAGTTCTTGTACATAGTAAGCACTTAATGAATGTTAATTGACTGACTGACCTAAGTTCTGGTGCTCTCTTAACCACTTAATCTGGTATAATATTCGATAAAGTCATTTGACCTATGTAGGTCTCAATTTTTGCATATATATACACATACATAATAATGTGAGAGCATTGGGCAAGGTGTCCTCAAAATCCCATAACTCCAAATTCAGGGTTTTGGTCTATCTCTTCTTTCAGGAAGATATTTTTCAAGATATATTTTAGGGAAACAGTTGGTAGGATTCAGTAAGTGATTGGGTATGGAAGGAAAGAACAGATACCAACAAAGTTTCTGTACTGGATGATTAAATGAATGGTAATTTCTTTGATATAAATAGATAAATCAGGAAAACTTGATGAAGGTGTGTGATGATGGTAATAACAACTGACTTTCTTTTTGTGCTTTGGGCATCAGGGTGGTGCAGTGGAATCATTTCCTGAGTTCAAATTCAGCCTCAAACTCTTACTAGCTGTGTGACCTTGGACAAGTCACTTAACCCTGCTTGCCTCAGTTTCCTCATCTATAAAATGAGCTGGAGAAGGGAATGGCAAACCAATCCATTATCTTTGCCAAGAAAACCCCAAATGAGGTCATGAAGAGTTGAATAGAATTGAAAAAATGACTGAAGAACAACAAACATTTGCTTTGAAGTTAGCAAAATCCTTAACATACTTACATCATACTAAGATCATAACCCTGTTTGGGAGGTCCTAGAGGTCTCATTATCCTCATTTTATGGATGAGAGAACAAGAATTCATTGAGATTGAGGGACTAGCCCATGGTCACATAAGTTTCAGAGTGGGATTTATATTTGAACCCTGACTCCTAGCATGGCACTCTGTGCCCTACCTGTACCACAGTGTTCTTGTTTTAGACATGCTGAATCTTAGGGTTATAGGATCATATGTACAAAGTGGCCCCAAAATCTTAGGGCATTTTTAAGTTTTAGTAGCTTACCAAATGTCTACTGACTGACATCGATATTTCTATTTTTGTTGTCTTTAAGCTTCAGTAGCCTAAAATTGCAGTGACTTTTGGGCCACTCTACTAATTTAGTAAAATTAGCCATAATTTATGTAGTTCTTTGTGGTTTCTTAAGCATTTTCAAATACACTATCTTTTATTTCATCCTCAAGCTTACACTAATCTATTTGTTCAATAGGTATTTTAATCTCCATTTACACAGTGAGACTTTTGGGGCACCCTGTCTGTAAAGCTGGAAGGACTTTTGAGGCAGTCTGGTACCAACACCCTTGTTTTTCTCAAATGAGGAACTTGGACCTAGAGAGGTTGTAATTCTGGTCACATGAGTAGCAAGTAGCAGAGTTGGGATTTGAACTCAGGACCACTGTCCTCTCCACCCACACCTCCTTCCAACAGTACAGATTTCAGCCCATCTGTTTCTTCTCATCCTATGGTGCCCATGTCCATGTCCTTCCAAGCATCTTCCACATATTGTGTGCCAAGTGGAATGGAGGCTTTCCTTTAGGTCTCTTTATTATGTAGATGAGGGCAATTAGTGAAAAGGATAGAGCAACAGATCTGGAATTTGGAAGATTTGAGTTCAAATCCCACCTCAGACACTATCTGTGTCACCCAGGGCAAGTCACTTAACCCTGTTTGCCTCAGTTTCCTTATCTGTAAAACAGGCTGGAGAAGGAAATGGCAAATTACTCCAGTATGTGTGCCAAGAAAACCCCAAATATAGTCACAAATAGTCAGACATGACTCTCATTATTTGGCTGGCTTGGCTCTTTTTGGATCCTACAAGTCTAATATTATTTACACTGTAGCTTCTGTACTGTTTCCTTGGTACTCTAGTCCCATTTATACCCCAACTGCCCTTGGGGTGACCAGAAACTTTAATTGTTCCAAGACATTGGTATTCTAGGCTTCCTGATAATATGCAGCCCTGGAAGAATATTAGTGTTAAAAAGTCGAACTTTTTTTTTTAATAGAGAGAAGTTTAGGGTAATTAAAACTGATTTTCCTAAATGTAGTTTAGTTCTTTCCCCCCTTCTATTCAGATTTGGGCCCAGTTCACTGTTCATTTTTGGGGAACTATCTGAGATTTACATCCTCGTGGACCAGGTTTGGGGGAGAAAGCACTAGGAATTGTTCCTTAAAACCAAAATACCTTCTGAAATCTCCCATGAACCAATCCATCATAAGTTGTGTCAGCTGTATCAATAATAAAATCACTGATATTTCTCTACTTCTTTGTTGTTTACTAAGCATTTCCAAATACATGATCTTTCATTTTATCCTTACGCATACCCTAATGCATTTATTATGTGGGGCAGGTATTTCATCCCCATTTTACATATTAAGCGTTTGAAGCTCAGAGAAGTCAGATAATAGTAACAATAATAGTTTTAGCATTATCGAGTGCTTGAAGGCTTACAAAGAATTTTTACAAACATCAGCTCATTTTATCCTTGCAACAACCCTGAGAGGCAGGTGCTATTATTATGCTCATTTTACAGACACTGAGGCAGACAGGGATGAAGTGACTTGCCCAGGGTCACAGAGCTAGTGTCAGGCTGCCTAAATTACTGTGCCCAGTTATATGGCCAGTAAAGAACAGAGCTGAAACTGCAATCTTTGAACTCCAGACCCAGGACTCTTGCTGCTGGGTTGTCCTGTGTGTCATTCCTTCTTGGAACAGAGGGTTGGCTTGATTGATTTGCAAGTGGGATAAAAGGGCATTGAATATGTTGTGGCTTCTCTGCCTTTTTATAAGCTACTCTCAATTATCTTTCCCAGTAACTAGAGTAGCTTTTGTGGGATCATTTTGCTCATTTGAAACTGTGGATAATATTTAGAATACCTTCTTTACAGGATTGATGTGAGGCTCAAGTCAGATCCATGTAAATACTCACATGGTTCTCTGCCCTCATCCACTCAGAAGCTCCCTCCAGCAATGCAGATGTCAGTCTGTCCATACCTGTCCTTCCTGTGCCACTCTGGTAGCTGAAAAGCATCCTGTTGATGGCCTCACTCAGTTTCTCCTGTCATGGCCAAGGTACCAGTGGAGATCTTTGTCTCTCTACTTGTCATTCCTTCAGGTTGTTGTGCGACCAGCCTGTCTTCTTTTCCTGGCATCCAATTTCTTGATGATCTCTTTGATTCTTGCTCTTCTATAGAGGTCCTCATTGATAGCCTTCTCACAAACACAGTACATTTATCTATTGCTTTCCATGTGACATTCAATTTTCATTCTTCAGACACTAGTATTCTAGGCTTCGATGCCATATAATAGCACTGGTAGAATGTTGGTGTAACACTAAATGGCACTGTGGACTATGAGTCTGTACTTTCCTCAATTTCTTTTTTGGGTAATGTGAATAGAATTTAGTCTCCCTTGGAATTTAGCTTTGGGGCCTGTGCTCATGCTCCCATTGGCATCAACCTCCAAGGACTCATTCTTCCAGGAAAATTAAAGTGTATCCCAAATTAAAATTTAGAATTCCATTAAACTTGACTTGTAGTATCATTCAAAAAGCTAAACTGTGACTTGCTATCTAAGGAAAGTCTTGAAAATCCATAGGAAAGTCCATTTTATCCTTCCTTCCTTCCTTCCCTCCTTCCTTCCTTCAAGGTCAGATTTGAACCCTTCTGACTCCAGGACTGCCACCTAGCTGTCCCTATTTCATCATTTCTTAAAGCATAATAATATTCTAATTTCTTCATATATACTGCAGCTTGTTTAGCCATGCCCTAATTGGAGGACACCACCTTAGTTTCTATTTTTTTGATGACCATTAAAAGACTTGCTATAAATATTTTAGTGTATATAGATTCTTTTCTTCTTTCTCAGATT
Organism: Gymnobelideus leadbeateri; assembly: GCA_011680675.1. Lineage (NCBI taxonomy): Eukaryota > Metazoa > Chordata > Mammalia > Diprotodontia > Petauridae > Gymnobelideus > Gymnobelideus leadbeateri. The sequence continues at coordinate 120,143 of WOXC01007429.1, forward strand.
TTATTGGAGGCACAGGTTTAGTAAAGGGTATATTGAGTCAGTGGGATCTGCTTTTTTTTTTTCTTTTTGGAGGGCAATTGGGGTTAAGTGATTTGCCCAAGGTCGCATGGCTAGTTTTTATGTTAAGTGTCTGAGACCAGATTTGAACTCAGGTCCTCCTGACTCCAGGGCCCTCGCTCTATTCACTGCACCACCTAGCCACCCTCAGGATCGGCTTTTGATAACTTTCTGGGCATAGTTCCAAATTGTATTCTAGATATCTTGACCAATAATTCACAACTCCACCAACAATGCACCTGTATCTGTTTTCTCATAGCCTTGCCAGTATTTGTCATTTGTCATTGAATTCTTTTGTCTTTGTCAGTCTGGTAGGTATGACTTAGAACTTCAACGTTGAATTAATTTGTGTTTCTTTAATTATTTGTGATTTAGAGAATTTTGTTATATAGCTCAGATAACTTTCTTAAAAAACTGACTATTCATATCCTTTGACCATTTATTTATTGGGGGAATGACTATTAGTCTTATAATTTTGAATTGATTCCTTATGTTGTAGGTATGAAACTTTTGTCAGAAAAACTTGCTGTGAGGATTTTTAAAATTCCCTTTAGCTACTTGTATATCTTCTAGTTTTTACTGCATTAGATTTATTTGTGCAAAAGCTTTTTTTTTTCAAAATATAATTTAAATAATCCATTTTATCTTGTGTGAGCTCTCTATCTCTTATTTATTCATGAACCCTTCCCCTAGCCACAGAGCTGATAGGTAATTTCTTCCTTGCTCCTCTAATTTGTTTATGATGTCAATAATCTGTGAAATACAAAACCTGCAGATATGTCCTTCCATATGCACTTATCTCAATGGGAATAAGCTAGTTTGTAAAAAAGAATACGATTTATAAAACACATCAAGTTGTGGTGGAGAACCACATAAGACATAGTTGCTTTCTGGTCAGTTCTACTTAAATGGACAGAAGGAAGGGAGGCAGGAGGAAAAAGATGAATCTCAGCCATTCTGCTTCATGGGGGAAAGGAGAGGGAAGACTGCTCAGGTATTTCCTCTAATTAGGCTGCTCCAATCCCATTGACCATTGTTGACCATGACACAGGCCATATTAGAGGAAGCCCAGTTATTTTCCTGCTCTGTGGTTAGGGACTGGGCTACCTCCTAGCTGGGCTCCTCCACTTTCCTTATATCCCAAACCTAGTGCAGCTCTAAGATCTCATCCTTTCTTGACTCAAATCCTGGCAGCCTGTTACAGATAGCCCATTCCCTCAGGGAGCTAACTTATTAGAATGTGGAAGCTTATAAAAGGGCCGAACAATATTTATTTAACAAGCTATCAGTTAATTCTTTTTAATAAATCCATTTTTTATTTTGTAATAAAAATCATCATATGATACAGCTTAGCTGATAGGCAAGGTTTTGCTATGTGAATTAAACCAAAAATTACATCATTTTCAATAGAATTTGTTGCTGTAAGAAAATAAAACAGAATAGGGCTGAGAATTTTAGAGATAAGCTTTTAGGTGAACTGGATGTTTGAGGGACTATATGAATATATCTTTGACTTAAGATACTTGATGGGGGAGGAGTGTTTCTTTGTCTTTGTCATTCTAGCACTTAGCAGAATGCCTTGCACAAAGGGGGCAACTGATTATTTCTTATTGCATCGGATTATTGAAATAAGATAGTTAAAATGTCAAAAAAAGTTATTTATAGATACTAATAATATCTCAAGCGCATTAAAAATAATTTAAATATTATGTCATTTAAAATATTTGTTGACTCCTTAATTAAGCAAAAGGGGACTAAAATATTGAAACAAAACAAAATAAAACAACACTGGAACACCAGTCCTTTGATTTCTTGAAAACCTTGGGGCCATTAAAGGAGCTTGGCAATTTCCTGAAGGAAATACAGGATGCTTTCATCCTCTTCAAGTCTGGGTCCAACTCAGTGTCTATCAGTAACTGTCTTTTCATATTCACATTCTGCTGGATAAACACTGTATGTAAAGCATTTTGAAAAAATTTAAAGTACCTCACAGGCAGTTAGGTGGTATCACAATTAACAGAGGGCTGGGCCTGGAGTCAGGAACACCTGAATTCAATTTCAGCCTCTGGTGCTTACTAGCAGTGTGACCCTGGGTGAGTCACTTAACCACTATCTGCCTCTCCTTCCTAGGGTTGTTGTGAGGATAAAAGGAGCTAATAATCATCACGTACTTAGAATAGTGCCTGGTACATAGTTGGTGCTATAGAAATGCTACTTATTGCATATACACACATTAATGTCCATTGCTATTGTTAACATTATTATTGTTACAGTTAACTTATTCCTCTTTTTTTTTTCTTTTTGGAGGGGGTAGGTAGAACAACTGGGGTTAAGTGACTTGCCCAAGGTCACACAATGAGTGAGTGTTAAGTGTCTGAGGGCATATTTGAACCCAGGTCCTCCTGATTCCAGGGCTGGTGCTCTATTCACTGCGCCACTTAGCCACCCCAGCTTTCATTTTTTTTTTGGTGGGGTTTAGGGAGAAATGTTCCAAGGACAAGTCACTCTCCTATTATTATTCCTTTATACTTAATGTTCTGTAGACTGTTGAACAGGTAGATAATTGCTTTTTGTAAATGAATCAAAGGGCTCCTCTGCAACGTCTTTCTTTCAGTTTCACTGAGAGACTCAGGACAATTCAAGTAGCAGACAGAGCAGTAAAGACAATAGCGGAGCCCACGCTGTCCCTACGCAATTTGGATCTTTGCTGCATCTCTGTATTTTGAGAGCTTCCAGGCCACTTGGAAACTAAGTATTTGGTCTGATGATATCTCTGCCTGTTACTCCTGGGCAGTCGTGGACAGTAGCTGGGTCTGTAAGAAGTAGCAATTCTTTTTTTTTTTTTTGCTTTTTGGAGGGCAATTGGGATTAAGTAACTTGCCCAAGGTCACACGGCTAGATTTTTGTGTGTGCATTAAGTGTCTGAGGTTGGATCCGAACTCAGGTCCTTCTGACTCCAGGGCCAACACTCTACTCACTGCGCCACCTAGCCGCCCCTAGAAGTGGCAATTCTAAGCTAGTTTAGTTATTGAGTTCTTCAAGATGTTTTGAGGTTTATACTTGCTGTATGAGCATTTGTCTTGTTGCTTATTTTAGTCCCAAATTTAGTTTCTTTATAGTTATTTTTTTTATAAACTAATATGTGTCCTTGTGTTCCTCATTATGGTCCTCTCCCACTTCTTTCTTTCTTTCTTTCTTTCTTTCTTTCTTTCTTTCTTTCTTTCTTTCTTTCTTTCTTTCTTTCTTTCTTTCTTTCTTTCTTTCTTTCTTTCTTTCTTTCTTTCTTTCTTTCTTTCTTTCTTTCTTTCTTTCTTTCTTCTCCTGCCCTTCCCTTCCTTTTTTCTCTTTCTCTCATTCATTTTCTCTTTTGTTCATTCATTCATTTTCTTTTTTCCTTCCTTCCTTCCTTCTTTATATCCTTCTTCCCTCTCTTCCTTCTTTCTTCCTCTCCTCCCTCCCTTTCTCTTTCCCTTCTACTACCTACCTTCCTTTCTTCCTTCCATCCATAATATAAAATGGACTTGGAGTAAGAAAGAACTGCTCAGATACTTACCAGCTATATGACCCTGAACAAGTCATTTGACCCCTCTGTGCTAAAGTTTCCCCTTTTTTAATATGGGGATAGTAATAGCAGCTGTGTCCCAGGAATGTTGTAAGGATCAGATATGCAAAGCATTTTTCAAACCTTAAAATGATATGTGAGTGCTAATTTCAGTGATTGTTATTCATTCATTTTTCAGTTGTCTGTCTCCTCATGACCCCATTTGAGGTTTTCTTAGCAGAGATGGCTTGCCATTTCCTTCTCCAGCTCATTTTACAGATGAGGAAACCGTGGCAAACAAGGTTAAATGACTTGCCCAGGGTCACACAGCTAGTAAGAGTCTGAGAATTGATTTAAATTCAGGTCTTCATGATTCTAGATCTGGTGTTCCACCCACGGTTACTTAGCTGCCAATTACAATAATAATTATTATTAATAGTAGTAGTATCATCTTTGGCACCTAACACAGGCTTGGCATGTAATAGACACTTAATAAATGCTTGTTGATTGATTAATTATTGATTTAGCCTAGATCCTATGTATTTGAAGATGAATAGAACTCTGGTCTACACTATTAAGTGGATTGCAAATGAATAATAGTTAGGATTTAGTCAGTGTTTGGCAAGTATTTGATACAGTAACCCTGTGATGCAAAACTACTATCCTCATTACACAGATAAGGAAACTGAGTCAGGCAGAGGTTAGATGATTTTCCCTGGGGGGCACACAGTTAGTAAGTATATGAGGTTTGATTGAAAGTCAGGTCTTGCTGACTCTAGACCAGAGATCTATCCACTGTGCCACCTAGCTGCGAAGTTAAAAAGATTACATATAGGTGTCAAAAGAATTGTCAGTTGTCAAAGGGATAGGGAAGGCATGGAGTATTTTAGGAGTTCAGAGGTAAGAGAGACCATTTTGGGCTGTAGTTATTGGGGAAGGCTTCACCCAGAAGAAATGGCACTTGGAGTGGGCCTTGAAGGATGGGCATGATTTGGATGGGCAGAGTTTTCAGGATTGGAGGGATTGCCATGGACAAACACGTGAACAGGAATGTGCCAGCCCTTCTGTCAAACCCTGAGTGTGTCTGTCTGGGTAAAGCAGAGGGGTTGTATAGGTGAATACCAGGCACAACTGGAAAGGACCTCTGAGCCAAAGGTACCTTGGAGGGGCATTGATAGAGAGTTGTTTCTACTGGAGCAGTTACAGTGAGACCTTAGAAATGGAGATTTAGAGACAAATAGGAATATTACAACTGTTTATCAAAGGACTGCCCACCAAAGAGGTAAAATTACTCAGAAAACACTTCCTTGACTGAGGTTCCAGACTAACAGCTATTTCTCATCAGTCTGGAGCAATGGGACACAGAAGAGTAATACCATACTCAGCAGTTCAGATTGACAAATGAGGTAGCCAAAGGTTGAAGGGAAAGCAGGAAATAGAGCTCAGTACACTTTATTCTTTGGTTCTCTTTGGGTTCTTTGTTATTGTCCTGTCCCTTCCCAACATTTGTGGTTGGAAGAGTTTAGAAAAACTGGTGAATATGAATTTGCTTGAAATTAAGTCTTGAGTAATTGATTAAAAGGGCGATGAGTTACAGAGATGGGGTGGTGGGAAGAAACTGCTTCTCTGTCTCTCTCTCCACACTCACATGTATACACATATAATACACACCCACACTCACACACACACACACACACACACACACACACAGATGCATACACTATATAACCCAGAACACATCAGGTGTGGCACAGTAAGAAGATTATCAATGGAGGAAATACTTTTGGGAGATAGAATTCAAGAATAGGGACAGAAATGAAAACCACGGGCTCAGATGTCTACACATATATGTATAATGGTTGAATAATAAACAAGATAAATGAGGAAACTTAGTATATACAGAAAATTTGATCTCATAAATAACAATGAGACTTGATGGGAAGGATATGACTTCTTGCTAAAATATAGTTAGGAAAAGGTACACATTAGCCAATAGAAAGAAAGTAGATAAAGGGGACATATATTTGTATTGTACAACAAATTTCCTTATCTATTAAAGAGAATAATAGTACTTGCTTTATGCTTGTAAGGAAACCCAGAAGTATAATGCTATATCCTATGCAAAGGAGGCATAATGGATCATTAAGAGGGTCGAACAAGGTTATCTCTCTCTGGGGAGAGAGGAGCAGGTCCCAAATTGGAATAGGAGTAAACATGACTCAGAGAGCCAGGCTAGGTCTGTATCAGTCAATCAGCATTTAAGTCCCTACTATGTGCCAGGCGCTATCCTAAGAACTAGGATATGAAAAGAGGCAAAAGACAAGTCTCTCCTCACAAAGATCTTAGAATCTAATAGGGGAAACAACATAAAAACAAATATAAACAAAACAAGCTTTATATAGGAAAATAAGAACTAATTTACAGAAGGAAGGCTCTGGAAATAAGAGAGGTTGAGGAAAGATTCCTATACAAGGTGGGATTTTAATTAGGACTTAAAGAAGCCAGAGAGGTCAATAGTTGGAGCAGAGGGAGGAGAGCATTCCAGGCATAGGGGATAACCAGAGAAAATGCCCAGAGTCGAGATGGAGTTTTGTTCAAGGAAAAGCTAGGTGACCATTCTCTTTGAAATGTTAGAGGCAGAAGCAGAAAATTGCAGGAGCCAAGATACAGGCCATCAAAGTCAGTACTCAGGAGGCAAGATCTAGGAGGTGTTGGGAGGCTGACTGTTTATCTGACCTAAATTGTCTCCTCAAATCTTTGGACTTGTATGCTGGCTCTATTTCCTTTTCTTGCCTTGGGCTGACCTGTTGGCATTGGTCATATCCAATTCTGTCATTCATTCTCTTATTCACTTCAACTAGGATTTACAGAATGCCTTTTGTGAGAAAGGTAATAGACACCATAAGTTCAAAGACAAAAAAAAAGAAAAATGGTCCTTTCCTTCAAGAAACTTACAGTCTGCTTCAGTTAGACTGTGGACCCAGACCTTTCCCGGGAATGCTTCACTGGACCTTGAGGTTGTGACATTAGTGAAATGACCTTGGGAAAAGGCTTTTACCAGTTCTAGAGAAGTCATATTGTGTGCTGTATCCTAGGTGTTTTTTTTTCAAGATTAGAAATCTAAAATTATATGTCTGGTTTTTATTAACTGTGTCACTCTGGGTAAGTCACTTAACCTTTCTTAGTCTTAGTTTCCCTATTTGTAAAATGTGAATGATACCTATATTATTTCACTGGGGTGTTGTGAGGACAAAATGATATAATATATGTTGGTCGTTGTCCTTCGTTCTTGAAAAGGACCAAAATGACATCATTATGCCAGAGTCAATGTGACTGGCTTTGACTGATCAGACATTCAATATGAACTCTGAATGCTCTACCACAAGTTCAGCACAAATAGTCTGTGTGAATATTTGGGGTGGAGACTCCAAATTTGTGCATCCTGCATTTCCTTGCAAAGCTTGAAGTGCCAAATAAATACCAGTTATTAATTAGCTCATTCTAGACTTCCATTAGGAGTGATGGTTTAGAGTTTGGAGGGTGGGGTTCAGGATTGATGTGATCTTGCAGTAACAACAACTGGTAAAATACTTGGTGGATATGAAATGAGAGGGGTAACTCCAGCTGGTCAGTTAGTAGACTCCCTACCTGCGTGTTGGGGAAGTTTCAAGGGAGAACTACTGGTTTGGAGGTTATAAGAAGATATCAAAGCTTATAACCCTGCATTTAATAGCTCCTGCAGTAAGAGCACCTTTCAGTGGCAACTACCTTCCATTCATTCACCGTTTTGGATCTTCATTGAGTTTGTAGTAATTCAGTGTTAGCAGCCTCCTACTACATTCTCTCTGACCCCGGCCTCTACCCAGGTAGCCATTGATTATGGAACCATATTGTATGGGTCAAGCTTAGGAATGAGAGTCATTGTGGTATACTGGTTATGGAAGACGAGCCTTAAAGTTAGGGGGATCTGAATTCAAACACTACTTCTGACATACCCTGGCCATGTGACCATTTGTAGGTATCAGTGCCCTAGGAAAGTCTTTGTGACTATAAATTTCAGGCAAACTAGAAGGAATTTTTTTTCATATCAGGATTCCCTATATTGATGAAATCACAGATCTGAACCAACAAAAGGTCAGGAAAAAACTAAGAGTGGAAGCTATAGATTATATAGGATGGTACATTCTGGGAGGATAGATGGACTAAGTTGTCGTAACATAATTTTGTGGTCATAAATAGGATCATAAGCACTCTCCCAGGATTCACTTTGTGTGCTCTTGCTGACCATTGGTCTGAGGGGCTATAGAAATTTGGATCTTTATCTGAAGGGTTTTGATCAGTGCAGTTTGGAGAAAGGTAAGATACACTGAGAACTTGTATTGAAAGTGACACAGGAAGGAAGTTTGTAGAGTCAGAAATTTTCCTTCGGAACAAATGTGTAACCTTGGGAATGGTGGGAAGTCTGGCACATGAGAGGAAGTGAGCCAGTTGACCAGGATCTCCATCTAGGGAGGCAGTGTGGTCTAGTGGAAAGAACACTGGCTCTGAAGTTATAGGATCTGGGTTTAAATCTGTCTCTTGATATTGTCATGTAAAAGGGAGCTCAATGTCATCACCTGTTGTCTTAGCTGACCTCTGATGTCTCCTTCATTTCTAAATTTGTGATTCTATAACCCCCAAGATGGCATCAAAACCCTAGTGCCAGAGTAGGTCAATGTTATCACCTTGAATTGAGGAAGGGGGAGTTGGCAAGGGTTGCCACAAACCTTCTGTCCTTTGTTGGAGCTCATAAATGTCCACATTGGCAGCTGACTTGTTGTAATGGCTTGTTGCATCACAACCCACAAAACTGTTGATGACCATGTGCAAAATCTTGAATAATCCCCCAGTGGTCTTATGCTGGGTTGTCACAGCTGAGATGAAAACATTGATTGTCAGACCTTGTTAGTAGGGACATCCAATTGAGCAGAGGTGCAGAAAACTCAGTCAGAAATGGAATTTCAGGAGCGGCTAGGTGGCACAGTAAATAGAGCATTGGGCCTGGAGTCAGGAGGACCTGAGTTCAAATCCGGCCTCAGACACTTGACACAATTATTAGCTGTGTGACCTTGGGCAAGTCACTTAACCCCAATTGCCCTGCCTTCCCCGCTCCAAAAAAAAAAAAGCAAAAAAAGCAAAAAAAGAAATGGGATCTCCACTTGGTGTAGGCATTGTGCCCACATGGAAAGTAGACAGCTGTATCCATGGGTAGGCACGCAAAGCTTTTGCTGGCAGATGAACTTACGATGATAGATATGGAGCCAGAAAGGACCAGAGAGAACATCTAGTCCAACTCTCACCATTTATAGATTAGGAAGCTGGAGTCTTGTCAGAGTGAAGAACTTACCCAAGGCTGAACAATTTGTGACTTCAGGCTGGATTTGAATCAAAGTCTTCTGACTCCAAAGTCAGTGTTCCTTTCTTCTCTGTCACATTGCCTCCATAAACCAATGAACCCCACAAACCTCTGCGAAGTTTATCATCTCTGGAGAAGCCTGTCAGGATTAAGGATCCATCAGGCGTCCAAATGCATGGTTTCTTGACAATAAATTTGCCTGCAGATTATGATTCTGAAAGCGTAAGTAATAGTAAAGTTAAATCCACTGAAAAGTAATTCTCAGTAGCTATGGCATTGAGAGAGAGGCCATACCTGCCTTAAAGTGCTGTGCCACAAAGGTCCCTGTGGGTGGTGATGGAGGAGAAGGTGCCAGAGGGCTTCACATGCTTATTAGGTGTTCTCTGAACTTGACTTTCCATCTCCTCTCCCTCATCTGGGCTTTAAATGCACACTTTCTTCCTCCCTGTTTTTCAGAATTGATGGTTTCCTTTAAGGCTTCACTCCTGTGTCAGCTCATATTATGGGATTCTCATCTCTTTAGTTAAAGTTGTCTTCTCTCACCCAATTATTTTATGCTTAATTGTTGAGATCCTCGTATGAGGGCAATGTGGTGGAATGTATTGAGAGCCAGCCTCAGTATCAGGAAAGCTGGGGTTCAAGTCCCACTTTTGAGACATATTATATGTATAATCCTAGGCAAATAGTGTAACTTTTTGTGTAACTTTTTACTGTCCTAGTTCTTTAAGAATATAAAATTGAAGAGAAGGTGCTACATAGGTAGAAGAAGTATAACCATTCAAGAGTCCCCTCTACCAGGGTCTTTAACCATTTTTGTATCACAAACTCCTCTGGTAGTTTGGTGAAGTCTATGGACACCTTCTCTAATGATTTCTTTAACTTTCTTAAATAAAGAAATTTCAGCTAGAGGTTAGTGAAAATATAGATGTAGTTTTCCCCCCACTTAATTTAATCCATTTAATTTTTTTTCTGTTAAATTCCATTTAATTCACCCCTGGCCCATGGATCCCAGGTTAAGAACATTTCCTCCATACCACCTAAATCACAGGTGCAGCCCCTAGCCCTATCTCTCTACTTGTGAGGGTAGCACAACAAAGCAGATAGTGTGAACTTTGGCATCAGCAGGGCCAGAGTTCTCGTCCTTCCTTTGGCACATACATTCTGTTGGACCCTGAGGAAGTTGCTTACCTGTTAGTTCTCTAGACAATTTTTGAAGACTAGAAATTGTAGAAGCAGTGATAATATGCTTTGATGGAGGAAGATTCCTTACTGGGAATTCCCTACACCAATAAAATTGGACATCCAGTAAAAGCAACAACAACAAAAACCTTCACACTATCTTACTGTATGAGGTGGGGTAGTGAACAGAGCCCCAAGCCTGAGGTCAGGGAAATCTAAGCTCAAATCCAGCCTCAGATACTTACTAGCTATATAACCCTGGGTGAGTCACTTAAATCTTATTTGCCTCAGTTTCTCATTTATAAAATGGGGACACCCTGGAGAAGGAAATGGCAAGCCACTCCAGTATCTTCACCAAGAAAATTCCATGGACAAAGTCAATGGGGCTACATAGAGTCAGATACAACTAAACCAAACAATACTTCTGCATACTATAAGCACCTTACCTGTATAAACATTTTTTTTATCTTGTCTTTGTATTTCCAGAACATAACACAGTGTCATGCATACAGTTGATGCTTAATAAATGCCTTTTGTTTTGGATTAGGTTGGAATATGGCTTTGACTATTAGCAATACATTTTCCTACACTATATAGTTTTTTGCATTGATCATCTTATGTAAGAAATGTCCTCATACTTCAAGCATGGCCCCTGCAATAATACTTAATTCATCAGTCTCGGTGATGGTCTGTTTGAGGATCAGGCTATATCAAGAGGGGTTCAGGAGAACTGCATGAGATAATATCAGTCAAATGCTTTGCAAACCTTAAATGCTATTTAAATGAGAGCTATTACTTTTATTACTATTCTGCAGTATTGTGGCTCACTTTCCCAATCCATATTTAGACTAGCAGGTCAGTTTCCTAAAACACAATTTCAGCCTCTACCCTTAGAATTCTAGAGGTAGCCTTGAGAGTCTATCTTTTTAAGTTGTTGTTTTCTAGTACCTTCTTGCTCATGAGCCCCTATCTAGTGGGTTTCTCCAGATCAATCATTTAACAACTCCTCAATATCAACTAACCAATTAACATCAATTATCTTTTTAAAATTACTGAGAAAGTATAGTAAAGATCCAGGTTCAAAATGTGCCAACAATAGGAACACACTTTTCTCTACCATCTAAGATCCTGGGGAGAGTAGGCTCGTATGTAAAGTGGTTTTTACAAAACATTTTCCCCACCAAATTCACTTCTGGGTGTGGCATGCCTGATGGATAGGACATTTCTTAGCTTATAGGACACAGTGTCTTGTCTGTCAGATTCGTATATTAATGGGATGGACTGTCTTGTTACTCAACTTGGCCATGGCTGCTACTAGCTCTAGATTCTGAGGGGAATTCTGATGCCTTTTTTGACCTTTTGAAGGTCACAAGGTCATAAATAATAATCTGATCCATTCTGTCTCTAGTACTAATTTTCCTAAAATCAAGAAACAAAGAAATATATCAGACGGAAGACAGAGGCACCTGAGTTGATGTCTACATGGCATCTGGGTGGGCACGTAAGTCAAATATTGGCAGGCAGCAGGCTGCTGCTACTGCATTTGCCTCTCGTACCCTCCCTGAACCTGGAGGCCTTTAGCAGTTCTGCCCTCACTGCCAGCAAAGAGAGAGAAATTTAATCTGCATAAATTTTTTGTATGCATATATGGTTCTGGCTCAGTTGTAAATTAACAGGCGTCTTGTCACTATTCAGTAAGCTGATGGGGAAATAGAGAATATCTGTACATATTTGGAAGGGTAGAGGAAAGAGCTAACATTACATATTTTGAAAGCAAATTGACTATGTCTACACATTGGTTGATACCAGTCAGATTATATATTGTATGTTCTAAGGATTGCACCCTTGTTGACCAGTCCCCTCCATTATTTTCATCCAGATTACTAAACCTATCTTCTGCCTCTGATTTCTACTAAAGAGCCTTTGGGTGCTTCCACAGATAGGAGTCAGGATTCAAACCCAAGCCCACTGATACCAGAATTGGTACTCTTTCCACTGTTACATGAATGGAAGAATATAATGTTACAAACACTATAAATATGAAATTAAAAATAGTTAAGAAAGGAGCCCAGGGACAAAGCTCTAGCTGTAGCTTGTAAAGCCAAGGAAAGGTTTTAAGACTTTAGAGAAAGGTAGAGGCCCATTGTCTGTGGCTTGGCCACAACCCTGCACACATCCACAAGGACACTCCACCAATCTTTATGATTCTCAGGAACTCTACCTCCTCTTTCTCAAATTGTCATCTATCTACTTTTGTGCAGACCTAGAGCATTGTGTAGGTGGTGGAAGATGGTTCAGGTTTGCTCAGCATGTATCATGGAGACTATTGTCCAGTAAGTCTGGAAACAGTGAATTTATAAATCTCCAGAGGTCTATAGGGAGGTTGCATGAACTAAACAGCATAGCCCAGTCAATATTCATACAGACTATTCTTTGTGGCTTCTGTCCCCCTTCTCTGCCATAAATTTTCAGGGTTGAGAATAAAAAGAAAACCTGGGTTTACTTTATTGGTCCATATTACGCTGGTTAACAGCTATGGGGAATAAGCTTGCAGTGCTTATAAAACAGTGAAATTTCACGACTCCTAGAAAATCAGAACTTCCAATTCACTGAGGGTCATTATTGCCTTTTTCTGTCCCCATGAGGTCTGTGGATATTTTCCCTATATTGTCTTTCCCCCAATGTCACTTAAAATTAGTCCACAATTTGTTAAGCAACTATTATGTGGACAGACAGTATGCCAGGTCCTAAGGATAGACAAACTAAAGTAAAACCCCTTGCCTCAAAGAGGATGCTTCCATAGGTAAGAACTGAACATGGGCTAGTTTGGCTAAAATTCAGAGTGTGTAGGGGGAACAGTCATGTAATGGGCCTAGAAAGGCAACCTGGAACCAAATTGGCAAGTGCATTGTGAAATGCCAGACAAACACAACAAAGAGAAAATAGAGAGGCACCAAAACTTTTGAAGCAGGGAATGCTGTGGTTAGAATAGTTAGAGCTATTAATTTGGCAGGCATGGGGAGGATGCCTGGACAGGGGAAAGGACTCACTCAGGTTGACCAATTAGGAGGCCACTGCAGCAGTGCTGATGAGAGGGGTTTGTCCTGGTTAATGCTAGTTAACATATAATCATATGCTCATGGAGGAATAATCTCTTCATTTTAAGGATTAAAAAAACCCAACCCAAACCTGAGACCCAGGGAGGGAAAGATATTTGCCCAAAGTCATGCATACCTTGGCAGAAACAGGATTCAAATTTAGAAGCTCTGACTCCTAATAACATATTACTGCACATACCAAATAAGTTCAAGGTTTAGGGATAAGGAATCTCTAAAATCTTGGCAATAGTCTTGTTTTGGTTGCATGACCCAGTTATCCTAATAAGAATCAACAATTTGGCATTTCTGTGGCAATCTAGGCCTTCTTGTAGAGGGCTAATTTCAGGCCTCTGCATTTTGAGTTCCATTGTCTATAATATAGAATAGCTAAAAGAACACTGTACGTTGAGTAAGGAGATGCTTTGGGTTCAAATAGCATCTTTATCATCTAATTGCCTTGTGACCCTGGGCAAGTCACTTACCTTCTCTGAGTTTGAGTTTCCTCATCTGTAACATAGTGATAATAATAACACCTACCTCACAGGTTTGTTATGAGACTCAAATGAGATAATATATGTAAAATGCTTTGCAAACTTTTAAGTATTATACAAATGTGTATTATTGTCATTGAATATTAAGGATAATATAATACAAATAATATAATATAATATAATGTAATATAATATAATAATAAAAAGGTTATTATTATTTATTTTATTTGCAAGGTTACTTTTAAAAGAAAGGTATGAAGGCTCATATCCTTGGACCTGAGTCAGTTGCTACCCAGGTTGTCCACTTTGTGTCTCTTTCTTGTTTTAAACCTTTAACAACTCTAATTTGGCTTTGGAATTCTGTCCTTAAGTTGCAACTTTTTTGTATCTGCACTAGGGCATATTTCTTGGAAAATACATTTGGTGATAATCACTACCCCTGGCAATTATTCTATTGGGTTAGATATCAAGTTAGGTGATACGAGGCTCTAGAGTTATAGCAGATTTTCAGTTTACTACTTTTCTTTTTAATGAGTAGTACTGAGATTTTGATGGGAAAAGTGAAAGACTGGGCAAATCCTTTCTTCAGGTTCTTTTTCAAGAACACTGGCTGGTTAGCCATCCATCTCTTGTTTGGTCAAAGAGAAGATTCCACTGACTAGGATTGGGGCTCCTGGAACTAAGTTGACCTCCCATCAAAAGGAGTATATGGGGAAAAAAAACCCTGTGCTAAACACTTCTCAGTAAGACTGCTACTGGGGAGGGAACAAAGGCTTGGTCCAGTGCCTTGTTGGGGTTGGGAATAGATAGGGTATATTTTTGTTCTAGGCATGGTGTCTGACAGTACTGGGAACAGAAGGTGATCTTTTTAATTCCCAGGCAAAAGTTGGGCCATTCAATTCTAGACAACTGATCTCTAGAATTACTGAGAATATGAAGGAAGGAGTTATACTTAATACTGAGTACCTCAGAATTTTTCTTCTTGAACCTTCATGGGCCTGGTCTTCCGGTTCACTACTCTGGACCAAAGTTGATATTTATTGATTATTTTGTTGATGCCTGGGGTCTTTTGGGAACTCAGGTACATCAATTTCTATAAAAATTTTATTATAACTTTACTTTGAAATAAGAATGTTTATTCCATTTTTCTTTTCTTAGCCTTATTGACAAAAAAAAAAAAACCCAAATCAAAACAAACGAAAAAACTGCACTGCATCAATTGACATAGCTTGGTCCTTCAATGTATTCTTAAATTCAGGTCCTTCTTAAATAGTATTAGACTAATAGATCAAAGGAATTTCATTATTTTGGTATGTGTGCATTTTAGCAATGCATTTGACAGAATCTCTTATTACTTCATTGTAGATAAAAGAGAAAAAATGCGATCTAGGTGAAGGACAGTCATGTGAATTCACAGCTAGTTGACTGACCAAACCTGAAGACAAATGATATACTATGGACCAACCTAGAGGGAGATCTCTAGTTGAGTTCCCTATGACCTTGACTTAAATACTGAGCTATTCAACATTTGAATCAATGATTATGATAAAAGCATAGATGGCATGTTGATCAAATTTGGAATTAAGGAAAGCTGGGAGGGATAGCTAATATGTCAGATGATGGGATCCACAAAGATCTTGATAGGCTAGAATGATGGACTGAATTAGGTGATATATATTCAGGAAAAAGGGGAAGTTCTACATTTAGGCTAAAAACACCAACTGTACAAGTATGAGATCATAAAAATGTTGCTAGACAGTTGTACATGTGAAAAATATCTGGGGAGCTCCAGTGGACAGCAAGCTTAAAAGGAGACAACAGTGTAAACTGGAAAAACTGATGTGATCCCAAGAGAGGGATGATGTGAAAAAGGAGGGAGTGTTAGACCTGCTGAACTCTCTGCTGGTCAGACAACGTCTGAAATATTGTATTCACTTCTGAGCTATGGATTTTAGGAAGGGTGTTTTCATTGTACACAGTAACCGTCTGGAATGCATCCAGAGAGGGGGAAACTAGGTAGTGGATAAGAGTTCATACCATAGATTCTATGGCATACATTAAAGGGAATGGGGATGTTTAGTCTGAAGCAGAGATTTGATGGAAGAGGGGAGCCATCATAGCTGTGTTCAAGTAATTGAAGGGCTACCATATGGAAGGATTAAGCTTATTCATTCTACTTGGTCTCAGAAGGAATAAAGAAGAACAATTGGTAAATGTTCCAGACAGGCAAATTCTATCTCCACATATGAGAAGGCTCCCCAAGATAACAATGAGAGTTTTTAGAAAGTGTGATGGGATCCTTAGAATTGATGGGTCCTCCATCACTGGAGGTGTTCAGGTAGAGGCTTGGATGATCACTGGTGAATTTCTTTGATCTTTTTAGGCTGGACTAGATGGCTTTGTCTTTTTAATTTTTGTGATCAAGATCTGACAATTTAATTATAACAGAAAAACCTCCATTTCCCGCCCAGGACATATTGTTTCCCTCCTGATCCAGGTTGACTATCACATAGGGCAACTAGCTTTCCCATCCTGTACTTATTTTTCCTCTTCCTATGGGGTTAAGATTGGGGAGAGGATGTTATCAGGTGGCATGGTATGTTAGGTACACACTTCCCACTTCTCTATGCCCCTAGGCCATCTATGGGGTATATAGAAAGGCAGTTTGGCGTAGCAGACAGGGCACTGGACTTGTCAGGAAGACCTGGGTTCAGATTCTACACATGCAAAATAAAATAGTACTTTCAACTCCTTAGTAAGTTAAAAGACCATGAGGTAGGACTTACTAGCTTTCAGAGAGGTTTTTCTGAGAAGCACAAAAATATAATAGGATGCATCACAGATGGAAAACAATATGATTAATTACAAAGGCTGAGGTATTACAGATGATGGAGAACAACATGGTTGGCTGAAAGTTGGAAATGCAGGGCTGGCAACAACTCCTCCTTCCATCTTGTTGCTATGGAAAACTCATTGGTGGGACCCACCTGCATGACTAGTTAGTATCACAGTGATAACAGACCAGCCTTTCTTGAAGGACAGTCAGTGTTGCAGAGATAACAGATTAGACTCCCTAACATTGACCTACACTCTTCAAGGATAACAGATTTCTTCTTTTAAAATTTTTTTGAATAATTTTTTTTCTCAATTACACATAAAAATATTTTTTAAAATATTGAGCTCCAAATTGTCTCCATCCCTTCCTCTTCTTCTTCCCCTTCCCCCTTCCTGAGACAATAAATAATTTGATATAGGTTATACATGTGCAATCATGCAAAATATATTTACATATTAGTCATATTGTGAAAATAGCCATAGACTGGGACGGCTAGGTGACACAGTGAATAGAGCACCAGCCCTGGAGTCAGGAAGACCTACGTTCAAATCTGGCCTCAGACACTTAACACTTATTAGCTGTGTGACCTTGGGCAAGTTACTTAACCCCAATTGCCCTTCCAAAAAAAAAAAGGAAAAAAAGAAAATAGACATAGACCAAAAAAACCTATCACAAAAAAGTGAAAAATAGTATGCTTCAATCTTCATTCAGACTCTGGAGTTGTATAACATTTTTTTATCACGAGTCCTTTGGAATTGTATGGATCATTGGATTACTGAGAATAGCTAAGTCGTTCACAGTTAGTCATCATACAATATGATTGTTACTGTGTATGGTGTTCTCCTGGTTCTGCTCACTTCATTTTGCATCAGTTCATGTAAGTCTTTTCAGGTTTTCTGAAACCCACCTGTTTATCATTTTTTTGTAGCACAACAACATTTCATCAATATATACCCCAATTTGCTCAACTATTCCCCAATTCATAGATATCTCCCCAATTTCTAATTCTTTGCCACCACAAAACAAGCTGCTATAAATATTTTTGTACAAATAGGTCCTTCCCCCTCTTCACTTTTTAAAAAATCTCTTTGGGATACAGACCTAGTAGTCATATTGGTGGATTACAGGGTAGACATAGTTTTATAGCCTTTTGGGCATAGTTCCAAATTTCCCTCCAGAATGGTTGGCTTGGTTCACAACTCTACCAATGGTGCGATTTTCCCACATTCCTTCCAACATTCATTATTTTACTTTTCTGTCATAGTAACCAATCTAATTGGTGTGAAGTGGTACCTCAGAGTTGTTTTAATTTTCATTTCTCTAGTCAATAGTGTTTTAGAGCATTTTTATGTACTTATAGATAATTTTGATTTCTTCATTGAAAATGCTTGTTCCTATCCTTTGACCATTTCTTAATTGGGGAATGACTTGCATTCCTAATCAGTTCTCTATATATTTGAGAAATGAGGCCTTTGTCAGAGAAACTTGCTAGCTTTCTGCTTTTCTTCTAATCTTGGTTGCATTAGTTTTGTTTGTACCTTTTTATTGTAATATATCAGAACCATCCATTTTACTTCTCAAAACCTTCTCTATCTCTTGTTGGTCATAATTTCTTCCATTATCTATAGATTTTATAAGTAAACTATTCCATGGTTCCCTAATTTGGTTATAATATCACCCTTTATATCTAAATCATGTACACATTTTCACCTTGTCTTGGTGTATGGTGTAAGATGTTGGTCTATACATAATTTCTGCCATACTGTTTTCCAGTTTTCCCAGTGGTTTTTGTTAAACAGTGAGTTCTTGTACTGAAATATGGGATTTGGGAGTTTATCAACTATTAAATTACTATGGTCATTTATTACTGTGTATTACATACCAAATCTGTTCCACTGATCTACTCTATTTCTCAGTCAGTTCTAGATTGTTTTGATGATTGCTACAGTTTGAGAACTGATATGGCTAGGCCACCTTCCTTCACATTTTCCCTCCATTAATTCCCCTATTATTCTGGACCTTTCATTTTTTCAAATGAATTTTGCTATTATTTTTTCTAGCTCTATAAAATAATTCTTTGGTAGTTTTTATTGGTGTGGCACTGAATAAGTAAATTAAGTAGAATTGTCATTTTTGTTATATTGACTTGACCTCATTATAAGCAATTGATATTTTTCCAATTGCTTAGATGTCTTTATTTATATAAAAAGTGTTTTGTAATTGTATTCATATAGTTCCTGGGTTTGTCTTGGCAGTTTGACTCCCAAATATTTTATATTGCCTACAGTTATTTTAAGTGGAATTTCTCTTACTATCTCTTGCTGTTAGACTTTGTTGTTACTATATAGAAATACTGGTGTTTTAAATGGGTTTATTTTATATCTTGCAACTTTGCTAAAGTTTCAATTATTTCAAGTAGTTTTTAGTTGATTCTTTAAGTATACCATCATATCATCTTCAGAGGGTGATAGTTTTGTTTTCCTGTTGTTTATTCTAATTCCCTTTTCTTCTCATTGCTATAGCTAATGTTTTTTTTTTAGTACAGTATTGAATGATAGTGGTGATAATGGGCATCCTTGCTTCACCCCTGATCTTATTGGAAAGGTTTTTTAGCTTATCCCCATTATAGATAATGCTTGCTGGTGGTTTTAGATAGATGCTATGTATCATTTTTCAGGAAAGCTCTATTTATTCCTATGCTCACTAGTGTTTTTAGTAGGCATGGATATTATGTTTTGTCAAAAGCTTTTTTCTGCGTCTATTGAGATGATCATATGATTTCTGTTGGTTTTGTTATTGATATGGTCAGTTATACTGATAGTTTTTCTAACATTGAACCATCCCTGAATTCCTGGTATAAATCCTGCTGATAATAGATTTCTTCTAATTATATAAGGGCAGCTAGTAATACAGAGACAATAGCTTTCTTTCAATTAAAGTGGTTAATAGGGAAACAACTTTTTAAGAACTCAGAGGGGAAAACTAAACTTCTGAACTTAACTTAGAGACAAAGAAACATGACTCAGGCAGTTGCAGAATAGAATCAATTACAGAATTAGTCAAATATAAAATAATAAATCAATATTTGATTTTATCATATCACAGAAAATTTCCATATACACATTCATTTTATCCTTTCAACAACCCTGAGTTGGGTACGAAGCATATGATTATTCCCATCTTACAGATGAAAAATCTGACCTTCTCAATGTTAAATGATTTATCCTAGATCACAGCAGGGTAGTAAGTGGCGGAGCTAGGTCTCCTGACTGCCCAGTCTATTGAATTTCCCATTATATCACAGTATTTCTTCATTATCATGAGTGTCAAAAAAAGATGAGTGATTGAAGCAGAAAGGAGATTACTTATGGTTGGAGAGCCCACTTCTGCCTCCTGAATTTCCTGATGCCTCCAAAGGTCTCTTTTAATTTTAAATCTATGATCCAGTGATTCTAGGGAATGACAGCAGTTATAGCTCATATTTAGAACACTGGGCCATAAATGCTAATCAGCCAAGTTTCCATAAAGGCTCCATCATTTCAGGGCTTGGTTACTTCATTCCATTCCCACCCCCAGAATGGGAAACCCCCCAGGCATTGTCAGTCAACAATCAGCTAGTCAGTCAACAATGCTTATTAAATACCAGTCATTGTGCTAAATGATAGAAAGGAAAGCAACAACAATCCCTGGCTGTCCACAAACTTAGATGCTCAAGTGTGGAGAACAAAACCAAAACAACAAACTTGCCTATTTCTTAGTAGCTCCTTTGGGGGTGATGGTAGACTGCTTACCTTCCAGCGGTATTGTTGTTGGTGGCTCAGGGATTCAGGAGTTAAAGACTGATTGGGTTACAATGACTTTCCTGGTCTTGTGATTGAAAGGATTATACCAAAAATTGCTTGTTGCCTGACTGTGGTATTCCTGTATATGGCTCTGAGCCCACTGTGTCTAGGGATAGGTAGTTATATCATTTATGTCCTCTAACAGAGGCAAAAATTCATATTGAACTCAACAGCTTCTTCCCCAAATCAGTATATAGTTTCATTAAAACTAGCACCTGTGACAAAATTTGGAAATGAGTTATCTGACCCTCTTAAGGAAGAGCTAAGGATTGGAGAGAGATGAGACCCAGCCTGTGCTGATATGTCAGTGTTTCCTGACTGATCACAGGCTAGAGTCTGTGTGGGAAGATCATAGCCTTTCCAAAGAGTCCTCCCTCACACTTCTCCCTCCACCCCCATCGTTAGTCATTACTGGTACCTAGGATTTTGAGGGACTATTATCTGTCCCTTAAGAAATAGCCCAGCTGTTCTGCTCCTCTAATCAAGGGTGCCCAGATCACTGGTTTTTCAGGGTTGTAGACACTGTAGGACTTAGGAGCTCAAGTCTGACCCAACTCCAGCTCTAAATAATGATAGTAAGAATGCTGAGGTAGGGAGTCACATGGCACAGACTGAGGTCTATACTCATCTTTGATGTCACTTGCCACCTCTTAGTGCTGTGGTTTAATTGATTAGTTATACACAATCCAGATGAGGCTTGGGGGGTTAGGATGGAAGATAATAGTATTTCAGTCTCTGTTTTGTAATTAAAATTGCTCCATTCTTGGAATGAACTCCCTCCTGACCTGTGCCTCTCAGAATCTAGTTTCCTTCAAAGGTCAACTCAAATACCACGTTCTCTATGAGATATTTTCTGATTCCTCCCTTTTTACCTCCAGTGGTTAGTTCTTCACCCCCCCAATTATCCTTCATTTATTTTGCATTTATTGTACATACCATCTCCCCCAATGGAGTGTAAACCCCTTGAGGACAGATGCTAATTATTTGTTGTCTTTGGATTCTTAACATTGAACACATCTGGCACATAGTGGGCTCTTAATAAGTGTTTGTGTCCCAACTGATAAATGATCAAAGGATATGAACAGAAGATTTTCAGAGGAAAAAATTAAAGCTATCTATAGTCACATGAAAAATAATATAAAGCATTATTGATTAGAGAAATGCAAATCAAAACAACTCTGGGGTACTATATCACACTTATCAGATTGGCTAACATGACAAAATAGGAAAATGAAAAATGTTGGAGAAGATGTGGGAAAATTGGAACACTAATGCATTGTTGGTGAAACTGCGAATTGATCCAACCATTCTGGAGAGCAATTTTGGAACTATGTCCAAAGGGCTATAAAGTTGTGCATACCCTTTGACCCAGTAATACCACTTCTAGGTCTGTATCCCAAAGAGATCATAAAATCAGGAAAAGGAACCACATGTACAAAATTATTTATAGTAGCCTTTCTTTTGTGGTGGTGAAGAATTGGAAATTATGGGGATGTTCACCAATTGGGAAATGGCTGAACAAATTGTGGTATATGAATGTAATGGATGCTATTGTGCTATAAGAAATGATGAGCAGACAGACTTCAGAAAACCTCAAAAGACTTCTATGTGCTGATGCTGAGTGAAATGAGTAGAACCAGGAGACCATTGTAGACAGTAAGTCACATTATGTGATGACTGACTTTTATAGACTTAGCTCTTTTCAGCAATGCAAAGATCTAAGACAACTTCAAAAGATTCACAAGGGAAAATGATATCCACATCCAGAGAAAGAACTTTGGAGTCTGAATGTAAATGGAAGCATACTATTTGTTCTCCTTTTGTTGTTTTGTTTGTTTCTTTTTTCTTGTGGTTCCTCCCATTGGTTCTAAGTCTTCTTAACATCATGACTAATGTAAAAATATGTTTAATATAAATGTATATGTAGACCCTATATCAGATTGCACACTCTCTTGGGGAGGGGGAGAGGAGAGGGAGAGAGAGAATTTAAAACTCAAAGTCTTGAATAGAAGTGAATAATGGAAAATAAAAATAAATTTCATATGTTCACATACACATATATGGGTAAATATAAAATAAGATAATACTTGTAAAGTCCTTGGCACAATACCTGGGTGCTATATACATGTTATCATCTTCATCATTATAATAGTGGTGAGGGTCAAATTTAGAGAAAGGGTAGGTTTAGGGTGAAAGATAACTTGGTATTTCAGTGATTCCTTGCTGAGATGGGTCCATCTTAAGATGGACTTGTACTTTCTAAATCAGGGTTCTTAACCTGGATTAAGGTGTAAATATTTTTTTTTCAAAATTTGATAACTACATTTCAATTACAATTGGTTTTCTTTTTAATTCTATATATTACTTTGAGGTATTTATGAACATTATTCTAAGAAGGGATCTATGGGTTTCACCAGATTTCCAAATGGGTCTATAACACAAAAAGGTGGAGGTCTTGCTCTTAAGAGATTTCCTACTTCCCTATCTGCTCCAAAGGTATTGTGGAGGAGACAGAAGAGTTTGTAGTAAAATATCTTGGGTCCATGTTGGGGGAGGGATGCCTTTAGTATTTGCTAGAGTGCGAGAAAAGTATCTGGGAGCATGTATCACATGTTCATGCCTGGAAGAGGAGTTATACTGCTGTCATCTTGTAGAACCTTGAGATACTGGCATCTTATGTACTTTTGTGATCTGCCATGTTATCTTGTGGGCTCCTGTATAGTAACTTCTGTTCATCAAACTGATTTGGGGCAGATGTCCTGGGAACTCAGCCAGTCAGTTCCAAAGTTTGGTCTGTACAGTCACTGGGTAAGTGAAACGTGATGCCAATGGCAGATGAACTCAGTAAATTGTTCCCTTTGATCCTGTTTTTGGTTTAATGTTATTGGCCTATATAATTTTGTACCTCGTCCCTAAGTCAAAATGATTTTTGAACCATTGTTTGCTCTGGGAAAGAAAGCTTCATTTGCCCCTCAAGACATTGATAAGCTCCTGGCTATTTTAATCCATGCTTCTTGTCCTGCTAGGTCTCCTCCCTCTTTGTCTTAGAATCCCATGACTTACATGAATATAGGGATTCATAATTTGCAAAGTACTTTTACATATAGCATCTCATTTAATCATCACAAAAACCTTGTGAGAGAGATGCTGTCATTATCCACTTTTTAAGATGAGGAAATAGAAGTTGAGAGAGAGGTTAAGAAACTTGCCCTGGGTCACACAACTAGAAAGTATCTGAGGCAAGATTTGAACTCAGACCCTCCTGACTCTGGCTGAACATATTACTACACCATTGGGGATGTTCAACCTCAAAAAAGAAAAGAATAAGGGGGAATATGATTGTTGTCTTCAAATACTTACCAGCACTATCATACAGAAGGCAGCAGCAGATGGCCATGGATAGAAAGTCAGCCTCAAAGCCAGGAAGGCTTGGATTCAAATGTGACCTCTGACACATATTGACTGTATAATCCTGGGCAAATCATTTAACCCCTTAGTTCTCTAGACAACTCTCTAAGACTCTAAGTTGCAGTGAATGTTCAGTCCTGCTTTAATCGAGGGAGTTTCCTCATCTCAGAGTTCGCAATGATTTTCTTCATTTGTTTCAGTCATATTCGACTCTTCATGACCCCATTTTGGGTTTTCTTGGCAAAGACACTGGAGCTGTTTGTCATTTCCTTCTCCAGCTCATTTTACAGAGGAGGAAACTGAGGCAATGGAGTTAAGTGACTTGCCCAGGATCACACAGTTAGTAAGTTTCTGAGGCTGGATTTAAACTCAGGTCTTCCTGGCTCTAGGTCCTGTGCTCTATCCTCTGTACTACCTTGCTGCCCCAGTTCCCTATACCAGCAACATAACAGCTCAGACCTGATATCCATCCCTAATAATAACTAACATTTATATCATGTTTTAAGGCTGGTTAAGTGTTTGACCTATGTCACCACTAACAGTCTTTTCTCTCATACCTCCTGAAGTTCACTGCATCATAAAAGATAGCTGGTGTTCCTAGTGTCCCTAGTAGGTTCATTTCTTCCCTTACTTGTATAGAGTCAAGTGACACCAGGACTCTCCTCAAGAAAACCAGTATCTTGCATTTTGGCTCACACTTGAAAGGCTTGCTGGGATTCCTGAGTAGGACTTATAGGTAATCACATCCCTTTGGTAAAATGGACTTTCTTAGAAACTATCAGTGTTCTCTTCAGAAGAGTCTAGGGTAGGGAAAAGATATCATCACTTTGTTTTTTTGGATGCCAAAGCTCCTGGGTCATCCCAATTTACTTTTAAGTGAATAGATGAGAATTTTGGTTCTTTATTTTCTGTTGTGCTCCCTAGCTCTTTGTGCCTTCTCAGCAGACAATGACAGTGCTGCCTGTCTTCCTGTATTTACATTTTTAGTATGGGTGAAGAGGGTGGGAGCTTAAATGCAGCCAGTGGAACTGTGTGGCATGCTAAAAGCCCTTGAACATTCCTGTCAACCCAGTTGACAAAGCTTTTGCAGGAGATGGGGAAAGTGAAAGCCGTGGGGGCTCTTTGCCCAATCGATACGCAGTGGGAATCTAGTTGGTAATTGCCATTAATGTTAATGGAAGTTCCACCCAGCCGTTCCATAGACATAAATGGGAGAACTGACCTCCCCTCAATTTTTAAAGTGCTCCCAAGAGGGGGTACTTGATTTATAGACAAAGGATTAGATTTAGGAAAGAAAGTTGAGAAACAGCCAAGACTGTTCAATGAGAAGAATTATGAAAGTGACCTAGAAAAAGTCTGAAATCCCCAAATATAGTTAACATTAATCCTAGGTGCTAAGATTTGGCTATAATGGAGCCTAGTCCAGTGTGAATTTTGGATGTATCAAGGTTCATCTGGGTGTAGGGGGCCATGGAAGAGATTTGAGAATATTGAAGGGGAGAATGGCGAGTGGGTGTTGGTGGAGTCACTCTGAATTTGAATGCCTCTCCTAATCTATTTTTCACTGTTTTCTTTTCCCTTTTCCTTTTTCCTTTCCCCTTTTTCCTTTTTGCAATATGGGAGGGTAAAATATTATTTAGTTGAGAGCATTTTTATTTATTAGATTGAATACCTTATAGACACTTGGAATTCCTTACCAATGTTTAAAATGGGGAAAGTGAGAAGTGGAGAAATGGTTTGACTTTTTGGGGGGATCCCTTATGCTAATGGAATGTTCTTCACTCTCAACTCTGCCTGTTGCCACTCCAAGTTTCCTTCAAGGCTCGGGTTCAGTCCAACCTCTTTTAAAAGGGCTTTTCTGATTACCCCAGTGGTTACTGCTATTACCCACACACAATATGTATTTATTTTGTATATTTATTCTACTTGCCTATCTGGGAACATAATGTTTCCCCTGGTAGGATTTAAGTTTCTCAAGTGCAAGGACTATCTCACCTTTGTATTTATAGTTCGAGTTATGGGGTTACTTGTGGCTCACAGAGTAGGCTTGAACTGAATTTGGGAAGCTTGCTTGACAATCACTCAACCAGTTTTTCACCTGTCTTCTCTTGTCACTGTCCAATGGTTTCAGGTCTGGGCAAAAATGTGTCCCACATACTCTGGATAAGACCAGATGAGGACTGCTAATAGAATAATCTCCAAGTTGCTCTTCACTGTGAGGTGCCAGCCCAGTTAGGCATTATCCAAATGACTGGAAAGCCCAAATGTGGATGCTCATGACCCCTTTGCTCTTAATGAGAAGCTTGTGACAGCATGTACTTGTTCTTAAATCAAGCCATTGAAGTACAAAAAGGACTTCCAGCTTCCTTAGAGCATTGACAGCCCTAAAAAGGTAACCATCCTTGCTTGGTTCAATAAACAAGTTGGGGTTTTAAAAGAAACTTGCTCCTGGGATCAAGTTTTTATTAAGTGTATTAAATGGGTTCCAGGTAGTTAGCAGGTGTTGTTAAAATGACTTTGTGTCACTGACTGAAATTAATGTTTTATTTTGTTACCAACAAATAACAAGTATTTATTAATCACCTACTAGTCACTAGGGATACAAAGAAAGAAAAAGAAAAGAAATAATCTCCCTGTATCAAGGATATTATATTCCATTTGGGGAGAGACCATTGAAATATATGTTTGTATATACCCACTGCTTCTAATTCTAATCTATGGTGACAAGCAGAACAGGTCTACCTCCTCTTCCATGACAGCTGTTCAAATAGATTCAGTCCAATTTAATGCAACACCAGCTATGTGCTAAGCAAGAGGGAAGCCTGGCTCTTGAACACAGAGCTGGTTTGGGAATGAGAAAAACCTAGGTTCCAGCCCCACTTCTGCTACATATTGACTGTGTGAACCAAGGTATGTTAAGACCACTTATGTCCTTGGCATCTCTTTAAGCTTAAGTTGCAAAACTGGGAATTTCTTCACCAGGAATTCCGTACACCAGTGAAATCACAGGTCTGGTCAAGAAAAATATGTCCTAGTTTAAAAAAAAATTTCCAGCCCCTAACTGCACACAATGAATTTGTTAGCCATCATGTCTTCCTTTAATCTCATCTTCTTTAGGCTAAATTTCCCGTTTCTTCAGTCAATTTTTTTGTGTGGTTTCCAATTTTTTTCATCATGTAAGTTTTCCTCTACTGGATGATTTCCATAGACAGTACTGAAGGTGCGGTCTGACCAGGGCAGAATATATTGGAACTGTCCCCTTTCTCTTTCTGGACATCATGCTTTTCTTAATAAAGAGCTTAAAATAATCGGTTGCCATGTACACTTGTAATAATGAGCTTATAGTTCACTCTCTGTTCCTTCCTTCCCTCACCCCACATCTAATCTAGTCCTTGGTCTGAAGTAAGAGCTACAGTTTCAGAATTATGAAAATATCTGTTTTTTAAATTGTTTTGGAGAAGATGGAATCTTCCTAATTAACATCATTAACAACAAAGAGTCAGACAGGACCAAAAATAACTACACAACAATAACGCCTGTATGTCAGGCATCATGCTAAATTCTGGGGATGCAAAGAAAGTTAAAAACATTGGGCCTACCCTCAAGGAGCTCAGATTCTAATGAGGGAGACAGTATGCAGACAACTCTATACATCATATAGTAAGTGTAAATAGGAGGTAATATTTACTCAATACTCTCAGGAAATGCTCCCATCACATGGCATTTTCTTCAAATTCTTATTCTTAAAACTGACAGTCTCAGAACTAGGAGCCATTCCTAGTAATTTCCATGCTTTGAACATCTCTTCTTGAAAGGAGGCCCTCAGACTCATTGAAGCGTCCTCAGCTAATGCACGATGGGAGATGGGAGGGAAGCAATAGGGACACCTGAGCTCCTCTTTTCCTTTGAGTTCAGCTGTATTTATAACTTCTCATTTGACAGTGAGTGGTGAACTTTCCCCTGTATTTCCTATCAAAGTGGATGTTGGGGTCCTTTCTGCTACAGGGCTGTGGTCAATTTTGGAGTTTCAGTGGCTATGCTGGAGTTGTAGATTCTTAAGGCTTTTGGGGGGATAAGGACCTAGCTATGTCCTTGTAGTTCAGACAAAGTTTCAGTCTGCTTTTAAAAATGCTGCTGAAGTAAAAGAATTAACATTTGACTGGAGAAATGATGACATTACCTTTATCAGTAGCTAGAGAATTAGACTGTATAAGCAAAACACACACACCACACCACACCACACCACACCACAAGTTCTGAGTAGAAATTGTTTTTGACTGAATGTTTGGGCCAAACTGATTATCTGAGATATGCTGCTCTCTGCTGATCACGCTGATGGAATGACTCGGGAAGATTTTGGCCACATGCTGGTGGTATGTATATGTGTGTGTGTGCTTGTGTGTGTGTGTGTCTGTCTAAATAATTCAGCCTCCCAGATTGTACTAAGTGGAACCTGAAATAGCTGGGGTTGGGAGTAGGAGGTGAGCAGTGCTGACAATGAAATGCCATTTCAGAAGTCCATGAGAGGGAGGAAAGATGGGAAAGGGGCAGCCTACTGAGAGAGCTTGTAAATTTATCAGCAAGAATTTATTAAACAGTTACTATGGCCAGATACCATGGATAAGCTCTCAAAGGAAATAGTCCCTGCCCTTAAGGAGTTTACATTCTAAGTAGGAATCCTAAGGGGCCAGCTAGGTGGCAAAGTGGATTGAGTACTGGGCTCACCTAGTCAGGAAGACTCATCTTCCTGAGTTCAAATCTGGCTTTAGATACTTAGTAGTTGTAGGACTCTAGGCAAGTCACTTAACCCTGTTTGCCTCAGTTTCCTCATCTGTAAAATGAGCTGGAGAAGAAAATGGTAAACCACTTCAGTATCTTTGCCAGGAAAACCCCAAATTGATCCAGAAGTGACAGGACTGAATAACAACGAAGGTATTTTTAGAGTTGAGTGGGGAGGGGGTGGGGCAGATAAAGCTTTAAGACTTTGACACCAGTGTCAATTCTTCTCAGGTTTGGGAGCTCCATTGATGAAAGGATAGCTGGAGTCAGCTCCTGGATTCTTTCATTTTGTCTTCATTTTGTCTTAGTCTGACATTCCTTCAGGAGTTGGGTTCAGTTTTCAGTCAGATTTGACAGTGTCTCTTTAACAATTTAAGTCCCCCCTCCCTTTTTGCCACTTTGAAAATCTGAACTGATGGAAAGCAGGCCTTGAGTAGCAACTCCAAATGGGCAGCTTCTTGGAGAGAGAAAAGCCGCTATCTTGCACCATCCCCAGGGAATGAAAATTAGCTCTTTTTTCACAAGTATTCAAGCTGCTGTCTTGCTTGTCTGCCAAAAATTCAGACTTATCTCACCACCCAAACTGCTAGCACGTCTGGTGTGTGAGTGGTGGTGGGGGGGTGGGGGAGGGTGGGCAGGGAGAAGGAGAGTTTTGTTTTGCACTTTCGTAACATAACTACTGTTTGGTAGCATCATTTCATGTATTGGTTCGTGGCATGTGGCTGTTTAATCTCACATGGTACAAGGTAAGACGAGGTGACAAAGTCCAAAATGGTGACTGTGGTCAGTCTCCTGGTCCTTAGACTGGCTGGCTGGAGGATAGGGGAGAGTCACTTGCTATTCCAGAGTATGTTTGAGGCTTGGATTGGGGCAAGCAGTGGGGAAAATTCATAAGCAACTTTGCACTTTGCCCACACAATGGAGAGCTGCACATCGGTACAGTAAGCAATAGCAAACAGAAGCATATGTTCAGACTTCGGTGTTCCAGCTTACATTAAGCTATCAGGCATCTTTTTCGTGAGGAATGTTAGAGACATCTTTGGATGTCTCCATCTCATGTAGGCTCTTAGACTTGCTTGTCATGTTCCTGTAATGAAACCAATCATCAGAATAATCTGACAGATTTCTCAGGCCAGCAGTGTTCTCCACCATAGATCAGATTCAGGACTTTTTAACTTTTCAGTCAAGTTCTCGGTTCCTGAAATAGCCAAAGTGAATTACTTCTTTTTGTCCTGTTACCACTTATTTTCACACATGTTTTGGAATTCAAACTCTGGGGAAAACAACATCTGTATTTAGTTGGGGGAAGGAAACCCACTCACCAGCTGGGTTAGTGTTTGAGAAAGAGCAAGATACTCATAGATTTTCTTTTAAAATGAATCCTGAAGACTTACATGAGCTGACGCAAAGTGACATATACTATGTACAAAGTAACAGCAATATTGTAAGATGATCATCTCTGAATGACTTAGCTCTTCTCAGCAATACAATGATCTGAGACAACTCTGAAACTTATGATGAAAAATGCTATCCATCCTCAGACAAAGAACTGATGCTGTCTGAATACAGATTGAAGCATTTTTTTCAAACTTTCTTTTTCTTGAGTTATTTTCTCTGTTTTCTTTCACAGCTGACTAATATGAAAATGTTTTGTGTGACTACACTTGTATAATCTATATTGAATTGCTTGCCTTCTTAATGAGGGGAGTACGGAGGGAGAAAGGACAAGAATTTGGAAATCAAAGTTTTAAAAATGTTAAAATTGTTTTTACATGTAATTGGTGAAAAACAAAATACAAATAAAAAAAATAAAATTAATCCTGGAGACTTAAAGGCAGACACCTCTGGGTTTGTTTGATAAATGCCAATGACTTTGCTGAACCCCATACTCTTCCTTCCTTCTCATGGATTTTTCTTAGAAAAGAGTTACTGCTGATGATGGTGTTTAGCTTAAACTTCAAAAAGGTCAGACTGGCTTTTGGGGGGAAAGGAAGTTTCTAGAAATAGATCTCTCCATTCTCATTAATACTAGTTACCTGGTGTGAATGAGCATATTTTCATATCAGGATATAAAATACACTCTTAGCTACACATTAGGCTGTTTTGTGCCTGTAAGCTCTTCTTTGAATGTTTTAATGGATCTCTATTCTGGCTTTCAGATAGGCTACTTGGTCCTTTTTTTTTTTTTTTCATTTTTCTGATAATTTGGAAATGTTTTCATTAAAAAAAAGTCAATCTGCCAAAAAAAGCAGAAGGTGTTTAGAGTGGTGGTGATGGGGGATGGGGAGAGGAGAGTTGGAAAACACATGTGGCAGTTCTATTTAAATAAAAGCCCTATGAAGAAACAAAGACTGATCCAGCCCCAAAGCTTTTTGTATCCTGAGCACGTCTGCTGCTACGGATGAACCCACTGCAATGGATGCTATCAAACTTGTCATATTTTATTCATGAGTTGTGGTGTGCCTGAATGAAATAAGAAAAGCAAGGCTCCAAATCATAATTATGGTGTAAAAAGATAAAACAGTTATTATTGTGACATTTTTTGGGGGAAATTAAATCTATGAAATAATTCATTTAAAAAGTTTCACACCATGACTCACTATTCTTAATCTGTTTATGGTTGTTTGGGTCTCTGGTACTCTGTTCCATCAGAATCCCTCTTAAAAGACTACATGTATCTATTGAATGAGACCATAATCCAAAAGAGGGTCACAGCAGCAGTTAGGCATAGCTGGAAAAGCTGAAAAGCATCTTTGCATATCTTTTACTCACATATCATCACTTGGTGTTTGATGCACTATAAAGAAAACAGGATAGATTATTCCCCCTCCTTCCCCCTCTTATTGACATCTGGTGTGTGTGTGTGTGTGTGTGCGTGTGCGTATGTATGTTTTGTGATTTTCGGAACTTTTGGGGGGAGAATGAAAAGCAAAACAAAATCCTACTTAGATTATGCCAAGAAGCTACAACTTCCCTCTGGTGAATTGATCTCATTCTACCTTAAAAGTGAACCAAAATCACTTAACCTCTCAGTACTATAAGGCCATGAAATTGTGGAGCAGTTGCTAATCTGTGCTACAGAGGGAATTTCCTTACCAAACATTCCTAATACCTATGAAATCACTAATCTAATTAAAAACAAAAGGATTGGGGTAGGGGGGGATTCATTAAAAAATAATGACCATTATTCATGAAATCCTACCTATTTTATACTTGAAGGGACCAGGTTTCCCTCATTTATCAGGTGATTAGTTCAAAGGCCTATATTTCAACCCCATAGCATCTCAGTGTTCCCAGACCTCTCTCTAACCAAATGATTGATGCACTCCATGGAAGCTCTTTATTCTGTGAACTCTAAGTGTTTATTCCTGTCATGTCTGAATGTATTCACCTTGTCTCTCCCCTTAACTATAATCTTCTTGAGAAGGTAAGTACAAGGAAGGAGGGGAAGAGAAGGATGTACCAGCATGGAAGGGATAGGAGATGTATGAGTGGAGAACAAGAGCATTCAAAGTATAGTGGTTGCAGGGAGAACATGTATTGGGAGACTAGGGGCAGTGCCCAGAGGGCTCAATATGGAATCAGAGGACTTGGGTTTGAATTTTAGTTCTGCTACTTAGCTAGGTTGTACAGTAGAGAGTGCCAGGTCTAGAGTAAAGAAGTCTCAATTTCATGAGTTCAGATCTGGTCTCAGATACTTACTAGTGGTGTGACCCTGGACTTTACCCTGTTTGCCTCAGTTTCCTCATCTGTAAAATGAACTGGAGAAGGAAATGGTAAACTTTCCAGTATCTTGCCAAGAAAATCCCAAGTGACATCGTGGAGAATTAGACATGACTGAAATTATTCAACAACAACAAAAACTTGTGTGGTAAGTGAGTGTGAAAGGCAGCATAGTGTAGTAGAAAGGGTACTGGATTAGAATCAGAAAGATCTGGGTTTGAATCCTACCTCAGACACTTACTAGCTATGAGACCATGGGACAATCACTTAACTTCTTGGGGTATCAGTTTCCTCACTTGGAAAATGAGGGGCAACTAAGACTTCTTTGAACTTTCAATCTGTGATCCTATAACAAGGCTAGAGAAAGTTTGTGGAAATCTAACTGCAATGGATAACATGAGAGAGAAATTGCCAAAAGACAATACGTGAAAAGTGATGACACCTTTTCAGTTGGAAATAGGAACCCAGAGAAAGGTTGAAAGTAAAGGGTATAACATCATTAAGGATGTGTGAGGTTAATGGAGCTATATTTATTAAATTCTGTTATATCTGAATTCAAAAGGGGTCAATTTGGGAAGTTCTATGAAGAGCCACTACTTTGTACAGTTTAAACAAGAGGGAGAGTGGAGATCTCAACAGAGAACTTTAAAATGGCTTAAATAAATTGATAGGTTGTCTATCCATAATTGATTATTTTAAAAAGTATCACTTAAAAATTTTTGATCATTTTTAAAAAATTGAGTTCCAAATTCTCTCCCACCCTTAATCCCTTCCCCTCCCATTGAGAAGGCAAACAATATGATATAAATTATACATGTGAAATCATGCAAAATGTATTTCTTTCTTAGCCATGGTGCAAAAAAGCATGAAAAATAAAGTGAAAAAAGTTAGACTTCAGTTTGCACTCAGTTCATCAGTTCTTTCTGGAGGTGGATAGCATTTTTCATCATGAGTCCTTTAGAATTGTCTTGGATCATTGTATGGATCAGAGTATCAAAGTCTTTCAGAATCGATCATCATTGCAATATTGCTGTTATTATAAATAATGATCTGGTTCTGCTCACTTCATTCTGCATCAGATAAGTCCAGATTTTTCCCCCCTGAAACCATCCTGATCATCATTTCTTATAGCACAATAGTATTCCATGGCAATCATATGCCACTCCCTATTCAGTCATCCACTGATGAATGGGAATCTCTTCAATTTCCAATTCTTTGCAATCACAAAAAAGAATTGAATATAAATATTTTTTGTACTTATGTGTTTTTTTCCTTTTTCTTTGATCTCTTTTGGATATAGACCCAGTAGAGGAATTACTAGGTTAAAGACTATGCACAGTTTTATGGACTTTTGGGCATAGTTTCAAATTGTTCTCAAGAATAGTTGAATTAATTAGTTGGACTAATTCACAACTCCACCAACAGTCCATCCCCTGTAGCATTTGCAATTTTCCTTGTCTATCATGTTAGTCAATCTGATAAGTGGGAAGTGGTACCTCAGAGTTGTTTTAATTCGAATTTCTCTAATCAACAGTAATTTCAAACATTTTGGCATGACTATTGATAGCTTTGATTTCTTCTGCTTGTTCATATCCTTTTACTGCTTAATTGGGGAATGGCTCTTATTTTTATAAAGTTGATTCAGTTCCCTATATATTTGAGAAATATGTTCTTTACCAGAGAAATTTGCTGTAAACCCTCCCCCCCATACACACATTTACTGCTTTCCTTCTAATTTTGGCTACATTCATTTTATTTGTTCTGGATGTTCCAAATGGAAGTTGAACCATTTGGTACATATATGTTGAGTGTTTGCTTCTATATGCCTTATAGCAAAATGTAGTTTCCCCCATTATATCTTAATTAGGTCTATTTTTGCTTTTGCTTTGTCTGAGAGCATGATTGCTATCCTTGACCTTTTAACCTCAGCTGAAGGATAATTGAATCTGCTCTAGTCCTTTATTTTAACTCTGTGTGTCTTTCTGTTTCAAGTGTTTCTCTTGTAACCAACATATTGTTGGATTCTGGTTTCTAATCTGCTTTTCTTCCATTTTTTTGGGTGAGTTCATCCCACTCACATTCATATTCACACTTATAATGACTAACTCTATCCTATTTTCTTCTGTTTATACATCTCTCTCTCCTTTTAACTTGTCCCTCCTCAAAAAATCTGTTTTGCTTCTGAACTCTGCCTCCCTCAGTCTGCCCTCTCTTTTATACCCCCTTCTATTATCTCCTCATGATCTATTAACCTTTTGGGTAAGATAGATTTTTATACCCAACTGAGTGTGTGTGTGTGTGTGTGTGTGTGTGTGTGTGTGTGTGTGTGTGTGTGTTTATATATTCTTCCCTCTTTGAATGAATTCCAATGAGAGTGAGTTTCAAGTTTCACTACACCCATTTTCCCTTGTACTCCAAAAGCTTTTCTTTACATACCTCTTTTATGTGAGATAGTTTCTTTCCTTCTTTCTTTCCCTTCCTCCTTCTCCCAGTATAACCCTTTCTTACTCCTTCATTTTTTCAGATCACTTCAATGTCATTATACCCATGCCCTCTGTCAATGTAGATTCCTTTTAACTTTCCTAATCATAATAAGGTTCTTAGGAGTTACATGTATCATCTTCCCATATAGCTTAACCCTTATTAAATACCTTATAATTTCTCTTGCATATTTATCTTTTCATGATTTTCTTGAGTCTTGTGTTTGAGTGCCAGATTTTCTATTCAGTTCTGATCTTTTTATCAGGATTGCTTGAAATGTTCAATTTCAGTACATATCCAGTTTTTTTTTCACCTGAAGGATTATACTCAGTTTTGCTGGGTAGGTTATTCTTGGTTGTAATCCTAGATCCTTTGTCTCCTGGAATGTTTTATTCCAAGCCTTTCCCCTCTTTAACATGGAAGCTGCTAAATCTTATGTGATCCTAACTGAGGATCCATGATATTTGAATGGTTTCTTTTTGCCTACTTCCAAGTACTTTCTTCTTGAACTGGGTGCTCTATCATTTGGCTGTAATATTCCTGTAATATTTCATTTTGGGATCTCTTTCAGGAAATGATTGGTGGATTCTTTCAATTTCTATTTTACTCTCTCATTCTAGGTTTTCTTTTTTATAATTTCTTGAAATTTGATATTTAAGCTCTTTCTTCGATTATGACTTCAAGTTAGTCCAATAATTCTTAAACTATCTCTCTTAAATCTTTTCCAGGTCAGTTGTTTTTCCAGTGAGATATCTCATATTTTCTTCTATTTCTTCATATGTTTTATTTTGTTTTATTTTCTTGATGTCTCATGAAGTCATTAACTTGCACTTGCCCAATTCTAATTTTTAAGGAATTCTTTTCTTCAGTGAAAATTTGTACTTCTTTTTCCACTTCTGAGAAATTTGTCAAATTCTGTTTTTAAAGATTTCCTCAGTGAGTTTTCTTTTTCTTTTCCTCTTCCTTCCCCTCCCTATTTGGCCTATTCTGTTTTTTTAAGCAGCTCTTTTCTTTTTTTATGCTTCTTTTTACCAGTTATTAATCTTCTTCATAATTTTCTTGTTGCACTCATTTCTTTTCCCATTTTTTCCTTTACTGCTCTTATCTCTTTCTTTAGCTCTTCCAGGAATTCTTATTGGACTTGAGTTTAATTTGCATTTTTTCCCTTTGAGACTTTGTGTCTGTTTTCATGTTGTTGTCATCTTCTTGCCTTTGTCTTGATCTTCCCTATCATAGTAATAGATTTTTATGTTCTTACTCTTTTTTTTTTTTTTTTTTTGCCTTTTGGAGGGTAATTGGAGTTAAGTAACTTGCCCAAGGTCACGTGGCTGTTTTTTTTTTTATTGTTGTTGTTGTTGTTTGTGTGTGCATTAAGTGTCTGAGGCCGGATCCAAACTCAGGTCCTTCTGACTCCAGGGCCCGCGCTCTACTCACTGTGCCACCTAGCCGCTCCCTTCTTATTCTTTTTTATTGTTTGCTCATTTTCCCAGCCTATTTCTTGACTTTGAGTTTTATGTTAAAGGTGGTTGTGTTCATCTTGGAGGGGAGGGACTGACCCAAGCTTCAACCTTTCTCTGTGCTGCTGCTTCCAGAGCTAGCTAGCTCTCTCTCTCTCTTGCTCTCTCTCTCGCTCTCTCTCTTTCTCTTTCTCTTCCCCTAAGTTTTTGGTGCTTCCAAGGTGTGCTCACTGCTCTCCTAGTCTGCACTTTGGTCTTTACCTAGGAACTGTCTCAGCAATCCTGCAGCCTCAAATGTAGCACTCCTCTTGGCCCTTGAACTGACCGGATCCCATGCATTCCTACAGACTCAAATGCTAGCTTTTCTCTCCGAAATGGAAAGTCTCTTGGCTGACAGTTTTCAAAGGTACTGATGCATACACACTGGGCTGATCCCCACACCAATATCATAAACCTTACCCTTTAACCTCCTAAATTCTCTTGGGGTAGAAAAGTGTCTCATTTCAAACTTTTGCTCACTATGTTGCCCCAGAATTCAATTTGACATGTCATTTTAAAATTCTTTGAGGGGGATTGTTGAGAGAGTTCAGCTGGGTTGCTGCCTGTATTCCACAATCTCAGCTCTATCTCCATAATTGATTATAAAAGGAAAATACTTTGAGTTGGTAGCATCTCTAAACTTGGAATCAAGAAGGACTGTCCTGGTCTTGGTGCTTTGTCCTATTAGAGAGAACACTGGGATGAATGGACCTTGAAACTGACCCAGGAGAGCAAAGTTTTTGTTCCTGTGAGCAGGAGGGGGACAAAAGTGGAATTTTCAATGTGGAACTGGGGAGTAGTGAAATGCTCATGGATTGGGACTCAAAAGTCCTGAGTTAAGGCCCTATCGTTGTCATTTCCTAGTTTATATCACCTTGGGGGAAACTCTGTGACTCATTGTCCTCATTTGTCCAACCTGCCTAATTGGGTTGTTGTGTGGATCAAATGATATGTGAAAGTTCCTTGAAAGCTATAATGCACCACACAATTATAACTTACATTCTTTTTATTAGTAGTTATACGTGGGTATGGAGGAATTTGTCCTAAGGGAAGAGGGCATGGGGAAGTGGGTAAGCGGAAATGAGAGCATAGTCAGTTTTAGAATCCTCCCTTTTCTACTCCTTCCAAGTAAGGGCTTGCAATTTCACAATGGAATGAAGATAAAATTTATGCCTTGGGAAGACCTTTCTTAAAGACAACTTTAACTAAACCACATGCTTGGCACATCTCCATTCCTTGGACCATCTTCTCCCCCCACCCCCCCTCTCTCCCCTAATCCTGACCTCCTCCCTTCTTCACTAGAGGTCTTTAAGCAACCTGAGGAACCACTTATTAAGAGTCTCAGTCAGGTAGGGTTAGAATTAAATCACGTCTGAAGTCCTTTTGGACTCTGATGTTCTGTAATATTGTGATTACATTGAGTTTGGATGATGTTAGAAGGCTTCATGGAGGAGAAGAGATTTGAAGGAGTTCTTAAAGGATGGGTAGGCAGGTAATAAGAGTGGGTGTGGAGTGGAAGGCTGTGGATAAAGGATGGGTGAGGATATCCCAAGCTGAGGGAAAGCTATAGTTAAGGGAAGTGTAAGGTATGTTCAGAGAAACATGAAGTAGTCTGGAGTACAGGAATTTAACAGGGGAACATTGGCAGGCAAATCTGGCAAGATATATTGAAAAAGCTGTGGAAGGTGTGTTTTTTTTATTGTTTTTTTTTTTTTTTTTGAGATACAAGAAGGCCTTTTATGAGAAGTGATACAAGTGACAGACTCTGGGAATGGGGCCTTCTACAGTCTGGCTGGTGGTGGGGACAGCAGGTGACCAGAGGCTAAGGTGTGTCCTTTAGGGTCCTGCCCTTGGGCCAGGGCAGAATAAAGCTCAGGTTGGCTTCTCAAAGAGGTACTCAAGATCTGGGGCTCGCAACCTCTGCTCTTTCTTCTTGTTCTTGGCAAACTCTCTCAGCATCACCATGACATCATTTTCAAAGATCTCGGGGGCTGGCTTTGCTTCTGTTGCCCAGTAGTAGATATCCCAATCATTACTGGGCTCGTTGATCAGTCGGTCATAGAGGCTCAGCTGCCTCTCCGTCATTTGGTGCAGATTCTCCTTGGCAAAGAGACTGAGCAAAATGCAGTTCTCCAGCATGCCTCTCTTCCGGCTCTCATAGAGCAGGCGAGCCCTCTTGGTTTCAACTGGTTCATCTGTTCGCTCTTCCCCTGGGGGTAAGGGGATTTCAAGCACATCCTTTTGAGAGTCTGCTGGGCTGTCCCCTCGGTAGAACCGTCTGGACAATAAACTACCCACAAAGGGAGACACAAGAGTGTGCTTGGACAAGGCAAGAAGCCGAACCGCAGGCGCAGCCGCCGCCGCCATTTCTGCTCAGGCCCGGCCGGAAGTGCGTCTGCCCGCCACATCCGGGCACCTCGCGCCGGCCCCGATGCGCCCGCGGGGCCTCGGAGGGGAGGTGGGAGAGCGGAAGGTGTGTTTTTGAGAAGCATCCGTTATCAGCTTGGCAATTTAGAAAGCTGGGGCAGTAAGCTAGATGTATTTTGAATCTTCAAGGTATCTGTACCCTTTTAAAGTCTAAATAGACCTTAGAGCCTTGAAGAAATTTTTTAATAGTTGTGAGCTCCAACACGAATGACCAGAGATCAATTTTTCCCTATATTTAGTTCAGTCTTGTGTTTTCAATCATATCTGATTGTTCATGACCCCATTTGGGGTTTTCTTGGCAAGGATATTGGCATATACTGAACATCTTAAACTTTGGAATTATAGACACAAAGTGAAAAACAGGCTGAAGCTTTGGGGTTCTTACACTGATGCTGGAGTGGGGGACACCACATTTTTTGAGATTGGTTATAAATCCATGATAACTAAAAGAGGAGAGAGAGTATTCTCCTGCTGTATACATCTGAACTTTGAAGGAAACTCAGCATTCTAGGAGGTGGGATTGCATATTAGGCTTCACGAAATAGCTTCTATATTGGTA
Source organism: Gymnobelideus leadbeateri (assembly GCA_011680675.1). Lineage (NCBI taxonomy): Eukaryota > Metazoa > Chordata > Mammalia > Diprotodontia > Petauridae > Gymnobelideus > Gymnobelideus leadbeateri. Next base: position 159,455 of record WOXC01007429.1, read on the forward strand.
GGACAAGTAGAACAAACAGAATGGGACAGGGTGTGCTTGACAGGGAGCCCAGAAGAGTCTTGTACGGAGCCAGATTGAAAAGGACTTTAAATGCCAGACAGTGGTATTTGTCTTTTGTTGTAGAGATAAGAATTTACGACTTTCTTGGCTTCCTATTGTCAATAGGAGCCATTGAAACATCTTGACAAGGGGAATGAGTATGGACAGACTAAGTGTGTGAACTTGGACAGGTCATAACTTATCTGGGGTTCATTTTTATTAAATGTAAAATGAAGCGATTGATCTCAGTGGCTTCTAAAGTTACTTGCATTTCTAAATTTACTATCCTATGACTTGGGAAGCCACTTTGGCAATTCATTAGAGGATAGACTTGAGTCTAATTAGGAGACCTCTATAGTACTTGAATGGAGAGACTTTTTTAGTTGCCCCATGATAGTACTGATTCACATTGAGCTTGTCCATTAAAATCCCTAGATTTTAATGATGAGGTAACAGACATTTACTAAGCACCTACTTAAGTACTGTGCTAAGCATTTTATAAATATCTCTTTGGATCATTCCAACAATGTCATGATGTAGGTGTATTATGATTCACATTGTATGGTTGAGGCAGATAAAGATTAAATAATTTGCCCTCAATCTCATAGCTAGTAGGCACCTGAGACTGGATCTGAATGAACTCAGGGCTTACTGACTCTGAGAAAGCTTGGCGATTGGAAGAATGGAGTTACCCTCACAGGTATAGAGAAGTTGAGAGATTTTCATTGCCCTATTTACAAAAACATGCCATAACAGGAATTGTTTGTTTGAGTCTTGTTGACTCTGCTTTATAGGGGGGGAGATTAGATGGACACAAAAATCTTCTATAATTATGGGCTACTTCAAGAGGTAGTAAACTCTTCAGGGAATGTGATCCTCAAGGGCTGATTGATCATTTATCTCTTATGCTACAAAGGGCATTCTTGTTCAGGTGGTCTCTGATGTCCCTTGTAACTGAAATTCTGTGATTCTATGGATAACCATTGGCTTTAAGCCCAGGAAGAAATGACCAGAATTTCTAATGACTCATTATTTAGAGTGACATTAATGTTTATCATTCTTTAAATGAGATCCCTAAAAAGCAGAGTGATTCTTCAAAGAAGGGTAGTAAATCTGTAATGAGCCTCACAAATCATGCCCCATCCCATCTAACTAGGGCATATCTATGCTGGGCTTGAGGGTGTTTCTTTTCCAGTCTTGGCTTTTGGGTGACCTCAGACACTTGGGAAAAGTTGAAAGCCTGCTCACTGCAATGTTTTACCCTGGCAGCCCAAAAGCTCAAGTACTTTGGGGGAGATGCAGAGAAACAGCAAGCAAGACCTAATCAGTGACTCTGGAACTAATTAGCTAACGAGGCATGTAATTTGATTAGCTCACATGATTTAAGAGCAGAAGATGTCCTTTTCTTCTGGCTAGAGTCAATTGGTATATTATTCACTATGAGCTGAGAAGAAGGCATTAGAAAGGATCAAATAATTGTCCCTGGCCAAAATACTCTGGGGCCTTGGAGCAGTTATAAGCAAAATCGACTCCTACTGTGTATGGAAGAACAAATCTAGTCTCCAACAGGTGGTAAATGTAACAGACTTGGGTGAGGGGACGTCATTAATCACTCCTGTTTCCTGCTGTTTCATCAGAGGCTAATGTTGCTTCTTGATTTTTCTGTCTTGGAAGACTCACACGTTTCCTCCCCCATGCCTCTTCTGCATTGAGAGTTTACAGTGTCCTCAAAGCCAGACTGGTCTTAAAGTTGGTAGTACTGTCATTTCTGGGAACAACCTTCCCTATTCCCTTCTCCCCATTTTCTGTTGGTTCATGTGACAACAAAGCCATTAGAAACCCCAGAGATTTCCATCTTCAAGAACTTATGCAGCCCTTTCCCCCTTACAGTGCAGACTTCTTTTTTTCCATTGCATTTGGCCCATGAATCTTACCTGTAACCTGCTGGAAACTGACTGTGGTAGGGGAGCTGAAAGAGGCTTCCCCTTTTTTCCCTGGTCTCCTTTTTCATTTCCTAGTCCTTGTCAGAGGTAATGTTTCTCTGTCATTCCCAGGTGCCACATTCATGTAGTTTGTGGCTGAAATATCACTGAGACAACCAAAGTCATTTCTCATAGAGCCTCTGACAGCTTGCTAATTAATATGATTTTGGTCATTCCAAGCAGCGCTTAAGTTGTACCAATTTCCCAGGGGCGAGAAGTCGGACATTAATCCACTAAACCAACTAAATTACTGGTGTGTGAGAGAGAATACAATTTCATCAGGACTGTTTTCCGAAGTGGCTTAGGGGTGGGAGTAGGGGTAGAAATGGGGTTGGAATTTTAAGAATGGAGAATGTATGACTTTCTTGGCTTCCAAAGAAAGGATGCTTTGGAGCCTGATTTCTGAAAGGGGAATCATCTGAGAGAAATCTACAGAGCCACACAGAGGCTTATGAGCTTTCCAACATCCAGACAACAGGATGGCAGCTTCTGTTTTGAAACAAGGAAAAAGAAATCATCCCCACAGTTTTGTATCAGGCATAATGAAAGTTTATATGGGAAAGTGGTGTTTTTGTCTCTTCTCTGCCACAACTGCCTTTTCCCTGCATAGCCATGGGAGCTTACCTTTGAAACATTAGCTGTTCACCCTGGTAATTGCTCCATCCTCTAATTTAATGAAAACCCATTAAACCGAAACAATAATTAAAATGAGACATCATCTCCGTAGGAGGCTTGCATATTAAAATCACTGTGCATTTCAATGCAGGCAGATTTTTATTCTTGAAAAACAGTGTTTGAAGCAATGTGTAAAAAATGATTTATAATGAATAATCGTAAATTAGAAAGCTTGGCTGTTGAACATGATGGCCTACTGTTTACTATTGAATCTAAGCAGAGTTGGCAAGGCTGCAGCCAATAAAGCATTTCAAATGTCTTTTTGCATGGTTGGGAATGAGGAACATGAACAAAAGAGAGCTAATTATAATTGGGTCAGCCCTAGTACCGAACTTTTAAGCATATTGAAAAGTTAATACTAAAGCAATTTGATATCTTTAGAAATAGGTATTCCCCTTCAGACCTCTGGGGATGGTGGGATTGTGGGCAGTTTCAATATCCTGCTGTTGTTTTGTTGGAGGAAGAAGTCATGAGGACTTGTAATAAACTTTATGGAGTGTCTTGCGATCTGGGGGACCCTTCTGATTGCCTTTATCCCTAGGATTTCCAGCTAATAATAATAGTATCAATCTGTGATCCTATATATGCACGTCTGCTAATCCCCTTTGGATAATTTATACTGTAGTTTAACTGGGCAACTCTCCCCTTTTTGCCTCATCCTGAAACCTAATGCATGTTGGTATTTAGGTGGCAAAGTAACTAGCGTATAGGGTTTAGAGTCAGAAGGGTCTGAGTTTGAATCCTGCTTCGGACACTAACTTGCTGTGTGATCCTGGGCAAGTCACTTCACTTCTCTCAAGTTAGTTTGCTCATCTATAAAATGGGGTTGGTGGTGTACCACTAGTTGGGGGTGTTCTACATCTATGATGCAATGAGACTTTGCTCAGATTATTCCTTGTACTTGGAATCCCTTCCTTTTCCTTCTTTACCTGTTGAACTATTCATTTTGAAAATTCAGATCACAGAATCGCTGTCACAGTTACTTCAGACTTTGAAGGGATCTTAGCTACCTATACCACCTCCCACCTGGAAAAGACAAAGAACCCCCATTCTAAGACACCCTATATATGGATATCCATTTCTCTGCTTGGAAATGGCCAATAAAGGGCACTTGTCCAACTCCAGACTCTGTCTATTCCACTTTTGAAAGCTCTATTAAAGAGACTTTTCTAAATAAGATGTGTTTAATGTCTTTACCAAATGATCATCTTTCATTTTCTCCCCTTCCAATTTCTTTCCCAAGGTTAAACATTCCTATTCCTTCAAATGATTCTTTTATGACATGAACTCAAAGCCTGTCACCATGCTAGTTGCCGTGCTCTGGATTATTTTTGGTTTATCAATGTAGCACCCAAATGCAGTATTCTAGGCAGGTTTAACCAGGGAGGGGTAAAGAAGGACTTAGTATGAAATATTTAGATTGACCTATACTTTTCTCTCCAGTGATGCAAATCACAACCCATCTATCCCTGCCTATTTTGCGTTACTTGTTGATGCTTTCTCATGAGTTTGCCACAAGGGTCCCAACTAATCTCCTGGGGGCCTTCTTTGCTTTGTCCTGGCATTGAGTGTATAGGTAGAATACTTTGGCTTTCCATCTGCCATTTCTCATTCTTGCCATATGACCACCTTTTCTCTTCCTAGTACAGAGTTTCTTGAAGACATCTTTTACTCAGTATTACTTGGCAGCTTCTCATTCGTTGTATGTTGCAACCTTCTAAAACCCACCATTTGCTTCTTTATTGCCCTCCATGTGGCCATAATTTTTAGTGTTCAGAGATAGTTGTATACCAAGTCTTGATGTTATACAGTAATGCCAGTAGAACATTAGCGTTATAAAGATGGTTCTTTTCTTTCATGGGAAGCTTGGGGTCAGTAAAGGGGCTTTACAATTTTTGTGAAGGCACTCCTCCTGTTAAAGTCTGGGCCCATTTAGTTGTCCATTTATATTGTCTAAAGGGTATCTTTCCAGAGGCATGTTGAAATCTAGGTAAAAGGCTTTTTTCATCTACTTAATCATTCCTGTGTGGGTGGACTGGAAAAACTCTTTTGAATATATATTTCTTCCAAGAGGCATTGCAATATTCTGGGGATAGATGTAGTTAGCAAAATGTCACCCAAATGAAGAGCACCCAGAGAATGTAATACTCCCTCTTCTATCTGCACACTATACTAGATCACATCCATCCCAGTGGTGAATACATATCCCCATATTAGACCTCACCAGGCATAAACTGTTTATTCTAAGAACTCTGTCAAATAGGATTATTTTTGTTTTATACTCCAAGGACCATTTTCATGTATGGATAGGGGACATCTTGTTGTACAGTAGCCAGTAAGTAGTTTTTGTTGTGTCAAATCAAATGTTTTTTTTTTTTTAATCACCGTCAGTGTAGATCTCCTCTCTATATACTTGTTCTTATCCAGCTTCTTTGCCCATTTTTGCTTTTATTAGTGCTAGATCTATCTTCTTTATAAGCATGTCCAAGACTGTGATGTCAGAATCTGACCATGGTGGGTCTACTATTCTTGATTAAGAAAAAAGTTGATTATAATGATATTTTGTGCCATTTCCTTCCCTTTTTCTTGTCTTCCTTCTATTTTTGTCCTTGGATGTCCTTGGGATCTTATTTGGACATTTTACCAAGATCTTTTAGATTGGTTTTTATCTTCTGCTATTTCTCTCTGCTTTATGAGAAGATAGCACCAATTTTTGTCTAATCATCCTCTTTCAAAATTTTTTACCAACGAATTTAGATTCTATATATAGTGTTGCCTTTGGCAGCCATCTCTCCTCATTTGGCAAGAAAGATGTTTGCTAACTTCTGGGCTTTTTTAGTTTCCTTGTTGTGGCACTTAATTTACATTAGTTAAAGATAGATAAATTTATCATAGTAAGTCATTTCTAATATTGTTATTTCTAATGACATAATTATAGCATTTCAAATGATATAATTTTTCATCATACCATTTCTGTTGTCCATTTTCCATTTCTGATTTTTAGTTATTTTAAAAACATTTCAGGATTTTGTCAATTTGTATGTTATTTCCTTTGCTCATAATTATTTCCCCTCCCCTTGGAAACCAATTTAGGAAAGACGTGGCTAAATGGAGAGTATCCAGAGCAGGTTGAATAGGATGGTGAAGGACCTTAAATTGATGTCAGAGGAGGATCTGTTGACAGAATCTAAGACATATCACCTGGAGAAGAGAAGAATTAAGAGGAATACACTAACTTTATTTTGGTATTAGAAGGGATGTCAAGTGGAAAAGAGATTCAGCTCATTCCCCTTGCCTCTGTAGTTCAGAGTTAAGGGCTATAGTTGGATGTTGCAGAGAAAAAAATGTAGACTTGTTATATAACCTTCCTAACAATCTGAAGTCTCCAAGAGTTATGGGATCTACCTTGGGACATAGATGCTTCCTTTTCTCTTGAGGTCTTTAGGGAGAAGCTAGATGAACACTTGTTGGATCATCTGTTTGGAGATACGGTGTAGTTTCCTTTTGAATATCAGTTGGACTAAATGTCCTCTGCAGTCTTTTCCAAATCTGAAATTAGGTGACTTTGTGATTCTGTGATAAGGCATTGTAGTTCCCAAAAATTATACTTCATTGGGCCAGATCTAGAAGGCCCATGCCCTTAGCAAAAACACAAGAAAGCAGAACTGCCAGCCCATAAAGTGGCCACCCAAATGTGCCTTCTCTCACACATGCTGAACAGTCTTCAGTTGTCCTCGAACTTTTCCACTGGCTGCTCTTCCATATTTTTTACATTGACTCTAAATGTGGTTTGTCCTTCAGTTTCACTCTTATTATTCTTGCTCAGGTTTGTGGACATGCTTACTTGGGTCTTCAATGTTCAGATCTGTTCTCTATCATGCACTCTATTGGTTTGTGGTTACCTGGTTCCTTGAGTCCTTCTTTCTAACTTAGTTATACTTAATTCAGGTTTGTTAGCAGCCTGAAGCAATGAAAACAGAACTGACTTTGGATGTTGGAGGACCTTAGTTCAGATTCTGACTCTGCTAACTTAATATTTGTGTGACCTTGGGTATGTCACACTGCCTCTTTAGACTTCAATTTCCTTATCCATAAAAGGATAAGGTAGGACTAGATGACCTCCTAGATCTAAATCTATGATTCTCTGACCCATGTGTACCTTTATTATCACGTTTCTTTTTTTTTTTGGAGGGGGAAGGTAGGACAATTGGGGTTAAGTGATTTGCCCAAGGTCACACGCCTAGTTTTTTTGTGGTAAGTGTCTGAGGCTGGATTTGAACTCAGGTCTTCCTGACTCCAGGGCCAGTGCTCTATTCACTGCACCACCTAGCCACCCCTATATGGCATTTATTGAATGGTTACTAACAGTAGTAGGCTAACTGTCCACTCAGCTACTGCCCTCTACTGGCAGTGGTGAAACTCTCATCCTAGAGTTCTAACACACTGTAGCAGAAAGAGGAAACACATCCAGATCCCTCCATTAAAAAAAAAAAAAAATCTGTGCTAAGAGAGTCTATCCAATCCCATCTCCTTCTGATCATGATGAATCAGTCACTTGAACTTTTTTGCACTTTAGTCCTTCCTTTTCCCTCCCTTCCCTCTGCTTACCCTGGTTTGCTTCTGGGTTTTTTGGGAGGATTCTTCTTTCAGAGCTTTTTTCATGACCCAGTTTCTTAGCCACATATGAAAATTGATTGAATTACTTTGGGGATAAAACCTGTATCCTCAGATTGATGACTTTATTTCTAAGGCTTGTTTTCAGAATAGTTCTGTCTATGTTTCTTTAAATCAAACACACCCTGAAATATTTACTGTCATAAAAAATCTCAAGATCATTGAACATCTCAAAATTTGAAGGGACCTTCAGGGCCATCTGGTCTACCAGTTACTTAAAGAGGACCCTCTACAACCACCTTAGAAAGTGGTTCCCCAGCTTCTTCTTGAATACTTACAGGGACCTGGAGCTCACTATCACATGAAGCAGTGGCATCTACTTTTAAACAATTGTAATTTGAAGAAGTTCTTCCATTTTTTAAAAGTCATTAGCATAAAAGTCCAATGTCTTCCAAAGTGGTCATTATGAAGGGGTTATTATTGGGCCATCTGGGTTGTGTGGTGGATCCAGTGCCAGATCTGTACTTAAGAAGACATAATTTCAAATTTAGTCTCAGACACTTGCTAACTATGTGACCCTAGACAAATTGCTAAACTTCTCACAGCCTCAGTCTTCTCATCTATAAGATGGCCATAATAGTAGCACATCTTGTTGTGAGGATTAAATGAGACAAAATATTTGTAGAGTGCTCAGCATAGCATCTGGTTCATAGTAGGTGCTACTTAAATGTGATGATGATGATGATGGACCATCTAGTCCAATCCCCTTATTTTACAGATGAGGAGATTGAGTTTCAGAGAGGTAAAATGATCTGGCCAAAGCCACATGGGTAATGAATATCAGAGCTGAGAGTCCCCTCAGAGTCCAAATCTGATATCCTTACTACTTTTGCTTTTTATCATTTTGCTACACGTTCGAAGACAGCCTTCCATCCCACACTTTCAACTTGTTCTCCGATCCACCCACAGCTGCAGCCCTGGGGGATGGAATTAAATGGAACTCACTAATGGGATTAAATTCAATTCATTAAGCATTCTTTAAGATCCTTCTATGTACCAGGCAGGCACTGTTCAAAGCTCAGGGGATATATAAGACACCACCAAAGATCCCTATCATCAAGGATCTTACCATCTCCTGAAGAATATAACATGTACACAGATAAGTAAATACAAAGTATAGAAGGAATAGTATTGGTGGGGAGGATCATACATGGGATTGTAAAAGGCAGCCCTTGATCTGAGCCTTCAAGGGAGCTAGGGGTTGTAAGAGGTGAAGGTGAAGAGCATAGCAGACAGCCTGTACAAAGGCTGTCAAATAAAGGAAATGGGTTGTGATGTATGGTGCCATCAAAGTAGGCAGATTTGGCAGCAGCTTAGAGTGTGTGAAGGAGAGGAATGTGTAATCAACTTGGAAAGGATATTTGGAGCCGGATTGTGAAGGGTTTTATGCAATTTTTTATTTCTACCTTTTATTTTTATTTCACCTTCATTTCTAAATATATCCCTGTCTTTCCCTCTACTCCAAGAGCCATTCCTTGTAACAAAGAATTTTTTTTTAAATGAGGAAAAAATAAAGTTCAGTATAACCAAGCAAGACATCAGTTGAATTTGACAGTGCATTCAATACTTGACATTTGCAGACTGCCACCTCTGGAAAGAAGGGAAGGTGGTACATTTTTTTTCAAGTCTTCCTTGGACCAAGCTTCTTGGTTATTTTAAGAGTGGTATTCAGTTTCAGTTTTTTTTTTCTGTACATTTACAATGCTGTTATTATGTATATTGTTTTTCTGGTTCTACTTACTTCATTCTGCATCAGTTCATATAAGTCTTCCATACTTTTACGAATTTTTCTTATCCACCATTTCTTAGAACATTGTGATACTTTATTTTGGTCATCCATTAGCATAAAAATCATTACACATACATACAATGACGAACATCTATTTTATTTGCAATTCTTTGCTACCACAGATGATGCTACTATGAACATAATGGGGATGCTAATGTTTCTATGGACTTTTTTTTTTTTCTTGGTCCTCCTTGGAATATATCTAGTAGTGGGAGTGAAGGGTTTTAAATGCCAAGTCTAGGCATCTGTTGTTTTTTTTTCCTAGAGGCATGCCTGACAGTGTAAACAAATACCTAGTTGCTCTGATAAACACAAATCTTGCCTATGCTATGGAGAGAGAAGCTCTTTGGTCTGCAGGGATCCTAGCCCTGGGACTGTTTGCTGCTACCTGCCACTGCCCCAGTATCACTCTGAGACTGTCATGTTTGGTTTGTCTATCCATTTTGTAACATGAAAAGATTATGACCCCTAGGTCCTCAAGTGTGGCCCTTTGACTGAATCCAATCCTTCTATTAAGGGGATTTGTTCTGTGAAGTTTGGTTTCAATCAGAAGGCCACATTTGGGGACCAAGAAGTCCGTATGTCGGGGCGGCTAGGTGGCGCAGAAAATAGAGCGCCGGCCCTGGAATCAGAAGGACCTGAGTTCGGAGCCGGCCTCCGCCTCCGACACCTAATCCGCACAAACAAAAACCTAGCCGTGTAACCTTGGGCAAGTTACTTAACCCCAATTGCTTTAAAAAAAAAAAAAAGAAGTCCGTATGTGGCCTCAAGGCTGTAGGTTCCCCACTCCTGAAAGCCATCATTAGATATTAACCATTAGGGGGCAGCTAGGTGGTGCAGTGAGTAGAGAGTTGGCCCTGGAGTCAGAAGGACCTGAGTTCGGATCCAGCCTCAGACACTTAACGCACACACAAACAAAAAAAAAAACCTAGCTGTGTGACCTTGGGCAAGTTACTTAACCCCAATTGCCCTCCAAAAAGCAAAAAAAAGGATATTAACCATTAGATAATCTTTCTGGTTCTCATTCTTCTTGATTCTAATTAGGGAAAAGGATGACTAAGTGACACGTGGAAGTCTGTATTAGGTGGAGATGGGAAAGTAGGACAACAAAATAGTTACAAAGGAATGAGCATAGAATTTGGTCCAGAGGAAGCTGGGTTACTTTTTCTGATAGGACCCTTGTTACTTATTGCCTGCCAAGGTGCTGACCTCTCTGGCTCTGTCAGTTTCATTGGAGAACTAAATGACCTTTAAAGTCTCTGCTGGTTCTAAGTCTATGGTCTTGTGATCTCTGGGTATGTAGGTACCTGAAAGTTCACGTTGTTGATAGCTAAGATCGAGAGTGGACCACCAGACTATAGCAGTGAGAGAGCTGAGGGATCTCAGGCCATTTTACACCTGCACATTGCAGACAAAAAATAAACCATCAGCAATATGGATGCAGGGAACTGAAGCCCAGATAGATTAAATGACCTACTCAAATTCACTGAGGTAGTAAATTATAGAACCAGGATCTGAACCCAGATCCTCTCACCCCAAATCTAGGGATCTTTCCAATATGTCATGTTCTTGTCCTTGTCTTGTCTAGATGCCTAAGAAATGAGAGCTGCTTTACAAAAATAGACCTATTCTTTCATATAGGCCCACGGCTTACTATAGAGAGTAAAAAACAAAAGCAAAATAACAAAAGCTAAAACGAAACTTTATAATCCCTTATCCAGGGCCTGTGGAAGTAGATTAGATCTTTCCCTCTTAATCGGGGAGACTGAGTCTTGCTGAAGTTGTCATGAAGCTAATGGGCTGAAAGGACTGTCACTTTAGTGCTGACAAGGACCTTACTGACCATTTAGTCCAGTCTCTCATTTTACAGATGAGGAAACCCAAAGAAAGTAAATGAATGCTTCAGTGCTGTATAGGTGTTAATAAGCAGAGTCTAGATTCGAACACAGGGCTCCTGATGCCAAATCCCATGCTTTTCACATCTACCCTTCCCTGCCCATTCTCATTCCTGAATGATCAAGGAAAGCAGGCTTTGTAGTTTACCTTAGAAAGCCACACCACACAAGTGTCTCTCTCTACCCTTTCCCAGCAGAACTTCTAAACACACAACTTAAAGATTTTTCGTAAATACATTGTTAATAATTATTTTTAAAACTATTAAATTATTACTCAATTTATTATAATTATATATTTATAATATATAATATAATCAAATTATCATTAAAAAGTTTAAAAATTAAAAAATTATTAAAATTTAAAAATACATAAATAACAAACCACCTTGAAAATATTGGAAGTTGCATTTTTTTCTTTTTGGAAATAACTGTGATAGTATGTTCTCGCGTGGAGTAAAAGTAATGTGGATAACCCTTGCTAGGCTGCTATGTCTCTTTTCTATGTTTAATAATTCAACCTTTAAAAACAACACAAACATAAAAGATAAAACAAATGCTCCATGGACAATTTTTGTCACCCTTCAACTGTAGTTTTTCCTCTTGATTGAGAATCCAGCAGCGCTTAAATCCAGGTTAACACTTGTCCTTCATGGTAATTTAGGTCACTACTAACATTTTGTTTCTGGAAAGAGCTTTCAGGGGGCAATATGAGAATAAAATAATTCAGTCAATAGAATTTATTAATCACCTATTATATGCCAGACAGTGGACTAGATGCTGAATCAGGAAAGACATATGTATGTGTGCAAACACATATACACATGTACATACATATACAGATGTGTATATATATATATATATATATATGTGTGTGTGTGTGTGTGTGTGTGTGTGTGTATGCACATACATATACTCCCTCAAGGAGCTTGTATTTTATAGGATGATGTAACATGCTGTCGCACATGTATGCACATATGCACAAATATATAACATATGTTCCTCTGAGTTTGAAGTGCTGATGCTGTGGGATGGGGAAAAGGAAAGAAAAGAAGTGACAGATCCTTCCCAAAAGAAAATTAGCACCTAGGGTTTGTTAAATCTGTGAAAAGATGATGGATAGTCTCTTATTTTCCCTTCTTGCTTTAAATTATTTTAAGGAAAGACTTCAGCTACCTGCTGGTGCCTATTTAATTAGCAAAATTATGGAGGCTCTGGATTCTTTCTTGATTGAGTTGCAGAGTAATTATGAAAGACTTGATTAATACCGGGTGCCACAGGATCCTTAAGGTTTATTCCTATAATAGAAGAGTGGGGAACATTTAGTGAGTTCCAACATATGCCTTGACAATCATTTATCTTAATGAGCAGGTCTTCAACAGTAGGCGGTGGTGGGCATATCCTGAAAACTCCCCTACCCAGAGGAACACTCAAACTCTAGCTTGGCTATTTAAGAATTCAGGTCACTATCCTATGGGGGGAGGAGATTTGAATTGGGATGAATTTGTATGACTGAAGTGTGGAGTAGACTGCTGGACTTTGGAATCAGAAGAGTTGTCTAGTTCCTCTTGAATTTTCCATTAATTTGCTAAGATCTTCCATGTTATTTGATGATGACTAAATTAGTGTCACCTTCAGCTGCCATATATCTGCATGGTAAGTAATAATAGCTAATATTTATATAGTGCTTTAAAGTTTGCAAAGCACTTTACAGGGATTATTTCATTTAATCCTCAAAGACATTGGGGCTATTATTGTCCTTTTTCAGAAGAAAGATTAATTGATGTCGTTATTGTCATCTTATATGTCTGAGGTAGGTTTTGAACTCATGTTTTCTGACTTCAAGTCTCTACATCATGATACTTCCTAAGTTATGACTTTGTTGACTAGGAAACTTTCTGGGCTCTTTTGGCTTTCCTGTTGTGGCGATAAATTTATAATGGTTTAACTTACAGTTATTGTGATTCTTGTCTATGTAATTACTGATGTCCATTTCCCATTTCTCGTGGCTGATTACTTGTTTAGAGCACCTATAGCCAAATTAAAGTTTATATTGTCTAAAAACTGTGTGGATTTTAGTCCCATTTGACCTCTTTTCTGCCACTCTGCCTCCATTATTCTAAAAGCAGAAAAGGGCCACAGAGGACTAAGGACAATTTTGTATTTTTCATGTTTTTCACACACTGTTATGGTCAAAGAATTTGTCATCAAGTGGCCAGCCCATTGATGTTATAAACCTTCCTTTACTTATCTGGACTGGTCCTTGGAAAGCAATCTCAGACAGTTATTGGGGCCATATTTAAAAACCTTTCCAGTAAGGCACAAGTCATTGGAGTTTATACTCTGTTATTATATCCTTCAAGAACTTAGCATCTCCTCCATGACACCAGAAGTCATCAGAGTAGGATTTTGTGGTGGACTGGAGAAGAAATTTAAAATTCACAGCATACATTTTTATTAAAAAAAAAAAACCAACACAGCTGATATCCTTGGAGTCATTTTATTGTCTGAGATAGGCTAAACATCCTTGTCCTATCTTGTCTGTGTTCTAAATTTGCTTAGTAAACCTATTCTTCATTTTTAATTAATTTTAAAAATTTATTTCATTAAATAGCTTGCAATTACATGTAAAATTTTTAACATTCAGTTATTAAAATTTTGAGTTCTGAATTTTTTCTGTCCTATCCCTTGAGAAGGCATGCAATGTGATATTGCTTATACATGCAAAGTCATGCAAAGCATATTTCCATATTAGTCATGTTTTAAAAGAAGATACATGTACATGAACCCAAGAAACACACACACACACACACACACACACACACACACACACACACTTCAATCTGAACTTGGAGTTGATCAGCAAACCTATTCTTTGTCATAAAAATAAACTCTCATTTATCTCCTGGTGAAATGAATGGAACCTTTAGGCTTTAGTGAAGTCTAAATGAATGAAGGTTTCCTCTATTTTATATAGGGCACTGAATTTTTTAAGGTAGGATAAATCCTGTGAACCAGAAGTCTTACCTAGTATGGGAAATCTTACATCACTGCTCAAATAAAGCCAAAATGTGTGAGACATCACTTTAGTGAGTCATCCCTCATTCCTCAAAACCAATGACAGAGAACACAAATGAGTTTGGGTTACCTGTATTTTAATTTACCTCCCTACTATTCTAGTGGCCAACATGTTATAAGCATCTTCACCTGTCTGTACATTATTGACCCTGCATATTAAAGAAAACATATTACCAGTTTTCCCTTGCTACCATGCATGCTCTTAGACTGTGTTCTCTCTATGGTTAGCTTTTGTCAGCTTGAGGAATGCAATGGCTTTTAACTGTTAGACTAAGCCAGACCTAATTAAGAGGGTGAATTTGCTGAAATGAAATCACAGATTATATTGCAAAACCAAGAATAGTACAGATTAGGAGGTGTCAGCAAGTAGCAAAAGTCTAAGGCTGTGCAAGAGTCTTTAGGGATCAGGCAGTAGGTATCAGAAATGTAAGCTATATTTCTTAGGAACATAGGGATAGGGATTCTGTCATAAGGAGAATGGGGAGTAAGGGTCAGATCCTATACACAAAAGGGAGAGGCAACAGAAGCTAAGAATACAACTGAGGAGGGAACTAGAGTTTAGTTCAGGAAAAAGTGGTTCAGTTCTAGGGTTGTGACCCCATAACCATAGGGTATAGATCATATGCCTCTATCTTCATTTATTGCTTCTTTCATGGACAGTGGCTAATTGGTATGGTCTGGCAGCTGGCAAGACACCACTGTTGCTTGCCTGAGAGAGGCCAATTGTCTTTAAATCCCTGAGTGGTAAAGTGGGTAGAGTTTGGGACTCGGTGTCAGGAAGTCCTGAGTTCAAATCCAGCTTCAGAAATTTATTATATTTCCTTATGCAAGCCAATTAGCCTCTCTTTGCATCAGTTCCCTTGTCTATGAACTGGTGCTAATGATAGCACCTAACTCCAGGGTTTTTGTAATGATAAAATGAGATATTTGTAGAGTGCTTTGAAAACTCTCAGGCACTATATAGATGCTAGTTGTCATCACCACCACCACCACCACCACCACCACTGTGACCATGACCGTCACCACCATCATCACTACCACCACCATCATCATCATCACAATGCCTGTCACATAGTAGGTGTTTAATAAATGCTCATTGACTAATTGATCAGTTGATAATGGAAAGGCCAAAAGACCTCGTTTCAATCCTCTACTTTGGCACTTGCTTATTCTTTGTATTTAATATCTTTGAACCTCAGTTTCTTTTCTTTTCTTTTTTTTTTTTTTTTAAGCAATTGGGGTTAAGTAACTTGCTCAAGGTTACACGGCTAGTCATTATTTATGTGTGGGTGCTCATTTTCTGAGGCCGGATTTGATCTCGGGTCATCCCAACTCCGAGGCCGGCGCTCTTACTCACTGCGCCACCTAGCCACCCCCTTTTTTAGGGCAATTGGGGTTAAGTAACTTGTCCAAGGTCACACGGCTAGGTTTTTGTTTGTGTGGATTAAGTGTCTGAGACTGGATCCGAACTCAGGTCCTTCTGACTCCAGGGCCGGCGCTCTATTCACTGCACCACCTAGCCGCCCCCCCGAACCTCAGTTTCTTTATAGGATAATTTTGGAAAATTGGATATGAAATCCAGCAGCACTCTAAAGATAGGAGGATTCACTTGGCTGAAAGTAAGGAGTTAGTTGTAACAGGAACATGGCTTTAAGCCATGTGGCTCTTGTGTGGCAAGCAAAGGGTAATGGGATGAATGAATGAATTTGGGAGCCTGGATGTCCTGTATCTAAATCTTGTCTCAGACACTTCCTAGCTCTGTGACCCTGGGAAAGTCATTTGACTTCTCCCTGACTCAATTTTGCCATCTGAAAAATGGGGATGATAATAGCACCTACTTTGTGAGGATGAAATCAGATGATATATGTAAAACACTTTGAAAAACTTGCAACTGTATAGTCAGCTATCATTGTTACTGCCTTTTTAGCTTTCTCATTGCTACTTGTTAGCTATG
Organism: Gymnobelideus leadbeateri; assembly: GCA_011680675.1. NCBI lineage: Eukaryota > Metazoa > Chordata > Mammalia > Diprotodontia > Petauridae > Gymnobelideus > Gymnobelideus leadbeateri. The sequence continues at coordinate 175,538 of WOXC01007429.1, forward strand.
TACCCGTGGGTACATAGCTAACATCATCTAATGTCATCTAATGTTATCTTCGTTTAATCTAGCTCACAAAATTGTTTTTTTAAAATAGTAACCCACATTTGTAAGGTAACTGAAGAGTTGCAAAGCTCAAAAATATCAATCATGTCTTGCCTACACTTATGTGACTAGTAAGTAGAGGAATAGAGATTTGAGCCCTGGTCTGTCTTCAATCCAAGCCCAATGCTATTTTCACTTTATTACTCAGCTTTTCCAAAGCAGCCAGCATCTGCTTCTTACAGGATGCCTGCATATGCCCCACTGTGCTGTGCCCATCCATGACAGAAGTAAAAAAAAACCCAAGACTACCATTTATATAGCATTATAAAATGTTATATATATAAAATATGTATATATATATATATATATGTAAATACATACACACACATATAAAATCTCATTTCATCTCCACAACACCCCAGTGAAGTAGGTACTATTATTATCTCATTCTAGGAATGACAAAACTGACTCTGAGAAACGTTAAATGACTTGACTGGGTTCATACAGCTAGTAAATGTCTGAGACTGGTTTTGAACTCAGGCCTCCTTGACTCCAAGTCCAGCACTGTGTCCACTGAAAACACCAGATAACCTTAGTAGGGGACAAAGGCAGATGTCGGTGCATAAGGCTGGATTCCCACTCTGGACTATTGATTTCAAGTCACCTATGCCATAGTTTCTCTTTCCTCTTTTGAGGATAATATCAAATAAGTTATCTGAAACTGCTTTGAAAACTATACTGTGGGCTTAGGGTTAAGGGTTATAAAGGCTAAAGCATAATGATTTTATGTGACTCTATAATTATAGACACATAATTATTTTGTGTGACTCTCTAGGAAGACCAGCACCCATCGCTCCTTTCGGGTACTTGGCTATAAGTAACTGAGTTGTGCTCTAGGATGTAAAGCTTTGGCCCAGTAGTATCTGGACTCTAGCATTGCTGATGACACGTGGTAGTGGCATGACTGATGAAGATAGGAACGAAACACAACATGGCTACTTCTTTCCGCATGGGTCCTAATCACTGCCCTTAGTTTTGCATTTGTCAATTAAAACAATAATATGTAATAAATGCACATAGTCAGATCTTCAACAACCAGAATGATTGGGGTATAAAAATAGGGCTGTTTGCCTAGAGAAGAGGAGACTTGGCATAAAGAGTTGTGGGGCAATAAGAGGGCTCATTGTGATAGGTATCTTCAAGGATTTGAAAGAGGGTCTGGCTATGCTTCAGATTCTCTGAATTTTTCTATCCATGTGGTGGCAATGTTCTCAACCTAGATGTCTCTATCCTTGCCGCCCCCTCTTCCCGAATGGCTAGTTCCTACCTTGGGCAACCATTTCTGGCTATTCATGAAGCAGCTAGTTGGTGACATATATAGAGTACTGGGTCTGAGGTCAGGAAGACTCATTTTCATGAGTTTGAATCTGCCCTCAGACACTAGCTGTGTGATCCTGGGCAAGTTACTTAACCCAGCTTGCCTCAGTTTCCTCATATGTAAAATAATGTGGAGAAGGAAATTGCAAACCACTTCAGTATCTTTGCCAAGAAAACCTTAAATGTGTTCAAGAAGAGTTGCAAATGACTCACTTTTTCTCCTTTTCCTTAAACTCTGGATTTTTCTACCTTGGTAATTACTTCCCCCCACCCCCGCATTATTCTGATGTATGTTGTTTTGCACCCTATGGTGCAATGTGAGTGCCTTGAAGGTAGGGGCAGTCTTTTCTGACTGTAGTGATATTCCTAAAATTTAGTACAATACCTGGCACATGGTAAACAATAAATATTTTCTGTTTGTGTTTCTTTGGAAGAGAGATTCATTTTCTACTTGGCCTCAGAGAACAGAATTAGTAGAAATGGGCAGGAGTTGCAGAGAATTAGATTTTAATGTAAGGAAAAATCTCCACTTGATGAGGGCTACAGTGGTTCCCCATCACTAGGAGGCTTCAATCAAGGTTGACTAAAATCTTATTGGGTATTTTGGAAAGGCCATTCTTGTGCTGATATAATTGGGATCCAGTAGCCTCTGAGATCTCTCTGTCTCTGAATTCTTTGATTCCATGAGGGGCTGTTCTGGCTAACTGTACATTATTTTTACTTCTTGCTTTTGTTCTTTTCAGTCTCTGTTTCAGTCTTCTCAAGTCTTTATGTTTATATATCTATCTATATATATATATACATACATATGTACACATATACATATACATACACACAGACAAACGAGAACCTTTTCCCTGCTTTTGCATGAATTTCTCTTCAGTGTCTCAGAATTGTGATGGACTTTTGGGTCATTCTGCAACGTCATTTCCCTTTTCAGTGTTCAGGATTATAGATGTGAGAGACTGCAAAGAATCTCTTCTGACCCCAATCCATCTTCTACAAGTTAGAAGATTAAAAAAATTCCCTGTAGTCAATTTGATTTCTTTCCTTTTTTTTTGGATTCACATCTTTCTCCTAAAAGTTGGAGTTGTTGAATTTGAGTTGGAAGAAACCTTGGGAATTATCTCATCCCACTCATTCATCTTACAAATGAAGAGACTGATGCCCAGACAGAGGAAGTGTGAATCCAAGGTCACAGAGGAGGCTTGTGGCTGAAGGCAGAGGAAACATAGAGGAAAATTCTAATTGATGGTTCTTAGCTGAGCTAGTTACTGCGGTAGAAATCTGTTACTCATGATGCTGGATTCTCAATTCAAATAAACACGCACTTATTTGGCATCTGTATAAAATACTGTACTGGAGCTCTACAGATACAACTTTTAAATAATAGCTCCTGTCCTCAATGTCTTTACCTTCTACTAGGGGAGAGAACATGTAAGTAGATACATAAATGCAAGGCTGTTTGAGGAGTTTTCCATGTGAAGGGGCACTCGAACTTAGCTTTGAAGAAAGCTGAGAATGATAAGAGACAGAGGTTAAGAGGAAAGGCTTTAAGGAACTGGGAACAACTTGTTTAGAGATGGAGGTCAGAGATGGAATCTCATTTAGTGGGAATAATAAGTAAACTAGCTTAGCTACAACATGGGATACTATTCACTAGCTCAGAGTTTTCCTCGTCTGGGGGATCCCATGGACCATAGAACTCCAGGCCCTTCTATCTTTTACTCTCTCTTAAAGTCTGTCCAAGTTCATGTTTGTTTCTTCCAAGACACATAATCCACTTCATCTTCATTTCCTTTTGCCTTCAATCTTTCCCAATCTTAGTCTTTTCCAGTGAGTTCTGTCCTCTCATTATGTGGCCATAGTATTTAGTCTCATTCAACCATAGATAAAGAGTTAGGAGAGACATGAGACATTTTTAATTCAATCCCCTTATTTTAGTGCTGAGGAAATCATGAGGTCAAGAGAGAATCCCAGAGTTACCCAATTTCAGAGGCCTTCTAGTCCAACAAAATCATCTCTACCCTATACCTAGCAAGTGTTTTCTACTTTCAGTTCTTATACTAGGGGCACTTGCTACTTTCTAATGTGGCTCATTCTACTTCTGTGCAGCTCTCATTATTAAGAAGATATTCCTGATATCAAGCTGAAGCTTCTCTTCCTCTTGGCAATTTCCATCTATTGCTTCTGGTTCTATAGCAAGGGACCAAACAAAACAAGTCTAATCCCTCTTCCATGTGACAGTGCTTTAAATAATTAAGAGGGATATTTTGTGCTCCCTGAGTCTTTTCTTCTCCAGCCTAAACATCATCAGTTTCTTCAAATGATTCTTCAGTATGATATGGAGTCAAAGCCCTTCCCCATGTTGATTACCTTATTCTGAACAGTCATATCTCAAGATCAAAAGCTTAAGGCTCAGGATTGCATGGGTAGTGAGTCTGAAGACAAGATTCTAGCCTAGATCTTCTGGCTCCAGCCCCAGCATTCTTTTTTACTATACCAAGCCTCTAGCTGCTTAAGTGCCCAAGACCCCAGTGACCTGAAAGAGTGACAGCTGCTTCAAGCAATTTAAAATATGGGGTCCTTTGCGTGACTTGCTTTATAACGGTTGTCAGCTCTGTATTGGCAATTTCCTTTGAACTTGGAAATTAAGTACTGACTGCCATTCCAAATTAGCAATATGTTATTTTCCCTTTTTGAGGGAAACCTTTCTTACCATTAGCTCAACTGGTATTTGGGCAAACAGAAACTGTGTAGGCTATATTTAGAGTTTTCTACATTCCCTGAGGTTCTTAATGTAAACAGCATGTAATTACAGTTAATGTAGCCTGCTCCTTCAGGCAGTCTGGGTTGAGATTGGCTGCCATGGGGCAGAGAGGAGGGAGTAAACAGGACTTCTGGTTGCTGCTTTCACCCTTGCAGATATCTTCCCTACTGGGAGTGGGCAGGGATCTATTCTTATTGCTGTCTTTTGTCCTAAATGTAATGTCCTTTAGTCAGCCTTGGGAGCTGAGATCTTTTCCCTCCTTCTATCTGCCTGGTCAGATGTTCTCCCTGCTGGAATAAGACTGAGAAAGCTTCAAATAAATGGCCATGATGGTGTACAGGCATGTGTGAGCATGTATGTGCAGACATATGGACATGGGTGTGTGCTCCATTGCCACCATGTTCCACCCACATTGCAGATCAAGAAAAGCAGAGAAAAAGGCTCAGTGTATATCTGTGAAGCGGAGAGGATGAACCCATTCCTTCATTTAATTTTTTCCCTTCTTTTGTTTTATTTGCTTTTGGTGCTAGCACCTAATCATTGCCTTGGTGTGTTTTTGTAATCTTTATTAAAATGATAAATGACATGTTCATCTGAGGACAGAGAAGAAAAAAAAAAACAATCCTTCCTGCCAAGTTCTAATTGGTCTGCAAAATGGGAACATTTGCAATGACTGTGTGTGTGTGTGTGTGTGTGTGTGTGTGTGTGTGTGTATACACAAGTGTTGATGACTTTAAACTCTCAAAAGCTATACTAACAGGAGTGAGCACAAGCTCTGTTAGATCTTAAACCATCTGGAAAGGCTTTTTGTACTGCTTCACCATCCTTCAAAGACCAGTATTGCTAAGTTCAGAGCGACTCAAACCAGAGAGTCTCGGATATCACAGAAACAAAGGTGGAAGGGACCTCAAGGACTATCTGGTCCAACCCTTTTGTTCACTGATATAGAGACTGAGGTAGGAGAAGGCAGAAACACCTCCCCTAAGACCTCCCAGCCAGTGTGATGAATGTCTTTGGACACAGCAATCATGAAATTCTTTTCTGAGGCACAGAGGGGCTCTGATCTGCACAAGTGGCTGTAGTATTTGATCAATGATATCATAGACCTTTTTTTTAAATATTGGAATGACCTTAATGGATAAAGAATCTATGGCCAATATTTAGAGAATGCAGTTCTTTTTCTCCCTTTCTTTTCACTAAGGATGGGCTGCCATCCTAGTAGGGGATGTATGGAAGTAGGAAGTCAGATATCTAGACTTAGAAGGAACCCTCAAGGCCATCTAGTTCCAGACCCTCTGCCCAAACTCCTCATTTTGCAGAGGAATAATCCAGAGCCCAGGAAAGTTCTATGAACCTGTCCATAGTCATCAAGGTAGGAAGGATCAAAAATGGGACTGACTCCTGGAGTCAGTATTCTTTTCCCTGGCCAGTCCTGCCTGCTTTAAGAGACCTCTCAACAAGCAGTGATGGAGCATATTGACACCTTCTGCAAAAAATGCTCTTAAGAGTCCCAAAAAGTCTTGCAAGCTTTTCAAGTGTTGATCAGAGGACTTTCCTGAGGGTTTCCCTGATTACCCTTTCCCCCTACCCCATCCCTCATCAACAATGCCAGGAAATCCAGCAGATGGTCTTAAAGCTGGTGACAAGTAGCAGGTCTGAGCTAATTAATGAATTTCTTGTTTATGTTCCCCCATGGGTTTGATCTTAGTGTAAGAGAATTTGAGGCTCATTCTATATTTTTAATCAATTCCACTAAAATGTTAACAGGACCTTAGAAGTCATTTAGTCCAACATCCTCATTAGAAATTGAAGCCAAGAGGGAGAAAGTGACTTGCTCATGGTCATCCTGCTAATTAGTTAATCATCAAGCATTTATAAAGTGCCTACTAGGAACTGGGCACTATGCTATATGCTAGAGATGCAAATACAAAGAATGAAACAGTCACAACTCATGAGGAGTTGACATTCTAATGGGGAAAGAGAAGTACATGTATATGGGTATAAAGACTCAATATAAAGTGAGTAAAGACAAATGCACACACAGTAGTTAAAGACCAGGCAGTTTAGGAGGGAGGGTCAGGCACTAACAGTGTATAGGAGGGAGGGACAGAAGAGGCAAAAGATGGGTCTTGGGTTGTGAGAGCACTGGATTAAGAGCCAAGGTCTTCTGGATCCCATTCGTCTACCTCCTTCCCCATCCCTCAGTCCCCTTCACTGGAAGAAATGGAAATTGTTAAGTTAGCACTCTTGCAGGCATGCAGCTAGCTGATGGGGATCATGTTGAACATTTTCCAAAAGACTTTTTGCTGAAACTGAGAACACACGTTAACTTTTGCTATATTAAAATGGACATCTCTGGCATTTCCCACTGGTCGAAGAGGGGCAGGGGAGTTCTTCATTCTGACATGTTGTTCATTTATTCACTGGTAGAAAAAAAGGGCTGATCTTTCAGAAATGTTCTCCTGCCTTCTAGGAAAGTCTATGAGTAGGAGAGCTGGTAAAGAAGGCATAGGGTGGGATGGGCAGGGGATGAGGTGAAGAAGAACCCAGCTTCATTAATTCCAGTTTAGTAGCAGCTGACATTTTAGAGGTGTGAAAGTTTATTCTTGTTTTCTGGGGGAAAAAGCACTGGGCAATTTTCTCATTGTTAGCATTTGTAGTTATGTAAAACAATATCAAATAACTGCTTTGAGAGAAGAGGATGGCTTGGAAGATTGTCAGGAAGGAAAAATCTGAGCTATCCTGGGTTTTCCTGAGGGTTTCCAGATGAGCAGCTTATTCTGCAAAATACGGGTCACCTCTCAAAAGCGACAGGCCCCTTGATGGGTCTAATGGCAGTCATTCAGTTTGTCAATCAACACCTACCTTGTGCAAAGCCCTGTATACTCAGTGTATGGTATATATGTGTGTAGGGAGACAACCTATAGACTGATAGAGAGGAGAGAGTGATAACCAACAGCTGTGGGGTGAGGTTTCTGTATGAGGGAGCCCATGTATTCAGTCCTGATGAAAGCTAAGGATACTAAGTGGCACAATTGAGGAAGGGGAGCATTCTGGGAATGGAGGAGAACCTTTGCAAAGATCTAGTAATGAGAGAGGAAATGTCAAATTTGAGGAATAGCAAACAGGTCTATTTGCCTGGAATACAGGACATATGGAAGAGTTGGAATGCTAAGGTTAGGATTTTAGCCTAAAAGCAATGAGGAGACACTGAAATTACTTCATAAGATGTGACATAGTTAGATCTGCATTTTAGGGCCTGAGCAAGGGTGATGTCATTGTGAGTGGAGAGAAGATGACAGGAAAAAAGATGATGCTTTTCCATTGGAAATAGAGAAATTTGGAGAAAGGGAGAATTGCTCCTAGTTTTGCCTATATAGCCAGGAAGAAAAAGTGTAATAACTATGCTAAGTTCAAATCCATTTGAATACTTGAAGACAATTATATCCTCCCTGGAAAATAGCTATATCTTTCAAAGAACACACAACTTAGTTGGGGGTGACACTCTTGTAAAAAATGATGTAATAAAGGAATGAAATTTTTTAAAGCATCAGATGAGGGGTATTTATGATGAATGCTATGACAATTCATAGAATGGAGTTGTACCTTTTGACTAGGCTGCTTAAGAAAATTCTCATTGATGAGTTAAGACCTGAGCTAGGCCTTGGAGAATGGATAGTATTTGGGAAATGAGAGGTAAGAAGGACATGATTAAACGTCCAGGCAGGTCACTACTATCTCTTATTCATCCTTCAAATGGATGCCAAAGTGATATTTCTAAATTGAAGCTCTGGCAAATCACTATCTCACTCAGTAAGCCCCAGTGGCTTCCTTTTGCCTTTGGAATGAAATACAGCTCCTCTGTTCAACATTTGAAGTCCTTCACGACCTGGCTTCACCTTACATCTTTAAGTTTTGTACCTGTTTCTTCCCTCGAGTCTCTGTTCTAGTCAAAAGAATCCCTACTGTTCCTTTCCTTACACAATCCCATTCCATTGCTTGTTTCCCTGTCTTTGCAGGCTGCCCACCTCTCCTCCCCCCATGCCTGGAGTGCACTTCCTCCTCACTTAGAATCATAAGCTTCCCCAAATCTCAGCTCAAATTTGCTCTCCTACTTGATGACTTTCCTGATCCAAATGACCTCCTCACAAAATTATCTTGTATTGTTGTTGTTCAGTCATATTTTTTGTTGTGTCTGACTCTTTGTGACCCCATTGAGGGTTTGTTTTTTGCTTTTTGTTTTTGGCAAAGATACTAGAGTGGTTTGCCATTTCCTTCTTCAGCTCATTTTACAGATGAGAAAATTGAGACAAACAGTTAAGTGACTTGCCCAGAGTCATACAACTAGCAAGTGTCTGAGGCCAGATTTGAACTCAAAGAAGATGAGTGTTTCTCACTCCAGGCCCAGCACACTATCCACTTTATCCTCTGTGCTACCTAACTGCCCTAAATGTATAGATGTTGTATATACCTGTTATGTGTATACTTTTTCTGCAATAAAAAATAAAGTCTTTAAGGGATGAGATTATATTTTATTTTTGTCTTTATATCACTAGTGTCTTTATATCACTATCTATAGTGCTTGTTGACTGATAAAATGCTGATTCTCCTGGTATGCTTAGAGGATAAAAAGTAGCCTAGTTTGATGTCAGCAGAAAATTTCTATAAAGAACACTAGTTGATGGAGATGGTAATTATAGACTTGACTGCTGAGGTCCTTTAACTCTAGAATATAAATTTTGAGCTTTATCCAGGAGGCATTGGTAGTCATTGATACTTCCTGAGACAAGGAGGGGTACAATACTGTGTACATTTTTTCAAAATCATTTTATTTTTTCAAAAGAAGATCCACCTCCTTTATCCCTTCCCCCTGTGAGAAATTAAGAAAAATTAAATCTCCTGTTAAAACCTTTTATAGTTAAGCAAAACAAAATCCCAGATGGACCACATTCAAAAAAGATCTCTGTTGGTACTCTGAATCCATGCCCTCTCTATCAGGTGATAGGTAGTCTGTTTCATCATGAGTTCTCTGACATCATGGCTGGTCATTGTGTTGCTTGAAATTCCTAAGACTAAGTCCAAATGGTTCTCCTTGTTTTGACCACATCACTCTGCATCAGTTCATACAAGTCTTCCCATGTTTTTCTAAAACTACCTCTTTTATAATTTCTCATAGTAAAATAGTAATTTTTTACATTCATATATCATGACTTATTCAACCATTCCTGAATTGATGGTTATACTCTCAGTTTTAATTCTTTGTCACTACAAACAGAACTTCTCTGTGTGTCTATACATATATACACATATGTATAAAATGTCTGCCTATATATCTCTTTCTCTTTCTTTGATCTCTTTGGTGAATAATAGAACTAGTAGTAGTGTTTCTGGGTAAAAGAATGTGCACAGTTTAGTAGTTTTTATATATAGTTCCAATGTGCTTTCCTTAATAGCTGGACCCATTCATAACTCTACTAATCATGCATTAATGTACCTATTTCCCCAAAGCCTCTCCAACCTTTGCTATTTTTAAATTTTTATTAATCAACTTTTCCAGTCTGATGGGTATGAAGTATAATAAAACTTCAGTCTTATAGAGATCAAGAGATCATCTGTCTAGCTCCTTTATTTTATACACCTTTATGGTTAGCTGGATCAGGAGGTATAGTGGATTTCCTAGGTGTCCATGCACTAGACAGGAGCAAAGAATACAAGAAGCTGCAAGAAAAATAATAAAGCCCTAGGATTTGACAAAAATGATGCTCTTTTGAAATGCATTCTAGTGGGGTTGATAGGAAAGGTTGACTCTAGGGAACATGTTTCTTTCTCCTTCCCTTATCAACCCCAAAAAAGGCACTGGAACCGTAAGAAAAGAAGAAAAATTTGGTTTCCTTGCCCTATACAATTTGAGGAATTGTCTACTTAGCCTTCAGTTCCCTAGGATATAAAGAGGATGAGTGTGTTTGTAGTAAAAAAAAAAAAGCTTTCAAAATCACATGTGCTTTTCCAAGATGATGTAATGATGAAAATAATGTAAGTCCATTAAGATTTAAGATGGTCAACTGTTTTCTGAGTTCGATTGAACATTCTCTGATTTCTTTTTGGGGTTTTGAATATGGGTCCTTCTAGTGGGCTCCCAAGTCTGTATGCTGATTGAATTACTTCCTATGTTCATTTATTCTAGGAGCATTCTTGAATCCAAAACATCTCTGATACATCCCTTATCTCTACTAAGAGCCACCACCCTCATTTATGGACTCATCACCTCTTGTCTGGATTATTACAATAGTCTCCCAATTACCTGAAGTCTTTCCCCATTCCAGTCTATCTTCTACCTTGATGCCAAAATGACTTCCTAAAGTGCATGTCTCCCCCTCATTCAGTATAAGTCGTTGTCATACCCTGAATAAGTTCCAGGAGCATCCTTATTACCTCTGAGATCAAATATAATTCCTCTTTTTGGCATTCAAAGCTCTTTACAACCTGACCCCTTCCTATCTTTTCATCCTTCTTACACATCATTTCCATCCTTTTGTTCTATGGTTTAGCCAGACTGGTGTACTTGTTCTTCCACATTCATGATATCCCATCTTTTAGCTCAGTGTCTTTATACCACCTCTCCCCATGCCTGGAAAACTCCTGATTTCTCTAAAGACTCAGGTAAAAATCTCACTTTCTACAGAAGGTCTTTCTTATTCTCCCCAGTTGCTAGTTAGTGCCACCTTCTCCAAGGTTTCTTCCTATGTACACTATAGGAATCATGCCTAGGCCTACTTATATACATATTGTCTTTATTAGACTGTGATTTCATGATTGCAGGAACTGTTTTTGCTTTTCTTTATATCTCTAGTGCTTAAGATAGTACCTGGTACACAGTTAGTGCTTAATAAATGCTTATTGATTATAGGATCATAGATTCAGTGCTGGAAGGGACCTTGGATGTCACCAAGTTCAATCCTCTCATTTTACATATGAGGGGATTAAGAGAAATGCAATGACTTGCTTGAGGTCACACAGATAGTGACAGAAATTTCCCTGGGAAAATGGACAGAAGAGACTGATTTGTTCATCAGCTAAAGCAAGCCCTGTGGAACACTTAGAGCTTGGTCAAGCATTGAAGACTCCAAGCTCATCTACTGCATCCTGGGTCATCACCAGTCATCTTGACTTTTGTCTTGCCACTGGACTCCCATGATTCTCGAGGAGAAACTGAGGCTGATGACAGTGTGCTACTCTGTCTTATTTTAATCCAATTTACCCTCACTCAAGTCAATACATTGGTCCTCCTTAAAGATGAAGGACAAACAACATGACAGATCTTGGATTTGAACTCAGTTCCTCTGATGCTAAATCCATTGTTTTTTCTACTCTAAAGTGCCCACTTTGTGCCGGGCACTGAGTTAGGTAGTAGAGATAAAAAGACAAAAATGAAAAAGTCCCTGCTGTCAAGGAACTTGTGTTCTATTGCAAAATGTTTTCCAGGCAGAAATGATTTCATAAGAGATATAACTAAAGTCTTGATTTCTTGTTGTAGCAAAGTTCTTTTGGGAAAATTTTCATCAGAGCCCACACACAATGACATGATATGGCTTGAACCAGTGATGAGGAACAAGCTTTTTAAAGTCTGTTTTTAAAAACTTATGTCATGTAGTTCTAAAATGAAAGACCAGCCCCTCACTATATAGCTACAGGGAAAGGGACCATGATATGGGAGGAGTCCATGGCATGTGAGTTTGTGTGATAGTCATTGATTTCCCATCATATAGTTTTCTGTAACATTGCTTCCCTTGAATTTTTGCTTGTCTCTCCTATTAGACTATGTGGTCCTTGAGAAAGCAACTGTTATTTGCTTCTCTTTCTGCCCCTGGCACTTAGTACATTGCTTGGCACATAGTAGCTGCTGACTAAATGTATATTGACTGATTCGGTTCTGATCAATTCTGATATCAGCAGTTTTAGCAGAAAATAATATGATAACTAGAGGTTTTGTCATGACTGGAGGTAATTCTGAGTGTATAGTGAATGATGGCCTTCACTTCTTAAAGAGGCCTATTCACTGAATGATCATTACCTCACTCTAACTGAGTCCATGAGAAGGCCAGGGTCTCCCATTGCATCCTGGGTCATCTCCAATCACCCTAATGAATATCTGATCACTGAATCCAGCTGGCTCTGGAGGAGAAAGTGAGGCTTGACCTTGCACAGCCCTCACCTTGTTCAAATCCAAGTCAACTTCGAGTCATGTCATCATTTCCCTGATGCCATGGTCGTCTTTGAAAATGAAGGACAAACACTGCAATCTGTGAGTGAAGAAGGATAAAATCCTGCCTAACAGGAAGATTGTCTGTGTTGAAAGAACTCTAGTCTTACTGGGCAAGTTTTGAGTTAAATAAGTATTTCATGAAGAAAGCCACATTTTTATGTTATATGATTCCTCCTCCCCCCAAAATATGTAGGGAATATTTGATGAGGAAATACGCCATACTAATGCATATTGGCAACTTATTGTTTTACAACTTTTCATCTTAGAGAGCTGCAAATGGATAGTGAGACTCCATATAAGCAGTGAAGATTCATGCATTCTAAGTATACTTTTGGTTTGTAGACAAAGCTTGTATTTATTTTTTTAAGCAAAGGCTAACACAAACTCTATTAACAGTAGTGATGGCAGTCCTATTTCATGTAGAGATGGGTCTCCTTAACTGTGTATTAGAGGGATAGTAACCAAACCAATGGTAAAATTGAAATTGGAGCCTGCTAGATGGTACTGGGTGTTGTTATTTCTGAGGTCCTTAGGAATTTAGGACCCCGTTTATCTGCCAGCCTCTCACGTTATTTACAGCAACTTAATCTGCTTGCAGCAGGACCCGATTGCTCAGTGTCCCGTCAAAATTCCTGTCAGAAAATCAGTGACTGGCCAATTGTGAACTTGTCAAAGTGACAAGTGGGCACATTGGCAGAGATGGTATTTCCAGGTTTTGTATTGAATGAATGCTGCTGTATGGCGTGGTGGATGACTCTTGAAAATGAAAAATATCGACAGGGGAGAAAAATGAAAAATGTAATCTGTATCCTTTGGTCTCTGTAGTTTTACTCAGAGTGTTTTTCTTCTTTTTTTCCTCTTTTCTCTTTTTCTCCCCTTTCCTTTTCCTTCTCCTCTTTTTTTCTCTCCTACCTCCTTTTTCTTCAATTAAATTCTTAGATGTAGAAAGAGAAATCCATGCAGCTCCACATGTGACTGAGAAGTTAATTCAGCTCTTTCGGAATAAGAGTGAATTCACGTTTCTGGCTACTGTTCAGCAGAGGCCATCAACTTCAGGAGTGATTCTGTCTATTCGAGAGCTGGAGCACAGGTAAGAAAGTGATCTTTCCTTCCTTTCTGCTGAGTGGCTACCAATTGACTATGAATTGAACGGTCATTGTAGGCTGCTGCTACAGGGATATGGAGGTGGCAAGTTAACATACTTTGGTAAATTCTCTTGGGGTTGATACAATAGGAGATTAATTTTAAAAAGGTCTCTCAAGGGGTTGTGAGTGACTGCTATTCTCTCATATATGTATTCTACATAGGAAAAATCATAGCTTCCTTTCTGTCAGGGTGTTAGATAATCAGTTTTGTTAGTTTCCTTTGTTATGGAATTCAAAGTGATGGCTATAGCACAGCATAAGACTTTTTTCCATTAACAGGCTTTCTTCTATTTCTTAAAATCAATAAATCAATTTCTATTGGTCACTCTGCTAAGTGATGTGGGTGGTAAATATAATCATTGACTCTTAGAATTGGAAAATACCATAAAATCACCTAATCTAAACACCAGGAGAATAGTCACAGCATGGGCTCTGAAGTCAGAGGACCTGAGTTCAAATACCACCCCTGATGATCACTACCCTGTGACCTTAGATAAGTAACTTAACCTCCTTAGGAATTGATATACTCATCTGTAAAATTAGATGGTTCATGCAGATGGCCTCTGAGGCCATTTCCAACTCTACACCTATGATAATATGACTGCAACTTTGGGCAAGTCCCCTAAATCCTGGGCTTCAGTATTCTCATCTGTAAAATGAAAAAAAAAATCACTAGGTGACCTCTTAATTCCCTTCCAGATCTACATCTATGATCCTGTAACATATAAGAAATGGTCCCTGCCCTAAAGGAACTTATATTCTATTTGTGAAAAACAGGTGTAAATACTGAGATGGAAATTTAAAGAATGACACAGAAAAAAACTACCTAAATGTAATCTCAAGGATGATTACAACATGTACTATAGACAATAATTGATCTGAGTTCAGAGAAAGGTGAGATCACTATGGGAGGATGTAATCTGGAAAGATTTCTCGTACTGGACTGTGCAGGTAGGTAGTAATTTGATTGATAAATGTAGACGAGCAGGGAAGGCTTTCTCTGAGTGAGAAAAAAAATATCATGAAGAAAGGCATCGAGCTTAGAAAGTACAAACTGTATACTTAAGTTTTAATAGTTTAAAACCATACTGAGACTTTTGTAACAACCTGTCCACCCATCCACCCACTCATCCATCCATCCATCCATCCATCCACCTATCACCTATCTCTCCATCATCTGTCGAGCTAAAGTTGGGCAATATCTTGAGAAACAAAGATGTCTCAGTCCATTCGGATCGTCTCTGGGCTAAGGTTACTAAGAATCTGGTATTATCATTGATGAAGTAGCAAAAGAACAGAGTGCAAACAATAACAACATCAGGTAGCCAAAAAGATTCCAGAATATAATTTTTCCTGACCTGGCTATAGCTGGCTGGAGTCCCAAGGCAAGAAACCCTGGAACTTTCCCCCCAGATCTTTCTTCAGATAAACTGATATCTAGCTATGCCATCCCCATCTTGTATTTGTGATATCATGTTCTGTGAAATTTGGTTCATTGTTTCAACCTTTCATTGGGTCTACCAATGGATTTCCTGACAGCTCTATTGGGTTCTTCATTGCTAAGGGGAGCATGGAAAGAGCAAAAGTGAGTGCAGAATAAATTGAGGCACCAGGGAAGCTTCCTTGTAAATGTTGCAAAGAATTGGGCCAAAGAAATTCAACTGCTGTAGCTGCAAGGGTAGAGGGAAACTGCTTTCTGAGAAAACATTCTTCCTCGGGGTGGAAGTTTAAAAGAAAATGACTCCTATTGCACTTACTTTCTAGTAATGTTGAATTTCAACATTGCCAGAATAGTGGTTGACTGATCAAAGATGATGGTAAGAGAGTTTAAATGGACTGAAAACCAAGACCTAAATATGACTGCCATTATTTATGTCATGGAAGGTAAGCAACTACTCAACTTTCTTTTTGTAAAGACTAGAGCCAAAGATGACTTATTTACTGTTGCTCAGATGAAAGCTTGCAACATTTTGATACTCAATAGAAGAAGACTCCACTTAGTAAATGATGTTCCTTTTATTGAAAAGCAGGTATTTCTCCCTTTCTCCTGATGTCTAGACTATGGCCAGAGGCAGACCATTTGGGAGGTTTTGACTCTTGATTCAGAAACTGAACTCATTGACATAGCAATATGTGAAAACTCCCAGATGATTAAACCAACTCAGTTCTCATGAATATCTTAAAAGAATGGATAAAATAAAATAGAGACCATGGAGATAATGGCTATTGAGAATTTACCTGAAGGTAGGAATTGAAATAGGCTGCTTCATGTAATGAAATGGGTACTTGGTAATACTTTGTTATTCATACTAATCCATAATGTTAATTTGATGGATTAAAAAAAATCTGTACCCACTGAATGCAATGAGAGAATAACAAAGATGGATTTGTTTTGCTGAAATATTTTAATGGCAATGCAGATTTAATGTTTATTTGTCATGATTCAAATGTGTTTTAATATGAAGATTTGTTAAAATGGAAAGCTTAATTAACATAGATTAAATCTAATTGAACAGTCAGCCAGAATGTACAACTATCTAGATATAATAGTAAATCCTTTGGGTTTCAATTTTTTTTTCTGGAATTATGGATAAAATTACATCCAAGTATAACATGAGACAAAAAGTTAGAGTTCCAAGAAGAAACTTAGTCCAGGAAAGCTATAGAAGGAGTAAGTAGTATATACTAGGCTAAGTTCTAAGTGCTGTGGATACAGAGAAAAGTAAATATGGCACTTCCCTCCTAGGCATTCGCCTTCTAATTGGAAAAATTATTTTAGCTCCCTTTTTCATCCTTCAGCCAATTAACAAATATTCTTTAGTAGGGCATGTTAGGGGGATACAAAGAAAAAATGGAAACAGCCCCCACCCTCAAAGAACTTGCATTTTAATTGGCAATACACAAAGAGGCATATGTAAAATATCTATAAAGTAGATTGAAATATAACCTTAGAGGGCACTAAGTGGTTGGAGATTCTAGGAAAAGCCTAGGTGGGATTTGAAGGGAGTCTTTAAGAAAGTGAGGAGTCTGAGAGGAGCAAGAGTTTTCCAGTTTGAGAGATCCCTGGAATATTCTTTTAGTCATTGCCAGATGACTCTGGAAGTGGAAAGACAAAAGTTTCTGTAACTCATAGGACCTTACCACCATTTTGTCAGGTAGAATCTGTAGACTGATAGGGAATTCTGGCCTCAAAATATGAAAACAGGAACTCAGTTAAATGCTTTCACTTTTTTTGGTAGCAAACTTCTCTTCATAATTATATGTACCACTTGGGGTAATTAAATTAGTTCACATTCTCAGTGCACAAACTGAAAGAAGGAAGAAGGTAGGAGGTGGCATTCAAAGTAGGGGGAGCCATCTTGGGGTTAAATTTTACCTTGGACAATCCACATGTGGATAATTAAGACCTGAGTATACTATTGCAACTTGCCTAACACCTTCCTTAGTGTGAGGGTATATCAGTCAAGAAACTCAGAAAGGAATGACGTCAGTGTATAGAATATGAAATGCACATTTCTGTAGTATTATGTAAAAAAAAATCTCATGTCAAGGAAACTGGTAGAGTTTTAAGTAACACACTAATTAAATAAAAATTTAATCTCTATTAAGAGAATAGACACTGTTCAGATGACTTTTCACCTTAGTTGAAGACATGAAAGATTGGGTCAGATTGGTCAGATTGTTCCTACTTGTATATATGCATATTAGATTTCAGATTGCATAGTATGTGAGAAATAGAAAAAAAAGAGCCAGTGTAGCCATTAACCTTTACTTTTTAGGTCAAAAGCCACAACTTCATTAATATTAATGCATCAGATCATTTAAGCTGAATGGAATGTGCCCAGAGACTTTTTAAAAACTGTCTTCTTTGACTTTCTACTAGATTAGTAGCATTGGAGCAGGTAGAGATTTGGAGGCTACGTATTTACATATTAGCTTCTATGGACTAAACCATGGTGAAGAGGTCTCTTTTCTCTGATGGATAGATAAGTTTTGTATACTTGAATTCTCTGAATTCTAAGAACCTTTGTTCGATAATCTGAATATTTAAAAACTGTCTTCCTTCCTGGGAATCTCTTGGAAATGATGCTGCATAGTCTGGAGCTCTTCGAAAGGAACTACCTGGTTTTCAGTTGTTTATATTTCAAATGAACTGAGTTTGTTTGGGATATTCATGGCCTGGGAGCAATCAACAGAGAGAGTACATTGACCCATCTTTGCCTTGCCTTATTTATCCAAGGACTACAAAATCTGAATCCTTAATGTCCATATGGTATGACGTTAAATAGGTAATATCGATTAGGAGCTGAGGTCTTTTTAAATTATAGGATCATACTTCACTCTATGTTTTCTTTTTCTTTCTCCCTCCCACCCCTACCAGTGTGGTACTGTG
Organism: Gymnobelideus leadbeateri; assembly: GCA_011680675.1. Lineage (NCBI taxonomy): Eukaryota > Metazoa > Chordata > Mammalia > Diprotodontia > Petauridae > Gymnobelideus > Gymnobelideus leadbeateri. Next base: position 193,522 of record WOXC01007429.1, read on the forward strand.
GAAATATCTTTGACTTGAGTCAGGGTATCTGGGTTCAAGCCTAGCCTTTGATGATTACTACTTCTGTGAACTTGAGTTTTCTGGGTCTCTGTCTCCTCATCTGTAAAATGAAGGTGTTGGATTTAGTCAAGGTTCAGTGACTTGCCTAAAGTTACCCAGGTAAGAGTGGCAGATTTAAGATCAGAACCTCGATCCTTTGACTGCAGACTGCTGCTCTTTCTACTGAGCACTCCAGTCAAGGATAAAGAAGGCATAGGGAATTGAATTATAGGACTTATGTTTCCCTTAAGAAGAGATGGGATCTGCTTATTGGGTCAATTGGCCTATTTAAAAATATTTAAAAATTTTCTTTTTTAGCATCCCAAAACACCATCAAACATGAACATTTTCTTATACAAAGATGATTGCATATGACAAAGAATCTCTATTAAGTACAACTTGGTATATATGTATGTATGCATATATACATACGTATATGTTTGTATGTATATATACATATACACACATATATTTAGCAGTATTTTCAACATTGCCCTGTTTGTTTCCCATTATAACTTTTTTGCTCTTTTCCATACATTCAAAAATTTCAATTACACTTCTGTATATTTTGCTGTCACTATTACTATTACTCTCTCCCCAAAATTCTTTCCCAAAGGCTCTCATTTTAAAAAACTAAGTATAATAAAAGATGAATCTACACATTGACTTTGCACCCAGATGTATGCCTCATTCTACACTTCTCATCCATCACCTCCCTGCTGAGGGGTGAGGAGCATGATTTATTTTCAGTCCTCTGAAAATATGGTTGGTCATTGTACTGATCAGGTTTCTTCTGTCTTTCTAAGCTTTTTGTTTTTGTGGGGTTTTTAATTGTACAAATTTTTCTCCTAGATGTACTCAGCTCATTATCTATCAATTCATGCAAACCATTCCTTTTGTAATTTCTAATGGCATAATAATATTATCTTATATTTATGACATAATTTGAAAATTTGTTCCCCAAATAGTGGACACATTCTTAGTTTCTAGTTCTTTATTGCAATAAAAATATGCTATAAATATTTTTGTTCATATTTGTCTTTTGCCTTTTTTATTTCTTTAGATTATATGGATTACTCTGATTTTTTTTTTTGTGCTTTTGAGTTTGGGTTAAAAAAGAAGAATTTTAAGATAGATGAAATTGGAGCATTTATACATGTTTCTTGCATTCCTCTTTTTTTGTCTTTCCAGGAAAGTAATTCCAATTTGGTAAATAAAACAAACTTAAGAAGGTTTACAACAGTGTTATTTTTGATATATACTTATTCTATATCTGGGTTCTAAGGGGAAGCTCCATGTAGTGGATAGAGGGTTAGCCTTGGAGCCAAGAAATCCTGGTCTCATGTTAGGCCTGTAATGACCCACCCTGGTACTGTGAGTCTGTTGGGCAAATCACTTAGCTTCTTCAGTCCACTAGGCAAGTCTTTAAGACTGTATACTATAAAGAAGGGGCCCATCTACAATGACTAGAGGAGTTTTCACCAGGAACTCCCTACATTGATAAAATAACAAGTGTTGCAAAAAACCAAACAACCCATATTCCTGCTTAGTTACATATTACACACATATACATATGTGCAAACATATGTATACGTGTATGCATGTACATACATAGCTGTATACACACATACATGTATATATGTGTATGAAATGTCTAAAGGCTTAAGAGCTAGATAATGTACCCTGAGCCCTTGAGCACCTGTCAAGGGTACTTTTAAAGAATATCTCTAATGGAAATCTTTGACAAACTAGATTGGATCCTTACTTTGCAAAGGAGGCCAAATAGACTGTTGTAATACATACATACATACACACACACACACACACACACACACATATATACACACACACACATATACACACACAGGCATACATACACATATTTTACAATTACAAACATTTCTACTTATTACATGGCAGAAGCTATTTCTCTACCATCTTCCTTTTCTCGTCCTTTCTTCTTTTTTCTTCTTCCATCCTTCTTTCCCCCTCCTTCCCTCCTTTCCTTCCTTTTATTCCTTTCTCCCCTTTTCTCTTCCCCTTCCTTCTTTCCTCTGTCCCTCCCTTCCTATTAGTTTTCTTTGTTCCCTCCCCTTTGTTCCTCATTCTTCTTTTACTTCCTATCCTTTCTTTTCCCCCTCTTTCCTTTTTCTTCCCCTCTTCTTCTTTCCTCTATTCCTCCTCTCCCCTTTCTTCTTTTTGCCTTTCTCTTCTTTCTTTCCTTATATCCCCCTTTCTGTCTTGTCTATCTTGTCCCTTTCCCTTTTTTCTCCTTTCCTTCTCTTTCTCTTCTTCCCATTCTTTTTTTTTTTTCTTTTCCTCCTCCCTTCCCCTGTGGGGGAAAAAAGACTTGTTTCTTGGGGAGAGTTTTCTGTTGAAAATATTGTTCTAATTTCAGACTGAAGTGAAACATGTCAAGTGGCTGATTGAGCTGAAGTATAATTCTGATGGGTTGGGGGTGAGGGACCGGAAGATAGTGATCAAGCAATACATTTCATAGAGATGAGTATTATCTGTTCATAACTAGACTCTTCTGTGAGGTACACCGGGGTTTCCTATGATGACAGAGGGATTGTAAAACATCTTGAATTGATTATAGGGTAATAACATCCATCTCCAAAAGGACTTATTATGATTACAAAATGTCCAGCTGTTTTCATGTGTGTAAAACCCAGTATGACGTTTGCGGTGAACTTGGGCCTTTCCTCACTTGGGTGCTTTGGAATTTTAATTGGGCCTGAGCTGCCAGATCTTTAAAATGAGATAATGTTCAAATATTGTAATTAAATTTTTAAAAAGGGCAGCAATAACTTACACAGCAACAGGCCGATCTTGTCTTTTGTGGTGAGGCACATATTGCTTAATCTGCATGTTGGGGGAGCTTCCTTGTTCATTTGCATACTCCACTGGTGCTTGCCCTAGAAATGAATACCAACCCAGGACATCAGAGAGCTCTTAAGTACCTTAGATGAAATGAGCAGTGATTCTCTTTCTGGTTCCTGGTGGGTTGTGAGCAATAATAAGTCCAGTCTTCCTTTATCTCTTTTCTTTCTTCCAGAGAATTTAAAGCAAAGGGCTAAAAGTGATTGATTAATCAGGCCCCCAAGCTAGTCATTGCCATGTAGAGGCAGCCAATAGTAACAGCTCATAGAGTTTGCAAGCAAGGGAAGCCTGGGCTGTCAGAGCCAGGACAAGGCTAGGAATGGATACTAGAAGTAACATATAAGATGGTGATAGCTAGTCCTGAAAGAGTTTATTAACCAAAGGTCAAGAGAGGTCTGAGAGTTAGAAGCCAGATAAGCAGGCAAGATCCAGAGGTCAGGTAAAAGATCGGAGTTAAGGCAAGGCAGAGTATTGGAAATGAGGTAGTCAAGAAAGCATGCATGGGACACAAGGAGATCTTGAAACTGAGGTGGTTCAATTCAGATGGTATATATTAAGTGCCTACTCTGTGTTAAACTGGGCACTCTGTAGGGAAATGAGATTATAATTAGAATTCCTTCCTTCCTTCCTTCCTTCCTTCCAATGAAATAACTTTACTTTGAACAGAGGGTTCTCTTATATATATTTACTGCTAAGACAAGAGCCACTTCCAAGATATGGCTAACCTAGCCCCTTATTCCTTTTATTTAAAAAAAGTTTAAATTTTAAATGTTTTATTGGTACTTTTTATTTTCCTATATTCAGCCAACTAGAATTTCTTAAAAGCTGACCAAATGCTGAGCACTGGGCTGAGCTATGGGGATCAAAGAATATACCTGTCCCCTCTCTCAAGGAACTCAGAGTCTAATAAGAGATAAACAACTTTGTACAAACAAGAGATATACAGGCTAAGTTGGAGAAAATCACCAGAGAAAAGGCACTAACATTAAGGGAAATTAAGAGCATTTCAAACAGAAAGTGATATTTTAGCTGACTCTGGAAACCAGGGATAACAGGAGGAAGAGATGAGAAAGGAGAGAACACTGTAGGCATGGGGGGCAGCCAGTGAAAATGCCCAGAATCTGGAGATGGAGTGCCTTGTTTGAGGCTGATGTCAGTGAGTAACAGAGAGGTGGTGCCGTGAGGTGTAAGGAAAGGTGTAGAGGCCACATTATGAAGGGCTTTGAACACCAAACAGAGGATTTCTGTTTGATCCATGATGTTATAAGGAAACACTGAAGCTAACTGATTGCAAGGGTGACCTGGTCAGACTGGCTCTTTAGGAAGATCACTTGGAGAATGGACAGGAGTGTGGAGAGGCTCGTGGCAGGGAGACTAATGAGAATACCATCATTAGATCTTGGTGTGACCTGATGAGGGTCTGCACCAAGGTGATGGCAGCATCAGAGCAGAGATATCATGAAGGTAAAATCGACAAGCCCTAGCAACAGATTGTACCTGGGGGAAGAGAGGGAGTGAGGAGTCCAAGATAATTCCTAGATTGTGAGCATGGGAGGAGAGCGGTGCACTAAACTATAATAAGGAAGTTAGGGAGAAGAGAAGCCATGGGAGGAAAGATAATGAGTTTAGTTCTAGACATGTGGAGTTTAAGATATCTATAGGCTATCTAGTTGAAATATTTAATAGGTACTTGGAGATATGAGACTGCAGGTTAGGGTTGATGAGTAATTCTGAGAATTGTTAGCCTAGAGATGATAATTAAATTCATGGGAGATGTTGAAATCACCAAGTGAAATACCATGAGAGGAGAAAAGAATAGGGCCTAGGAGAGAGTTCTGTGGGACAGTTATATTTAGTGGATGTTACCTGGGAGAAGATCCAGCAAAGAAGACTGAGGGGGAGCGGTTAGGTAGTTTAGGAGGAGAACTAGGAGAGAGAAGTGTTATAAAATCTAGAGAGAGAGATCAAGGAGAAGAGGGTGATCCACAGCGTCAAAGGCTACAGAGGGGTCCAGAAGGATGAGTATTGAGAAAAGGCCATTCAGTTTGACAGTGAAGAAATACAAGAAGTCACCTCAACTTCTTCTTGGCAAAAATAAAGGATCTTGGGTGTAAAACACTGAATGTCATAACTGACTTTTTTATATGTCAGTTTTGTTGAAAAACACCTTTTTTAAACCTTCATTATAAGATTTTGCTCTTTGGAAGGAGAAGAAGGGATTCATTATAAAGTGTAGGTAGTCTAAAAATGAAAGATATAAAAATTTCACATTAAAAATATTTGTTATCCATTTTCTATGATACCCATTGTTAACTACACCATCAACCTCAAAACCAAATTATTTTTGTTCCTCTGCCTCTATGATATATCCCCTCCAATCTCTCTTGTACACACCATTATTTCTGAAATAGCATTTTTGTCTTGTCACTACTATGCTTAACAACTTACAGCATTTCCCAATTCCTAGTTCAGTGTAGTTGATCTCCTTGCTGCACTCAGTTCATATTGTATTATATCTTTTATGTAAGGCTTGTCTCCCCAGTTGGAAAGGAAATTTCTCAAAGGGTCCACATTTTTCTTTTCTTTTACAGTTCTTAGTACTGAGGTGGGTGCATATTAGTAGCTAAGTAAATGTTTGTTTAATTGTTAGGAAAGATTAAGTCTAGTAGCTTTTTTTGTAGTACATAAGCAATGCTTGGACACCAAGATACTCAGGAAGTTGTTTCAGATCTTTGGAGGGAGCAGTTTCAATTGAATGAGGAGTTCAGAAGCCAGATTGTAGAATTAAGGAGAGAGTAAGAGGAAAGAAAGTGTCAGAACACATTACAAGGAGCCTTCTTAAGGAGTTTAACCACAAAAGGGAGGAGAGATATGGGATGCTAGCTAGTGGGAATGGATGAGTAAAGTGGTTTTTGAGTATATTTGTAGGCAATAGAGATTGAACGCTAATGAGAGAATAAGTATTCTAGAGGAAGACAATCTACTGGAGAATGGGTTTACTTGGACATGTAGAATGGTTTGCCTTGACCAAGAAAAAGTCCACCTCATTTTGGGAAGCAGAAGTGAAGGAAGAGATAGTGATAGAAGGCTTCTGGGTAATGTACAATGAGGAGAGAAGAGGAAGGTTTCAATAAATGACCTCATTTTTGGGTAAAATATAAGGCAAAGTTCTCAGCCAAGAGCGTTATGAGAGGAGGAATCATGGGAAGTTTGATTAGAAATGAAAAAGTTTTGAAGAGTCCCTCTTATGAGAGGGATACAGCATTAATTAGGGAAGTGTAAAACCATAATCAAGAAACCTTGTGATACCCTGTTCCTTGATGCTTCTTTTCACACTCTCCATCTCTGAGATTTTTATGCTTGAAGGACAGTTGAGTCTTGCCATGTTATAAAGTTTGGAATTATGGGAACTTCAAGTCTTTCCATAGACCCATCAGGTTATAGTAGCTAAAAAGATAAAAGAATCATTAATCTTGGGCTGGAAGTGACTTCAGAGGCTATTCAATTCAGTCTAAATTTGTAGTGGATTCAACATAGTTTTGTGATTTTCTTCAGCTTTATTCAGCAGCATATAGTGGTAGTGATCTAAGACTGAGGATATATTGAGCAAAGTCAATGATAAATAAGTGAGCAAGGGTCTTGAGAGAAGAGGACATTGGAAGTTGAATTAGTTCATTCTTTCAATGACCCAACAAGAACTGGAGATTAGATTTATTTAGAAAAAGACATGACCTCAGTGATTATCTAGTCCAACCCCCTCATCTTCCTGTTGAGGAAACAGATGCCCAGAAAGTTAATGCAATTTGCCAAGGTATTCTGCAGGATTTAAATCCAGACCTGAAAACTCTTCATATCCCATGCTTCTACCTCTCTAACAGGCTACTGTCCCTCATAACAGAGAAAAACAGCTAAGCAGTTGTTAAGCTGTTAAGCTATTTAAACAGTTGAGCAACACAGGGCATATGTCCAACAGCATATGTAGCATTTTATATCCTTCATTCTCAGTCCATCCCTCACACCTCTGCACCAAGAGGAGGGAGGCATCTTTCTCCACCTGTACTCCAGCCACTAACCCTTTTTGAAATGGAACAATTTCTTGATGGAACTAGTAGGAGTGGATGATACCAGTCTCTGTGAACTAAAGTTTGAAAGTCATTATTCTAGGTCACCAGAATGATAACTGACCTAAGGATCTCTTAGAAAGATAGGCTCTAAACATATCTCTTAGTGGACTATTGAAACTACATTTTATAACTTATGTTCTTTTCTGATCAACAGACTCCACTGGCTTCTTTTTTGCCTCTAGGATAAAGCAAAAAAATACTTGACTTAGCTTTTAGCACTCTTTACACTGTAGCTTCAGTCTTCCTTTCTGGGGTCATTTAACATTATTCCTTTTCTTGTACCCAGTGTTGAGGCTAAACTAGAATGCTTACTGGCCCTTTATCTTATTGGCTCATTATCTCCCACCTCTGCCCCTTTAGAAAAGCTTTTCCCTATGCCTGAAGTGTATTTCCTCCTCCATTTCTGACAATCACTAGCTTCTTTCAAAACTTAGTTCATGTTAACTCTTCCAGGAAACCTACTCCACTTTCTTCAGTTGCTAGTGCTCTCCCTCTATGTATTATTTTGTATACACCCTGCTACTGCCACTTATTTGCTGTCTGTCATTGGGTAAGACTGAACATTTCTGGACTTCAAGCTCTCGCTGCTATAAAAGTACAGGTTTGGAAGAGACACTACTTAAGGTTCTTTCAGCTCTAAATCTTGGACCCTCTTTTATGTTTGGTTTGCTACATATGTGATGTTTTCCTATAATAGAATGCCAGTCATTCAACAAGTATCAAGTACTTACATTATGTTCTAGGCACTCAGCTGTGCTGGAAATACAAAGAAATGTACCCTCCCCTCCCCCCTCCCCCCCATCCCCAGTATTTGCCCTCATGGAACATGAGTTCTAAATACCTTGATGACAAGAATAGTTCTGATTTTTTTATTCCAAGCACCTAGAATAGTACCTGGAACACATGTAGTAGGCATTTAATAAATTCTTTTGGTTTTAATTAAACAAATGCTTTATTAACTTCTGGTTTACGTAATTCATTTCCACCAGATTTTGAGTTACAATTTTTCCCTATTTTTCCCCTACCCACCACCCCAGAATAACAGTCCCACAAGATATCCCTCATTCAGTCTGCTTTCTCCCATATCTTCTCCCATACCCCTTTTGACTTTACCATTAGAGCAAGGTGAATCTCTGTCCCCCAATGCCTGTACATCTTATCTCTCAATTACATGCAAAATAGTATTAATAATAGTATTTATATATATTTGAAACATTTAATTTTAAAACTTTGAATTTTAGATCCATTCCCTTCCTCCCTTTTCACCCACTCCCTTTGGGAAAATAAGCAATTCAGTATGTGTTGTACATATGTAGCTATGCAAAACATTACCATAGTAGATATATTGTAAAAGACTGCTTATATTTCCCTCCCACCCCCCACCTGGTCCATTCCCTACTTTGATCCTGTCCCTCTTTGAAAATGGGTACTTCCAACCTCTCCTCCCTCCAGAATGCCCTCCCCTCCATCATCCCCCCTCACATTCCCCTTCCCCCTACTCTCCTGCAGGGTGAGATATCCCATTTAGTGTGTATGTCATTCTCTCCCTGAGCCAAATTCAATGAGAATATGGTTTTGCCTTTTTGCCTTCCTGTTCTTCCCCTCCCCTGCAACCACTTCCCCTTGCCTCTTCTACATGAGATAGTTTATCCCACCCTGTCTCTCCCCATCTCCTCTTGCCACCTTCCTCTCTCATCTCTTAACTTCACCCCTTAAGTATCATCCCTTCCCACCAAATTCAACCTGTGCCATCTATCCATGTATACCTGTAAACATATATAAACCCATTCACATATGTATTCATATGCCCATATACCCTTCTTCAATTATTTTCATATTGAGAAAGGTTTCCTCAGTCACAGTTATTGTTTTTCCATGTAGGAATGTAAATAGTTCAAGTCTGATAAGTTCCTTTTGATTTTTTTTCCCTGATTACCTTCTCAAGCATCTCTTGCTTCTTGTGTCTGAATGTCAAATTTTCTATTCAACTCTGTTTTTTTCCTCAAGAATGCTTGAAAGTCATCTATTCCACTGAATGACCATATTTTCCCCTGAAACAAAATACTCAGTTTTTCTGGGTATGTGATTCTCGGTTTTAATCCCAGCTCTTTTGCCCTGCAGAATATCATATTCCATGCCCTTCAATCTCTCAGTGTAGAAGCTGCCAGGTCCTGGGCTATTCTGATTGTGTTTCCACAATATTGAAATAATTTCTTCCTGGCTGCTTGTAGTATTTTCTCCTTGATCTGGGAATTCTGGAACCTGGCTATAATATTCCTAGGAATTTTCTTTTTGGGTACTTTTTCAGGAGGCAATCAGTGGATTCTTTCAATCTCTATTTTGCCCTCTGGGTCTAAAACATAAGGGCAATTTTCCTCGAGAATTTCTTGAAGGATGATTTCTAGGTTCTTCATTTGATCATGGCTTTCGGGTAGTCCAATAATTTTTAAATTGTCTCTCCTGGATCTATTTTCCAGGTCAGTGGTTTTTCCCATGAGATATTTCACATTGCCTTCCATTCTTTCATTTGTTTGGATCTGTTTAACAGCATCTTGATTTCTCATAAAGTCACTAGCTTCCATTTGCTCCAGTCTAACTCTGAAGGAATGAATCTCCTCAGTGAGCTTTTGAGATTCTTTTTCCATCTGGCAAATTCAGCTTTTTGAAGTATTCTTCTTATTGCCCTTTTGAGCCTCCTTTGCCATTTGAGTTAGTCTATTTTTTAAGGTGTTAATTTCCTCAGTCAAGCTGTTGACTCTCATTCCACACTTTTCCTGCATCCTTCTCATTTCTCTTCCCAGTTTTTCCTCCACTTCTCTTATTTGGCTTTTGAAATCCTTCTTAAGGTCCTCTATGGCCTGTAACCCGCTCATATTTTTATTTGGGGATTTTAGTGCAGGATTTCTGACCTCACAGTCCTCTTCCTGTTCTATGCTTCGATCCTCTTTGCCCCCAAAATAGGAGGCTAATGTTGCATTTTTCTGTTTATTTTGTTTCCTTTGCCTAGGCATGTTGCCACTTAATTACTTGACTTTTGGGCTTGTTGCCACAGTAGGACTCTGCCACCAGACAGGGGAACTTCTGTCCCAAAAGTTGGGGTCTTCACAACTTCAGGAGGTATTAGTTGGGTGGCCTCTGTGAAGTCGTCACATGCTCTGGCAAGCTGTATACCCACCCCAAGACCTCTACCCCAGACCATAATCCAGATCCAGGGAGGTTAAAGCAAGAACAATTACCCCCCAAGACTGATTGCTCGATCCCCCTACAGTCTGTAGGCCAAGAGCTGAAGCTGTAATTGATGCTGCAAAATGGTGGCTGTGCTGTGGCTCCTCAGCTGCTTCTCTCCCCCAGGGGAAGAAGCCTGATGCATTCCCCAAATACTGGTCCCAAAATGCAAAGGGCACTAACCTTTCATTTTGTCCTAGGCATATCTGTGTTGATAATTCTGGAATCGCCACAGCTGCTGGTGTTCTCAGGTCCCTCCAGCCGGCTGCTGGCCAGGCCACCCTTGTGCTAAAAGCACGACTCAGGGGGACCTGGGTTCAGCTCCCAGAGCGCTGAGCTGTAGGTTCCCAGCGTGCTGTGCTGGCCACTCCCAGAGTGCTGTGCTGGACACTCCCTGCAGGGCTGCCTGCTGTCCTCAGGGGGAGGTTAGCTTCTCTGTATTGTTCTGTGGGTGCTGGAGCTGCAGAAGTTGTTCAGAGTCCACCTTTTACATGGTTTGGAAGTGTTGTGGGCTGGAGTGCCTTAGAAGTGCTGTTTCTACTCTGCCATCTTGGCTCTGCCCTCACTTAATAAATTCTTATAGAGTTTACTTTAATAGCAAAGGTGATGGATGATTCACAGCCTCCCACATTTCTTAGTAGATACAAGGAGACCCTAGAGAGATGCTGAGAAGCATCTGTGCCTTTAGAATAGCCCACATGCTTAGTGACACTGTGGAGACTTTTTGATTCAATGCGATTATTGTACTTTCTGCTGCTTAAATCTCAGGAGACTGAATTGGGGTGGAGTGGTTCATCTCTAGTCTAGTGGCAAATGCCAGGTTTTGTGCTTTCCACCAGCATTATCAACATCCTAGCAAGCAAGTTTTTTGGCTTAGATTCTATCAAGTTATTGAGAATTGAATATTTGTTGTTGGATGGATCTTTTAGTGGAGGATTAGGACTGGGACTTTGTACTCCATTCTGAAACACAGAATCAGAAAACAGGTGTGTTGGTCTATGCCTTGGAAGAATTCTGGAAAATAATCTTGGAGGGTTGGATTCTCATTGATCAGCTCTACTATTTGACTGCTCTAATCAGTTAAATCCACCATTTGGTAATTATTTCTTTTGGCAGTTCATTCCTGTGCTAGATGCCACCAGACTTCTCCTAGATATTGCTTAGTCTAGATATGTTACTCTTCTTTTACTGTTTTCAGAGGCAGAAGACCTGGTTTTGAGTCCTGTCTCTGTGACTTACTGGCTATTTACTGTGACCTTGAGAAAGCCATATCGCCTCTCTAATATTCCGTTACTCAAATGTAAAATGAGGATTAAAAAATTTGAGAGTTGGAAGTCATTACCTAGAGAGTTGGGTGGCATAGGTGATAAAGTTCCAGAGCTGGCAGTAGAAAAACTTGAGTATAAATCCAGTCTCAAACACACTAGTCGTGTGATCCCAAACAAGTGACTTAACTTTTGTTGGTCTCGGTTTCCCCAACTATGAAATAAGAATAATAATAAGACCTATTTCTCAGGGCTGTTGTGAGGATCAAATGAGATGAGAGTTATAAATGTCTTAGCTTGGTGCCTGTCACATATTAAGTGCTTTATAAATGTTGGGTATTATTATTTTTCATTGTTATTCAGTCATTTTCAATTGTATCTGACTCTTTGTGACTCCATTGGGGTTTTTCTTGGCAAAGATATTAGAGTGATTTGCCATTTTCTTCTCCAGATAATTTTATAGTTGAGGAAACTGAGGTAAATAAGGTTAAGTTACTTTCCCAGGGTCATACAGCTAATAAGTGTCTAAGACTGGATTTGAACTTGGCAAAATGAGCCCTCCTGACTTCAGGCCCAGCACTCCATCCACTGTGTCACTTAGCTGCTGTTCTCCTCTTCCTCCTCCTCCTTCTTCTTCTCCTCCTTCTCCTCCTCCTGTGAGTGAGAGACTTGTATACAATATAACAATGCAGTTATCCTTCTTTTGTCTAAAGATCTCAAGTGATGGGGAACCAACTATCTACTAAGGTAACTCATCCCACTTTTGGATAGACCTTGTCATTAGGAAGATTTCCTTATTTCAAGATTAAGTTTTTCTTTTTCAGCTTCTTTCTGTTGCTTTAATAGCAGAGTGAACTTCTGAATAGCCAAGATAGAGAGGAAGTTGAAAAGCAAGCACTTTCTCAGGAGGAAATACCTACTTATTAATTTGTAAAGATTTTTAAATCCTTTTTAAAAAAATCACATTCATCTCTAAATATGTCTTTTCCGCTTCCCCTACCTGATGAACTACCCTTTGTAATAAAGATTAAAAAAGAAAAGGAAAAAAGCAGGTCAGCAAAACTAACTAATGCATATTGTCATATATCTGATCTTGCACATTTATAGTTCCCCATCTCTGTAAAGAGGGGAAGGAGGTAAAATTCCTTAACTCTTTTCAGGGGCTAAACTGGTACTCATCATCCTCATCATAATCATCAGTAGCATTTGTAAATAATTTTATGGCATGAAAGGCACTTTACAGACATCTCATTTAATTCTCATAAAAAGCTTAGGAAGTAGGTGCTATTATCTCAATTTTTTCCTCATTTTTCTCAGAAGTAAAATAAAGTGATTTGCATAAAGTCACACAGTTAGTAAGTGATTGAGACAGGATTTGATTTAAGGTCTTACTCACTTCAAATCCAGTGCTCATTTTTCAGATGCTTCTGATACATAATCTATTTTGCTTTCTTTTTTCCCTTTCATATTGTTGTTATTATATCTATTGTTTTTCTGGTTCTGCTTACTTTACTCTGCATCCATTCATTTAAGTCTTCTGATGATTTTATGAGTTCTTCATATTTATGATTTCATATATGGTAAAGTGATATTTTCCTTCTACTTAGATTTCACTTTTTTGATTGAAAATCCACCTTCTCTCACTCCCTTCTTCCTCCCTCTTCCTTTGAGGAGGCAAGAAAAACAACATTCCCTGTTCAAACATGCATAATTAAATAAAGCAAATGCCCATATTGAAAATGTTAAGTAAGTTTCAGTTTGGACTCTTGAGTACATCACTTTTTTATCAGGAGGTGGATAGACTGTTTCATCATGTATGGTATTATGGTCAATCATTGTTTTGGTCAGCATTTCTGAGACTTTCAAAGTTAACAGCCTTTATGATATTATCATTATTGTATAAATTGTTCTGGTTCTGCTCACCTTACTTTGCATCAGTTCATACAAGTCTTCCCATGTTTCTCTGAAGCTATCCTCTTCATTTTTTTCAGTATTATGCTGTGGCATATCATTTAAATGTTATTCTCCAATTGATAAGCATCCCCTCAGTTTCCATTCTTTGTCACCACAAATAGAGCTACTCTCAGTATTTTTGTATATGTGGGTCCTTTTTATTTGATCTTTTTGGGGTATGTAGTAGCAGTATGAAGCAGATTTTAAAGAGTATGTATAGTGTACTATCTTTTTGGGTATAATTTCAAATTGTTTTCCAGAATGGCTAGACCAATTCTTGGCTACATCAAGGGTCTATTAATGTACCTGTTTTCCCATTGTCCTCTAGCATTTTCATTTTCCTTTTTTGGTCAACTTACAGCAAAATAATATTCAGTTATGTTCATATGTCACATTTGTTTATCCATTACCTAGTCAAAAATGTTTGATTGTGAATAACTTCCTAAGTAGGAATCATGCTCCAGAAACACAGCAACCATTTTCATTTTCATACAAAATCCAGTACAAGGGATCTTTTGTGTGGTGGAAAGGAGAAATTCTAACAGAATTGGCTTTATCAGTTTGTGCTACAAGAATGTCAGTACTGAGAGAGGATGAAGGAAGACTAATGAGCCACATTATAGTGAATAAGAACTGCTCTTCTCTTGTTGAAGCCTCTTTTCAAATGAAAATATTTTGAGAATCTTTTCTATCTTGCCTTGCTTAGGACACATCATGAAGAGGAAAGGTAATAGCCCTTTCCATTGGGATCTGAGCTACACCTGGTGTTTCTTCCTTAGCTCTACCCACTGAGTGATCAGATTGATGTTTTTAAAGGTCTTGAAAAGGAAATACAGAGTTATGTGGGTGATAAGATTTGCTTCAAAGGGATTATTCATTGGAAATAGGAACTAGGCTGAGGAACGTTGCCTGAGGTTTTATTCTTAACTCAACCCTTGATGCTCTCGTTCTTTTTTCCCCATTTTCTTTTTGCAGCTCACCCTCTCTGGGGTGTAAGTAGGGCAAATGTATTTTTAAAATAGCAACATGAGGCCCCTAGTTTAAGTAATTTTAGAAGATTAATATAGCTTTCTGGTCAGAAGGGCAGGAGGAAATCCTCTCTTCAGAAAACCTTTATAGGCAACTTGGGGCCACTTATTAGATGATCTTGAAAATGCCAGAATGTACCCAACCACAATGTCTCCCTATCATCTTTATAGGGATTGGGAAAGATTTTGAGGTTCCCTTAGCTGCTGAAAGACAAAAAGAACAAATAATAATAGAATTAGAATTTGAAGAGACTTTAGGTGTCATCCAGTTCAACACCTTTATTTTATAGATGAAGAAACTGAAGCCCATAATAGTTGTATGGTCAAAGTCACACCAAGAGTGAGTGGCAAAAGTGGTACTCAAACACAAGTCCTTAAATTTCAAATTCAGCATCCTTTCCACTATACCACTCAGTGGCAAAAGTCTATTTTGTAGCTTATTTTGCAAGAGAACAAGTTTTAATTATGATTTCAGAGTTACTTGTTGTCTTTGAATTACTGTGCACTTATCACTTGGTTCTAATATTTCTTGTTATTGTTCAGTCAAAGGCAGAATTCCATTTAGTTTTTAGCTTCTGTCCCCTGCAGCTCATCGTGCATATGACAACTAAGCTAATTTTCCTAAACTTCTGTTTTCATCACATCACTTCTCTGCTCATAAATCTTAATGGCTCACTATGGTGTATAGAACCAAACCAACCTTGATGGTATACTGGTATACAGAATCTTCTAACATCTTATGTCAGCTAATGTTTTCAGATTTATCTCAATTAGTCCCCAACATGAGTCTTCCATTCATTCAATCAATAAGCATTTTTAATGATTCTACTGTGAGTATAATGGTATGCATTGGGAATACAAAGAAAGATAAAAGACAGTCCCTGTCCTTGAGAAACTGACAATGTAATAGGGACAATATGCAAATAACTATGTACAAATAAACCACATATGGGATAAATGGGAAAACAAAGGCACTAGAATTGAGAGGAAATCAAAAAGGCTTTCTGTAGAAGTTGGGCTTTTAGCTGGGATGTGAGGGAAACCATTGAAGACAGGAAGCAGAGATAAGCAGGGAGGCCACTGGCATGTCTTGTTGGAGGACTAGCCAAGGATACCAGTGCCACTGGATCAAAGAGTATGTTGGGACAGTGTGTAAGGCATGAGAAGACTGGAAAGATGGATGAGGCTAGATTTTGAAGGTCTTTGAACACCAAACAGGATTTTATATTTAAATCTTAGAATGAGGTAACAGGAGCCCCTGGTATTTATTGAGGAGAGGGGTGACTGGGTCAGACTTGTACTTTAGGGTAATCACTTTGGGACTGAATAGAGGATGAACTTGAGTGGTGAGAGTCATGTGTTAGACCAACCAATAGACTTTTGCAGCAATCCAGGTATGAGGAAATGAAGGCTAGCACCAGGCTGGTGGTAAAAGAGAGGGGGCATATTCAAGAGATGTTGCAAAGGTGAAATTGCCAAGCTTTGGCAACAAATTGGATATGAGGAATAAGAGAGAGTGAAGAGTTGAGGATGATGCCTAAGTTGTGAGTATGGGGGAGAACAAAGATGATGGTGCCCTCAACAATGTTAGGGAAGTTTTGTGGGAAGGAAAATGAGTTCATTTTTTAAAAAACATGTTGAGTTTATCTAAACTCATCCATTTGTTAATCTCAGTATATGCCAGTCCCTAAGATTTGTGCAGCGGAGAGAAATCAGGAGGGACCTACTTGTGATACTGGGGGAATCACTTAACTTCTCTGAATGAACATGTTTTTCCACCTGTAAAACAGGGTATTGATATGAATAGTATTATTTTCATAGGGTATTTGTTAGTGTCAAATGAAATAACATAATTAGAAGTTTTCTTTTTTTCTCTTTCCCAGGTACTGTTTGAGTCCACATCCTTGATGTGCCTCAGAGTCTAATTATTATAGATGTGGCTTCAGTAACAATTACTGTTATTTATATTAAAATGGAATAATGTTGTACCACCTCACACCTTTCCTTTTGGCTAATATGACAAAAAAGGAAAACGATAACCATTGGAGAAGATGTGGGGAAAATTGGAACACTAATGCATTATTGGTGGAGTTGTGAATTGATCCAACCATTCTGTGGAGCAATTTGGAATTATGCCTAAAGGGTTATGAAACTGTGCATACCCTTTGATTCAGTGATACCACTATTAGGTCTGTATCCCAAAGAGAGCATAAAAATGGGAAAAGGGTCCACATGTACAGAAATATTTACAACAGCTCTTTTTGTGGTGGCAAAGATTTGGAAATTAAGGGGATGCCTGTTGGGGAATGGCTGAACAAGTTGTGGTATATGAATGTAATGGAATAATACTGTGTTAGATGAAATAATGGGCAGGTAGATTTCAGAAAAACCTGGAAAGACTTACATGAACTGATGCTGAGTGAAATGAGTAGAACCAGGAGAACTTTGATAGACTTGGCTCTTCACAGTAATACAACAATCTCAGAAAATTCTGAAAGACTTATGATGGAAAATACATCCAGAGAAAGAACTATGGAGTCTGAATTCAGATCAAAGCATACTATTTTCTTTTTTCTTTTTGGTTTTTCTTTCTTGTGGTTTTTTTCCTTTTGTTCTGATACTTCTTTCACAACATGCCTAATGTGGAAATATATTTAATATGATTGTATATGTATAGCCTATATCAGATTGCTTGCCATTTTGGGAAGTGAGGAGGAGAGGAAGGGAGGGAGAAAAAAACTGGCAGTCAAAATCTTATAAAAGTGAATGTTGAAAACTACCTTTACAGGAAATTGGAAAAATAGTTTTAAATGGAAAAATTAAAAAAAAAAAACAGAAAGAAAGAGAAACTAAAAAAAAAAAAGAAAGAAAAAAGGAAGTAAGAATGTTAGAATGTAAGCTTTTTGAAGGCAGGGACTATTTCCTTTTTATCTTTGTGTCCCTAGTGCCTAATTCTTGGCACATTAGGTTAATTAGTTTATTATTAGTTAACTAATTAATGCTTGCTTAATTAATTTAAAGAATGTGTAAAGTGCTTTGAAATTTTATTATATAAATATCAGCTAAGATCATGATTCTTGCCTTGATGCCTTTATTCAGGGCTTTCCCCTCACCTAGCCTCTCCTATTGGCATTTTCTGTATGTCCAGATCCAATTTGTCATAAGGAACCCTTGAAACATTTCATTCCAGATACTAAGCTAAAAAGCAAAATTGGTAACTATATTTAAGGCCCTTGAAAAGAACTGACTGTAATGATACTCTTCCTGCAGAAAAGAATAAAACCATAGGCTGTTAGGTCCAGAAGGGAGTTTGTGGACAATCTAGTCAAATCCTCTTATTTTACTGAGGACCAATTTGAAATAATGGTCCCAAGTAATGAAGCTAATGGGTAACAGAAGCAGGATTTGGGCCTGTATCTCCTGACTCAAGGTCTGATACTCCTTTAACTCCACTATATTACAGGATCATAATTAGAAGCCCCCTTTTTTTCTCTTCCGCTCTCCATAGTGGTACCGTTTGAGTCCCACATGCCCGATATTGTACAGATGTGGCTTCTGTAATCTCCTGGAAATTGCTATAGATGAGGAGGTGAGGCCTTTGAGTGGGTAAAATCACCCCATTATCCTAGAATATCATAGTTGGGCTCATAATATCCAACCTACAGTGATAAAATCACAGAATTTCAGATATGGAAGGACCTCACTGGTTTTCTGGTACAATCTGTTCCTTAACAAGAATTGCTGCTACAACACATCCTCAGAATCTTCATCAAACCTTGGCTTGAGGACCTCCAGTGAGGGAGAACTTGGTCTCTCCTAATGTAATCTATTCAACTTTAGGGTAGTTTTATAGTTGTTTGGGAGTTTCCCCTTATGTTGAGCCTCTAATTTGCTTCTCTTTGCTGATTCTAGACCTTCCTTCAAGGTCTAAGCAAAACAAGGTCAATCCCTCTGCTTCATATTTGACTTTTGAGTACTTTTTTTAAAGTACATTTTCTTTTCGAGAGTACATGCCATTCCAATTTTTCAGCCCATCCTCCTATGGGACAAACTTGAGGTCTTTTAGCATTCTCTTGGCCTCTTGATATTCCCAGTTTGTTAGGTTCCTTCTTAAGATGAAGCACCTAGAATTGATCTCAGCACTCCAGATGTGGTGTGACTAGACAGAGTACGCAGAGTACTATCACTTCTTTGTTTCTGGAAACTACATTTGTCTTAATGTAGCCTAAGATCTCATTAGACTTTTTGTTTTGTTTTTGCTTTTTGGAGGGCAATTGGGGTTAAGTAACTTGCCCAAGGTCACACGGCTAGGTTTTTGTTTGTGTGTGTCAAGTGTCTAAGGCCGGATCTGAACTCAGGTCCTTCTGACTCCAGGGCCGGTGCTCTACTCACTGCGCCACCTAGCCGCCCCCTCATTAGACTTTTTATGTTTGGTAGTATTTTTTGAAACTTTATTTTGATTTATGGAATAAAACAAGCATTTCTATAAAAGGTATCTATTTCTAGCATAATAAAAAAGACAATTGTACATGAAACTGCAAATCTACTATTCCTTGCTATTCCTTTCAAATATACATCAAATTTATCATGTATTTTTTTCACTTTTCTTTCTTCCTACTCTCCTGCCCTAGAGATGGCTACCATTAGACACAAATAGGAATATGTATGTAAACTTATTCTATACATACTTTTATTTATTGGTTTTTTCTCTGGATGCAGATAGAGTTTTTTGAATTATAAAATGATCCATGCTTTTTGGAGAACAATCTGGAATTATTCCCCAAGAGTTATTAAAATACCTATACCTTTGACCAAGCAATACCATGGTTTGCTCTATTTCCAAAGATGATTAGACAAAAAAGAACGGTTATGTTCTAAAATGTTTATAGCAGCTCTCTTTGTGGTAGCACAGACCTGGAAATTGCAGGGATGCCATCAATGGAGGAATGGCTGAACAAGTTGTCATGTATGATTGTGATGGAATATTACTGTGCCATAAGAAATGATGAGCTCAATGATTTTAGAAAAAACATGGAAAGAGACTTGCATGAAATAACGAAGAGTGAAATGATCAGAACCAAGACATTGCATATAGTAACAGCAATGTTGTTTTAAGAATGACTTTGAACTGTCTATTATAAATACCCAAATTACCTATAAAGGACAGATAATTGATAGTATTAAAATGTATTGCACTGAATTTCAGGCCAGAAAAAATTCAGTGATAGCTGAGAGCGCATTCACCTCCATGCATTTTTATTACCAGTATTTTTTCTTTTGTGTATAGACATCTTAAGTTATATTGGTTTTACTACCAAAAGGACCCTGAAACTGACCAACCTTCCCCTTTGTCCCTGGAAACTTGCAACTGATAATGATATGTGTTAATGCAAGAGTATGGTCTTGTTGACCAAATCAGTCTTTTGTGACCTTACTACTTGCTTGCGCATGTTAGCAATTGTTGTCCAGGGTGATGTTCTGAGAGACTGTCATTTGATTGTAAATAGATACTATATATGCAGAGCTTTTGGGGCCAAAGGCTTTTTATCTGGAAACATGTATTTGCATGCATATGGAATAGATGGTGAACAGAATTTTATTAAGGAATTGTTTTCCTCACAAATGACTTAGCAATGAATATGATTTGGGGAGAAATGGTAATCATTTCTATGAAAGTATTTTAAGTGATCATTCTCAGAGTAGGAAATGGGACTTTTGTGTTTTAATTTCTAATAGTCTGCTAAATTAGAATTTTCTTTGACCTTAGAATTCTTTGACCTTCTTTTAATAGTAATAGTGATGATATCTAGTCCCTATTTGGTAGTATTTAGAGAATTAATCAACTTGGTTCTCTGGATGATGATGGAAGCAGAACCTATTTATGGCTTTGCACCCTTTACTTGGGTTAGAGTTCTTATCCCCTATGGAGATGACTAGATAAACTGTGTGGCATCATGGATTTGACTATAGCTCATGGATGAAGAGAAGAGGAGGTAGTGGGTGCATTTTGAGCAGTCATTTTACCACATTCACCTGTTTTTTTTTTTTTTTTGGACAAAACTCTTTTGATGGATATGATCCTACCATTTTCTTTGGATCCTTGTCATCAGAACATTTAAACTAGGTATCTCTCTCCTTCTTAAAGAAGTCAGGATCATACCACATATATAAGATAATAATAGGTAGGCCAACTATACTCTATCCTTTTCAGACCACATCCAAAACACTGTGTTGAGTTCTGCACACTACACTTTAGCAAGCATCACAATAAGTTTGGACAAGGGCCAGAGAAGAGGAACCAGGGTAGCAAATTGCCTTTAGATCATGCTATTTGAAGATTGTGGGAAGGAAACTTGACTGTTGAGGCTAGATAAGAGAGGGCACAAAAACTGTCTAAAAGTATTTGCAAAAAGCTTTAGTTTTGAATTATTTGACTCAAGGACCAATGGGTGAAAGTTGTTAAAGGGCAAATTTAGGCTTGATAAAAAGAAAAACTGCCTAGCAATTAAGAGTTTTTCCAAAGGGTAATGGGTCTTCTCAAGAGGTGGTGTTTTCTCTTATTGGAATTTTGTACTTAAGAGCTAAGATGTCCCAACAGGACATTTTGTAAAAGGAGTTCTCTTTCAGATATGGGTTGGACTGGATGGTTGCTGAGGTTATCTTCTGACTTTAACATGATTCTATGATATTCCTATATTCCCCAAAATACCCAGCACAAGAACTCAATTAGTAAATGATTGCTCATTTTCTTCCAAAGTTCCATGGGTAGAGGAGACAGAAGTCATTGTAGAAAATCTTTTTCCCTTTCTATATTCAGGATGTACACAGTGGCCCGTTTAGCTTAAAGGGAGAAATATATTTGTAAGTTAGTTTGTTAAAGAATACATGACTATCTTAGCTTCAAGAAGCCAGGAAAATCTAGAAATAAAAGCTGTGCACATTCAGGAATTTATTTTCCCATGGCCTTTTAATGTTCATGTTAACATAGGGGTGCCTGCATCTGAAAATCAGTTGCTAAATCGTATTTACGTCTTCATCCTGTGTCTTCCCATCTGTTTCTTAGTAATGGCATCACTGAAGTGGGTCAGGAGCTGTTCTTTATTCTTATTCTTAAGCATTCCTCCTTGAGATTATCATCTGGGACAGAAGAGTGAAATATGCATTTGTTCTTTGACATGAGATTGGGAAGTCATGCATAATAGAGGCTTAGCTTCATGATATATTCATCTCAGTCCTTGTATCTGATGCACTTTGCTATTAAATTAAATACATGTTGGTTAGTAGGATCAGGCTGGCTAAGTGGATTAGAGAAAAGAACCATCTCCTTGGAGTCTAGGGTTTAATGTCAGCATCCCTAGCTAAGTGATGAACGTCTGTAGTCCATGTTAGGAGCTACGCTCATTTCTAGGACTTATTTGCCATAGTGGCTCATTCTGGACACCTTTAATTCAATCCAACAAACCTTTATTGTGTCAATCATAAATAAGAAACTGCTAGATGCCATATATACAAAGACAAAGACCCAAGTGTGTAACCTAAGGGGTCATCCTTCACATTATACTCTCTCATGTACCATATCCAGGTTTCAAGTCTTGTCAATTCTGCATTCTCCACAACGCTAGTATCCCTCAACTCCATTCCTTTCATGGACTCTTACTATTCATGCTACAACCACTGTGGTTCAGATCTTCATCATTTGCTCAGGCCATTTCCATATCCTCCTAATTGGTCTCTCCAAGTGCAGCCTTTCCTTTCTCTGCTACATCATCCACACAGTTTCCCAACTGACATTCTTTTTTTTAAAATTTATTTGTTTATTTTTAGTTTACAAGTGTCAATTCCATAGTTCCTTGACTTTCAAATTTCCCTTCCCTCCCTTCCCCCATCCCCCACGACAGCATATAGTCCAGTATAGGATCTGCAAATACTTTCACAATAGACATTAGTCAAGTTACAAAGGCATATTGTACTAGATGGGATGAAAAATGGTAAAGAAGAAATACAACCAAACAATGAAAAGAAAAAGATCAATTAGTTTTCTTCCATCAGGATTCAAGCTCAGTTCTTTCTAGTTATTTCTCTGGATGTAGGCATCTCTCCTTCATGAGTCTTTCGGGATTGATTTATATCACTGCATTGCTGAGAAGAGTCCAGTCCGTCATAGTTGGTCATCACACATATGTTATGTCTGTGATTATATACAAATTTCTCCTGGTTCTACTCATCTCACTCAGCATCAGTTTGTATAAGCCTCTCCAGGTAAAGATGAAAACCGTCACCTCCTCGTTTCTTATAGCACAATAGTATTCCATTACATGCATATACCACAACTTGTTTAGCCATTCCTCAATTGATGGGCACCCCCTTAATTTCCAATTCTTTGCAACCACGAAAAGAGCTGCTATAAATATTTTTGTACATATGGGTCTTCCTCCCTCTTCAATGATCTCTTTGGGATATAACCCTAGAAGTGGTATTGCTGGGTCAAAGGATATGAAATTATTTATAGCCCTTTGGGCATAATTCCAGATTGCTCTCCAGAATGGTTGGATAAGTTCACAACTCCACCAGCAATGCATTAGTGTTCCAATTTGCCCACATCCTCTCCAGCATTTGTCATTTTCCTGTTTTGTCATCTTAGCCAATCTGACTGGAGAGATGTGGTACCTCAGAGTTGTTTTGATTTGCATTTCTCTAATCAATAGTGATTTAGAACATTTCTTCATGTGCTTATAGATATATTTAATTTCTTTCTCTGAAAACTGCCTGTTCATATCCTTTGACCATTTATCAATTGGGGAATGACTTGTATTCTTATAAATTTGACTCAATTCTCTGTATATTTTAGAAATGAGTCCTTTATCAGAGACATAGGTGTAAAAATTCTTTCCCAATTTCCCACCTCCCTCTTGATCTTGGTTACATTGGCTTTGTTTGTACAGAAGCGTTTCAATTTAATGTAATCAAAATTATCCATTTTGTGTTAAATAATGCTCTCTAATTCTTGTTTGGTCCTAAAGTCTTTCCCTCTCCACAAATCTGACAGGTAAACTATTCCTTGCTTTCCCAGATTGCTTACAGTATCATCCTTTATACCTAGATCATGCACCCATTTAGACTTGATTTTGGTATATGGTGTTAGATAATGGTCTACGTCCAGTTTCTGCCATACTGTATTCTAACTTTCCCAGCAGTTTTTGTCAAATAGTGCATTCTTATGCCCCAAACTGGGGTCTTTGGGTTTATCAAACAATAGATTACTATGCTCATTAACTGCTGGATCTCGTACACCCAATCTATTCCATTGATCCACTACTCTACTCCTCAGCCAGTACCAAGCAGTTTTGATGACTGCTGCTGTATAATACAGATTAAGATCTGGTATAGCTAGTCCACCTTCCTAGCATTTCTTTTCATTAATTCCCTTGATATTCTAGACCATTTGTTATTCCAAATAAATTTTGTTACTATTTTGTCTAACTCTATAAAGTAGTTTTTTGGTAAATTGATTGGTATGTCACTAAATATATAATTTAGTTTGGGTAAAATTGTCATTTTTATTATATTAGCTCGACCCA
This sequence comes from Gymnobelideus leadbeateri, assembly GCA_011680675.1. NCBI lineage: Eukaryota > Metazoa > Chordata > Mammalia > Diprotodontia > Petauridae > Gymnobelideus > Gymnobelideus leadbeateri. Next base: position 217,617 of record WOXC01007429.1, read on the forward strand.
ACCATAAGCAATTTATCTTTTTTCCAATTAGTTGAATCTGACGTTATTTGTGTGAAAAGTGTTTTGTAGTTGTTATCATATAGGTACTGGGTTTGTTTTGTCAGGTAGATTCCCAAATATTTTATAATATCTACAGTAACTTTAAATGGGATTTCTCTTTCTACCTCTTGCTGTTGAATTTCATTAGAGATATATAGGAATGTCGAGGATTTATGTGGGCTTATTTTATATCCTGCTACTTTGCCAAATTTATTTATCATCTCAAGTAATTTTTTACTTGATTCTCTAGGATTCTCTAAGTATATCATCATATCATCTGCAAAGAGTGATAGCTTGGTCTCTTCTTTTCCTAATTTGATTCCTTTGATTTCTTTTTCTTCTCTAATTGCTACTGCTAACATTTCTAGTACCAGATTGAATAAGAGGGGTGATAGTGGATACCCTTGTTTCACTCCTGATCTTATTGGAAATGCTTCTAGTTTAACCCCATTGCATATAATATTTGCTGATGGTTTAAAATAGATGCTATCAACTATTTTAAGGAAGGCTCCATGTATTCCTATACTTTCTAGTGTTTTTAATAAGAATGGATGTTGTACTTTGTCAAAAGCCTTTTCTGCATCTATTGAGATGATCATGTGGTTTCTGCTAGTTTTATTGTTGATAAGCTCAATTATTCTGATGGTTTTCCTAATATTAAACCATCCTTGCATTCCTGGAATAAATCCGACTGACATTCTTAAAGGATGGATCTGTTTATCCCTTGATCTAGAAGCTCTGGTGTCTTCCTGTTGCTTTTAGGATAAAACACTAATTTATTTGTTTGCCTTCACTATCATGTTTCCATCACCTTTCCAATCTGATTAAGTATTCTCCCCCATCATATTCTCTAAGACTACAGGCAAACAGGTTTATTTGTGGTTCCCCATATAAAACCCTCCATTTCTTTTTTCCACAGCTTTGCACAAGCTATTCTTCAAAACTAGAATAATCTGTCTTCACCTTTACCTCTCAGAATCCCAGATTACTTCATGGTTCAGCTTAAAGAAACCTCTTTTCAGAGGTTTTATCTGATTCCCTAGTAACCACTGCCAAATTAATATCCTTTTATTTTGCATATATAGGGACGGATCTGACCTGTCTGTGAAGAACTTCCTCTGTCAATGCAGGTTGACACCTTTTTTGCAACCTATAACCTTAGGCAACTAAGGCACTGAGAGGTTTATTAGTTTGCCCAGGGTTCCAAAGTTGTATTTACATGTCTATGAACATTTTGTAGCCTTCTCATCCCAGTGGGCTTTTCCTTGGTGGAAGAGACTGCTCTGTTGTTGTCTTTGTATTTCCAATATCTGGCACAATGCTTGGCACATAAGGACATGTATAAATAGGTACTTGTTGATTGTTTAAAAAGCAAACAAATCTTTGCTGTTAAGGAATTCATATTTTACTGAATATTTATAGAAGTTATTGAGAACAACAGAGACAGATGGGGAGGGAAATGGGGGAGGTAGAAGGCTGGAGAGAGAGAGAGGGAGGAGAGAGACAGAGGGAGAGGGGGAGAGAGAGAGAGTGTGAGAGAGGGAGAGAAAGAGGAAGAGTACAGGACAGTAGAGGAGTATGGTACAGGAGTTGGGGAATGGAATATCTTGAGTGGGGAAGCAACTAGTTGGCCAGTTTGACTGGACATGTGTAGCAGCAAGCACCCCAACATCCCCAGTGTGACTGCCAACACAGGTTCTTAGATCTGCTTTTCTAAAGGAAAGCAACTCAAAATGGGTTAACAACCTTATTTTAATCAATCAAACACATATCATTTACCTAGTTCAGGGGAAAAAGGTCAGCACCCTGAACATCAAAGTATACAGAAAGAACTTACAAGACAGAGAAACAAACAGATCAAGCAGTCTTCCAAACTGTCCAACCATTACATCCATACCTAATCACAGATACCAGAGAGGGAAACATCAACATCTGGGTTTTCAAAGTCTGGGGGCTCTCAATAGCTGCCCAGAGTCTCATCTGGTCAAATCACACAACACTTCTCAAAGTGAGCCCCAAAGCAAAGCCTCCCATCAGGGATTATATAGCCTTCTCCTGGGTCAGAGAATGTAACCACCCTCTTGACCCACTGCCCAATCACACAGCATCAAGGTGTAGGCATTCCTGAAAACCAAGCCTCCTACCACAGGCACCATGTGACCACATTCAGCCTATTAGGGGGCAGAGTATATTTTCAAATCAAGGAAGGTTCTCAGAGTCTCTTAAGCCCATCAAAGGGCCTAGGGGCAAGGAAGATCTTTAAATTTGCATTTTCATTACAACATGCTCCATGATAGAGGCTAGGCTATAGAAGATACTATGTATATCTCTTACGTAAGAATAGAAGGAAATAGATGTCACCTCCTGGAATGCACATGAGGGGTAGGAGGTAGGAAGAAAAGATGGCTATTCACCTTTTTTTTTGACCATAGCAATTCAGCTATTTTCCAAGAAGTTCGGAAAATTCTCTATAAAAATCGGGGATCAGAGTTTGAGCATTTATTGTCCACTGTTTTCCAGGTGCTATACAAATATTATCTCATCTGACCCAGGGAGGTAGGTGCTCTTATTAATCCCATTTAGAGTTAATGAAACTGAAGCAGGCATAGGTTAAGTGACTTGCCTAGGGTTATATAGCTAGTAGATTTGAAATCAGATTCTCTTCACTCCAGACCCATTACTATATCCTCTGTGTCACCTAGCTGCCTTAAGAGGGTAGCGAATGAAACCCAGACATAGGAATTTCATGGCCTTGTATACTTAACAACTGATTTAATTGTGAATAAACTCTTAATTTTCATCTCCTAATTATCAAGGAATAGTTATCCTATTATCATTATGTTCAAGGGAGAAAAAAATTTAAAAAATCAACAGACTTCACCCCACCAACTTCTTCCAGGTCTCTGTGTCTAAGGCCATTTTTCTTTTCCTGTAATGTTTAAAAATATGACAGGTCTAAAAATAAACATCAGTAACTCTCTTCTACTTGGATGGTTTCCCATAGACAACGGAAGAAAGGATTGAACTGCACTTTTAAGTGTTTAAAAGACAATGCACCAAACTCCACTAATTAGCTTGTGTCTGTTACCTTAAAGTAGTTGAATTGATCTTCTTTCCCTCTCTGAAGGTATTCAATATGTGGGCTCTAATATAATAAGTGAACTGCCTTCCATGCTGCACAATTGATTTCAGGTTGTGGCCCCTTTGTGTGATGCTGAGTTAATTGTGAACTCTGAGAAGCCATTGAAACCAGCTAGTACCCAGGAGGAAATGATGGTGATGATGTCCTGTTGCCAACTGAAACTGACTCTTTCTGTTTTCAATACAGCTATTTTGAACTGGAGAGCAGCGGCTTGAGGGATGAGATCAGATACCACTATAGATTTAATGGAAAATCAAGGACGGAAGCTTTTCCATACCGAATGGCAGATGGCCAGTGGCACAAGATTGCACTGTCGGTTAGTGCCTCCCATCTTCTCCTCCATGTGGACTGCAACAGGTAAGGGCTTGCATTTGATAGATTGAACTCTTGCCCTTGAAATTACATAATTATATAAAGACTAGTTGGGAAACAAAAATTGAAGGACCTTGCCTTCCACTTAGCTTTTAGGATGGACTGTTATGTATTCTAAAGTGACCAAGTATAATAAGCTGGGAAACAGGCTGTTAAAATGAAGCCATGTCTTCTGATTATGAATCAATGCACCAGTGGTTGATTGCTGATTGGGGAGTATTAAATATACCTTCGTGTACTCTGGGCACTGGCTGATGTTATATTCTGCTGTGATTACATTTCATAGTGATAGATTGTTTTGTGGTCTGTTCTGCCCAAGAAGCAGTCTTGATACGCCTACCCAGAAACTTGAGGAATATGTCATCGTAGAGGCACTCATTTTATTTCTCTTAATTAAATGCCATTTACCTTAAATATCTTCCCCTAAATGGAAACTTCTAAAAGAGAATACTCCTTGAATTTTTGGAGTTGATGTCATTCAGTTTTTAATGGGGTGTTGGACTTGTTGGTCTTTTCACTAGCTTCCTTTTAAAAGCTGGGACTGCAATTTGCCAGAGGTAGCAAGTTTCAAAAGGAGGGTTTGGTTTGGATTAGGGAAGACAGATGTCATACACAGTATGTTTCAGTGGAGACAGCTTTTATATCATCTAAAGGAATTTCAAATCCATTGGTCACATTATGGTTGTTGGAGTTGGGACAGCTTGGTAATAGTGTCCAGGGGTGGTGTTTTGATCTCTCAGAACCCACTAGAGCATCTTACACATTTTGATCTGAGTTCAATTACAGAGAATGGACTGTATCTTTAGGTGGGTCCATGCACTGTTGTTACAATAACAGTGAAAACTGATCATACTGTTAAAAGAGATATGATTCAACCAGATATGCCCCAAATCAGTGGGATGGCATGAAGAATCCTCCTTCCAGAACCTGTTATGCCATGGTATGATAAGTCTAATTTCAAGGACATTCTGGTTTCAAACTGCATTTCCGATCAGAAAGTGCCATATATTAAATTCATATGAATTCAATTCAAATTCAGCATTTATTATGTGTATTTGTTGTACAGTGTACACATATATGTTGAGAGGGGAAAACAAGTTTGACTGTGACACAGTCCCTCCCTCATGGTGGGATAAACTAATAGTGGAATTAAAGTCTTACTTTCATTTTAGGGGAAAATTAAAGATAAGCAAATCACTGTAGTGCAAACTTCAGTGCATCTGACATTTGAGATCAACTGGTTTTCCCGGGTAAGCAACAGAAAACAATTCTTATCATCCTGACTGAAAACTGGTCATCTGGAAGTCCTCTCTCAGATTTAGGGCAGCTGATGAAAGATTGTGCCTCAGGCATTTCCTGACTCATAGCTATAGAAGACTGTTCCATATACTTCTATCTGTAAGGTCCCTCTATATGTCTTCCACCAGCCTGCTCCAAATTCCTGAAATTGAACTCATTAGTCACTTCCTAAAGACATTGAATGTCCTTGTTAAAATGCAAACAGAGTTCACAGGAAGGGAAACACAGGAGAGTGACATCACTGAGTTTAGGTAAAGGTGACCTGAATTAATTTATCCAACCAGCTAGTAAAGAGAAGGGTACTGAGGGAATGGTCCAGCTTAGGTAATTTTCTTTCTTTCTTTTATTACAAACTTGACAAACATCAACAACATGCATATTTCCATGTACAAAGAATAAATAGTATGAGAGGGGAACTAACTGCATATGAAACTGTGAATCTCTAGTACACAATTTGTTTCTAGAAGTGAGATTAAATGGAAAGACAGACATTAAGCATTTACTCTGTATTGATACTGTGCTAAGTGATATGGAGATGAATACAGAAGTGAAGAAAGTCCTTTTCCTTCAAGGAGATTAAAATATAATGGTGGAGGGAAGGGAAGGATAAGAAATTAGGGGCAGTGGTGGTCAGGACAAGCTATTTTAGTTCAGGGGTTAGTGAACTGGAAGTTTAGGATTGTGGAATGACATTTTCTTTTCAAGTAATAATGGTCATTTTGACTTAATTATGGTTCCAGAGCTGAACATTGGATGGGGTGGAAGGAGAAGCAAGGTAACTGGTAAGGAATGAGCTAGTATTAAGAATATTCAGCTGTTTATATGGATCCACATTTGAATTGCCTCCTAATTTCTAATGTGTATTTTCGTTGACATTTTTTCTCTTTTGATTCTTCTTTTGTATCTATATCATTCCCTTCCATTCTCCCTACTGCCTTCACTCCCACTCCAAAGCCCTTCCTTATAACAAGTAAGTATATTCAACCAAGCCATATTCACATGTTTGTCATGTTAGAAATTGATGTCTTTTTTTTTTTTTGAACTTCTAGTCCAGGTGGGAATCATGTTTCACTAGCAATCTGTTGGAGTTGGCCATTGCATTGATCACAGTCCTTGTTTCGCATATTTGTTTTCATTTACAATATTATAATCATTGTATAAATTGTTTTCATTATTCTATATCAGTTAATATAAGTCTCCCCATGTTTCATTGAATCTATCCTTTTGGTTATTTCTCATGACAAAGTAGCATATAATCACGTTCATGTACTATAATTAGTTCAGCCATTCCTGAATTGACAAGCATATCCTCAATTTCCTGTTCTTTCCTACAACAAAAAAAGAAACGATATAAATATTTTGATAATTATGGATCCTTTCTGGGTCAAAGGGTTTACATAATTTAGCAATGTGTAGGATAGACTTCCAAATATCTTTTCAGAATGGCTGGGCTAATTCATAGCTCCACTCACAGTATATTACTGTGAAGATATGTACATTGTGATGGTGGGAAAGAAATGATTTGGATTATAGGATATCAGCAGGAGGCAGCTGTACATATACTAGTTTATTAAGGAATGAGGTGCTTGGAGCTTGGGGATCTAAGGAAAAAAGCAGTGAAAGGAGTTAACATAGAGTAGTCACTCCACAGTTTTATCTGCACCTACTTGACTGCTTGTTATAGTCACAAGAATATATGAACTCGAATAGTAGATTGCTACTTCTTCATTGGAATGGAATGAAGGAATAGAAGTAACTAATCCTTGTCTATGACAAATTAAAGAGCTATTTTAAGGGCAGCCATGACAAAGACAGGTAACCAGCCATCATCCTGATTAAGGACCTCCCACATCATATTCAGCTGTTCCGTGGGCTGATGTCCTGGACTATTTGTTAATCTTATCCCTTTCTCCATTCCCAGGCCCTTAGATCATGCTGGTGGGATGAGACCTATAAGAACTGGGGCACAAAAGAGATGGAGCATCTTGATTTAATATGATGTTTCACAATACAGTGTCTGGACCACACATGGTGGCACTATATAGTCTTGGTGTTTGTCTGTGTTTTGTACATGAATAAGTAGAGTATAAGTTTCTTGAGGGCAAGGACCATCTGTCTTTTGCATTTGTATTCCCAACTTAATCAACAAATATTAGTAAGTCCCTACTATATGCCAGGTACTATGCTAAAGGCTGCTCTTGGCATAATGCCTAGAATACAGTAAGCACTTAATAAATGCTCATTAATCAGCTGATTTATTTTTGGAAGGCTTTAGGTTTGTTATATTATGTGTTTATGTATATATACATATATCTATATCTATAAATAGATAGATATTGTTGACATTACTCAGTTCCTGAGAACCTTGAAGGAAGTCAGGAATTCTGAGAGGTGGAGTTGAGGCGGGCTTATATTCTAGACATGGGAGATAGCCTGTACAAAGGCAAAGAGATAAGAAATAGAGTATTATGTGTGAGCACAAGAGGGCTGGGTGGGTTCAATTATAGAGATTATGAAGGACAACGAAAACTTATTAAAATAAGTCAGGAAAAGCAGGATGAGACTAGGCTGCACAGGATTTAAATACTGATATTCTAATCTTCCAGCCATAGGTCATGGTTTGTAACGTGTTACAGTTCATTTCCAACCACCACATATCTCTCCACTGGACTCTGAGTAGCCCCATTTTTAACTCTTCAGAATTTCCTTAACCCATAGTTATATAGCATCAGTGATAGAATATTGATGTTTTAAAGTGCGCTTTTGTTTTTAAGGAAACATATGGGGTTGTCAAAGAACTTTGTAACTAAGGGCAATTTAGCCTATTTCCTTTGCCTCATTTCATTCTGGGTTCAACTCCTCTATTTATAGTATTTATCAATTCTGTTAAAACCAATAAGTATTTATTGATTCCTTCAATGTTTCAGGTGCTGTGCTTGTTATTAAGGATATAGGGACAAAAGCAAAATAGTCCCTGTCCTCAAGATGCTTATGATTCTTTCTTTCTTTCTTTCCTTCTTTCCTTCTTTCCTTCTTTCCTTCTTTCCTTCTTTCCTTCTTTCCTTCTTTCCTTCTTTCCTTCTTTCCTTCTTTCTTTCTTTCCTTCTTTCTTTCCTTCTTTCTTTCCTTCTTTCTTTCCTTCTTTCTTTCTTCCCTTCTTCCCTTCCCCCCCCTTTTCTTTCTTTCTCTTTCTTCCTTTCTTTCATATATGAACAGTGTAAAGTTTGGGAGCACTAGTAATTCAGGGGATCAGGAAATGCCTCATGCAAGAGGTAACACTGGAAGTAAATGTCGGGAGTGTGACAATTAAAGATTTGAGAGATATAGTGTCTGGGTAATTTAATAATTTTATTAATAAGGTTAACCTATTATTAATAAAGAGATGGTCTTTTGACCATTTCTCATTAACTAAAGACCCCTAATAGCAAGGGCTCAAAATTTATATGCCGTTTGAAGAGGAGGTGTGTCTGTATTAGAAAAGTAGGTGTAGCTATATTAAAATGAGGTCTTTGGGTATGTGAACTATGTAACCCAAATCTTGGTCAATTTATGTATCATCTGTTAAAACAAAAGAGAGGATCAACACTTCCCCAAACCCCTTAGTCCAAACTTAGAATTTCTTTGACAGTTGGTTAAGATTTTGGCCTGGGTAAATCTTTGAGATTTCCCAAACTAGTTGATTTCTGGATGAGGAAGTAGAAGAGGGGAAAATTATTGGTCCTAATACAATAATTAATTATTGACTGTAAGAGAGAAATATTCATTTCTCAGAGGAGGTAGGAATTATAAGAGGTAGAGGTAAAAAGGAAGCAAATTCCATAAATGGGGGAATCTCCAATTTAAAGGCATACAGACGATCAAATATAATATTCGTTGAAGAGCAAAATGACAGGAAGAAAAGCTAATAGAAATCAGCAAAATACAAATCAAGACATTTTATATATATATGCTTGCATATATATTTAGAAATATATATGTAGGTCCCTATGTGTCCTATATAGAAATTATTATATCTAATTAGTTGAATATATTGTTATCTACACATGTATGTGTATATATGTATGTATCTACATAAAACATTACAATCTATTTATACATATGTAGTTTCTAGATATAATTTACGTGTATATGAAGAGAAATAAAGTGATGGGTGAATTGTAAAGGTTGTTCATTTCACTTCATAGCACTGTCTCAACATTGGGCTAACCCCCATCCCATCCAGTGGACCACTTGTAGCAAACTTATAGGAAGACATGTAGCAGTTGCCCAGAATTGGCAGACCTGGGCAGGTTGTGATCTTCAACCTTAAAGAGGATCCAACTGAAAAGATCACAGATCATTCTGAGTACAGCTTACAAGTTCTTTATGAAGAAGGGTTTGTCTAAGAAAAGTGATATTGTGAGCTCACAGAGAATAGAACCATTCTTATCTTTACCAGAAGAAAGATGCTTGGAATGCTGTGAGGACCATGAGCAAAATCCTAACAGTAAACACATATTTTAAGGAGCCTTGGTGGCATAGGATTTCAGCCAGTCTTTTAAAAAAAGATATAATGAGACAGAACTTCTGCAGACTAAATTTGTGCAAATTGTCACAGGAAAAGTGAATGCTATTTTAGTCAACAGATTTCTGCTTTCTGCTTTCCACAGAGATCTGTGCTATTTTCATGATTTCATTGTTCATTTCTGCATAAGTAAATGCTAGAGATATATAGGTAGTAAAATTATCTCTATCAAAGCCTAGGGGAATATGTGTGGTTTTTGTGGTTAATTTCATTAACTCATTTATGTTGAAAACATTTATTTTGTGAGGTTACCTTGCATTAGCGTGAAAAGATGACTAATGCCCAGTTTAGGTGGATCTTTTAATTCCATTCTATATCTAACCAGTATTCAGAGTAAATACAGCTTCTTCCCAGATTCCTGAATACTTGGACTTCATTGAAAAAAGGTCCTCATCTTTTAAACTCAGTATAAATATGGTGATTCTATTTTTACCTAATCAATCAACCTACCAACGGATATCTATTGAGTATTAACTATTTGCAAGACACTATGTTAAACTTTGGGGAAGCTATAGAAAAATATCATCGATGACTTATACATTCAAGGAACTAGTGTAGGAGGTGAGGTACACAAATTTTTTATATGTGACAAATTGCCAGATAAGTGCTATAGGAAAAAAATTCTCAAACTCACAAATTCAGTGTCAAGAGAGATATCTATTGCCTATAGTAATTCCCAAGTCCCAACAGGTCTCCTGCATTTCTTATATGAACTCCCTTAGCCATAGAATATAGCAACAATGCTCATAGTGTCATGGGATTAGATAAATGATGACAATACTGGCATCCTGACACAGTCACTTTAAACTATTCAGGTATAGGCTGTTGGAACTGAGGGTTGAGCAGAAGTGGCAGGAATTTTACTTCCAATTATGAATGATATTCTATCAATTGTCAACCTCCAGAGTTCAGTAGACAATCAGAATTAGGGTGTGTGGTGTGTGTGTGTGTGTGTGTGTGTGTGTGTGTGTGTGTGTGTGTGTGTGTGTGTGTGTGTTTTCTCTTAAAGCTGAGGCAGGCATGCATGCATGGGGATCTGCAGTCAGAGCTGAGCTTGCCTTGGGCTTAGACTGTACAGATTCTAAAGACAAAGAGAAACCACAAAACTGGGTGGGAATGGCCCATCAGGTACTGCCACTATGGGTTTGAATTTCCCCACCCAGTCTTGTCCTAATTGGATCTGGCACAGTCCTTTGGATTTAGTTTATATTTCTCAGGGAGGTGTCATTTCACAGAGATCCTGAGATGCCTACATGGAACAAGGAAGAGGGTCAGGCTGAAAAATCCCCGAGGTCCTAGAATTAGGATGCTTGTGCTAGTTCTGTCCTTTAGAGATGGTATGAGCCAGCCTAAGTCAGTTCTGTGGTTGCCAACACAGCAGAGGGATTTCCAGGTTCAGCAAGTGAACACTGCAAAGGATCTCTGGTATTTCAAACTTAAGGGATGCTCAGTCTGCCTCCTGATTGACCAATTCTGATCCTCAGGTCAGTTCCGCACCCTCTGGATAGTAAGGAAGCTCAAGCAAATCAAGGTGGTCAGTAAAGTATTTTTTCACAGAACAAATGTAGGGCACTATGAATATGCACCTCTTCCTCCTGTCTTTTTGTCAGGGGAGGTAGAGCTTAAAGATTTGCCCCTGCTACATGGAACAATGTCACAAGAGTGAGTGGGAGGATAGCAAGGACTTTCTGAATGAGTCAGTGATGTTAGTGACTGAAAGGTACTAAATGAGATTTGGGATATGTGACAAGCTATATTTCTTAGAAAATTAGTTGAGAGAGCCCAGAGGCTGAGTAGGTATCAGAAGAGTTGGCTTCTAGTCCTGGTTCTGCCTCTAAACAGTAGAAGACTTTTGACAAGTCAGTTAATCTCTCTGAGCTTTCTCACTTTACTTATCCAAAAAGCAAATAGTTCAAATATGATAATATCAAAAGTCCCTGATATAATGGAAGGAGCACTAGGCTCTGTAGAGACCTGGGTTCCAATGTCACCTATGACACAATTATTAATCAATCAGTAGACATTCATTAAGCTCTTACTATGTACAGCCACTGTGCTAAGTACTGGGGGTGCAAAAAGAGGCAAAAAGTCAGTCCCTGTCCTCAAGAAACTTCAATCTAATGGGGGAAGCAAAGCACAAGCCAATATATATACAAAACATGCTATATATAGGATAAATAGTAAATAATCAACAGATGGAAGGCACTGGAATTAAGAGTGCTTGGGGAAAGCTTTCTGTAAGATAGAGAATTTTAACTGGGACTTAAAGGAAGCCAGCAAGGTCAGTAAGCAGAGCAGAGGAGGAAAAGTATTTCAGACATGATGAGATAGCCAGAGAGAATGTGGAGAGCTGAGAGATAAGTGTTTTGTTTGTGGAACAAGAGTCAGAATGGCAGTGTTGCTGGATCAAAAAGTTAGGATCTGGGAGTGTAAGAAGACTGGAAAAGTAGGAGGGGGCTAGGCTATGAAGGTCTTTGAATGCCAAACAGAGCATTTTATATTCATTCCTGGAGGAAATAGGAAGACACTGGAGTTTTTTGAATAGGGAAGTGACATAACTGGATTTGTGTTTTAGGAGAATCACCTTAGTGGTTGAATGGAGGGTAGATTGGAGTGAGGAGAGACTTGAGGTAGAAAGATGCACCAGCAGGTTTTTGCAATAATCAAAGTGTGATGTGATGAAGGCTTGTACCAGAGTGGTGACAGTGTCAGAGGAGATGTTGCATAGGTGAAATTGGCAGTCCTTGGCAACAGCTTGGCTATGGGGAGTGGGCAGAATAGAGATAGTGAGGGATCCAACTTGACTTGTAGATTGTGAGACTGTGGGACTGGGAGGATTGCCCTTTACAGTGGCAAGGAAGGTAGGAGCAGTAGAGGGTTTAGGGAGAAAAATGAGTTCTGTTTTGGACATACTGAGTTTAAGATGTCTATTGGACATACAGTTTGAAATGTCTGAAGGGTAGTTGGAGATATAAGGATGGAGGTCAGGAGAGAGCCTAGGAAAGAGAGGTATGTTTGAGAATAATCAACATAAAGAAGACAATTAAATACTTGGGAGCTAATGAGATCACTGAGTGAAGTGATGAGTAGAAGGAAAAGCCAAGAGGTCCCAGCACAGAATCTTGAGGGATACCCATGGTTAGAGGGAGTTATCTGGATAAGTACCTGGCAAAGGATATAGAGAAGAAAAAGCCAGGTAAGAGGAAAACCAGGAGAGGGTGGGGTCCTGAAAACCTAGAAAGAAGAGAATATTGAGGCAAAATGAGTGCTCAACAGTGTCAAAGGCTTCAGAGAGGTCAAAGACAATGAAGATTGAGAAAAAGTCATTATATTTGGAAACTAAGAGACCGTGAGTAACTTTGGAGAGAGCAGTTTCAGTGGAATGCTAAGATTGGAAGCCAGATTAGAAGGGTTTAGGAAGAGAGTGAGAGGAGAGAAGATGGAGGCACCTCTTGTAGATGGCCTTTTGAGGGAGTCTGGCTACAAAAGGCAGAAGAAGCATAGGATGATAGTGGGGATTAAAGGATCAAGTGAGGTGGTTTTTTTCATGATAGGGAAGACATTGTCATGTTTGTAGGCAGTAGGAAATGAGCCAGTAGAAAGGGAGCGATTGAAAATAAATGAAAGAATGGGAATGACAGAGGGGGCAATTGGTTGAAGGAGATGGGATGGAGTAGGATAGCTTAAACAAGTAGAGGGTTGGCCTTGGTAAGGAATAAGGGTACTTCATCATTTGAAACAGAAGTGAAAGAGGAAAAAGTGGAAGAAGGCATGAGTAATAGAAGATTCGGAAGAGGGAAAGAGGGAGTTCACAGCAAATGGTCTCAATTTTCTTCTGTAAAATATGAGGCAAAGTTCTCAACTGAGAGTAAAGAAACTCAGAAGGGGGCATCATGGGAGTTTTGAGGAGGGATGAAAAGGTTTGGAACAGTTACTGTGGAGAATGGGAGAGTGAGTTGATAAGCAGCTACAAGAAGCTAGTTGAGGTAGTTGTTTTTCTGTTGTTCAGTTATGCCTGAGTCTTCATGACCCTGTGGACCACAATACACCAGACCCTTCTATCCTCCACTATCTCTCAAAGTCTGACCAATTTCATGTTAACTGCTTCCATAACACTATCTCATCCTCTGCTGTCACCCTCTCCTTTTTCCTCCAATCTTTCCCAACATCAGAGATTTTTCCACTAAGTTTTGTCTTTTCATCATGTGGTCAAATGATTTAAACTTCAACTGTAGTATTTAACATTCTGATGAATAGTATGAATTAATTTAAGTATTTGCTAACTTGATCTTTTTGCTATCCAAGGGACTTTTCAAAAGTCTTGTCCAGTACCACAGTCAGAAAGCAATGATTCTGTGACTCTTAGCTTTCTTTAGACTCCTACTCTTCACAACCACACATTGCTATTGGAAAACCATTCTTTTGAGGCTATATAAGAATAGATTCATAGTGGAACCAGTCAGAATGGTTGTGTGATTTTCTCTACCTTTATTCAGCAGCACTTTTATAAGAATAAAAGTTAAGAATGAAGGGAATGATGCAAGACTCAGGCTTAGCTGGGAGTCAACTATATAACAAGGGGGCTAGGGATTCAAGAGAGTGTAGAGTTGACTCACTAAGAAGTTAAAGTGAATTGTTTGGACAAGATGATGTCAAAAGCCCCTTCAAGTCCTAATATATTATAGTTCTAAGATCATAATTATAGCATTCCTACAGTTTTCTGTGTTCAGGACCTTGGAAAGCAATCTTTTAAATGCTACTTCTTGGGCCAGTTGCATAGAACAGCCAGTTAGCAAAAATATAGTTAATTGATTTGGATTGACCATCTGTTACTTTGTTGGTGAACAAAGACTTGTGACTGCTTTTCTTTAGTCTCCTCTTTACTTACTTCTCACTTGCCTCATATTGTGTTGGGTAGATGCCAGCTATATCGGAAACTGCTTGACAGATTTTGGTATCTTACTCTCTGCTTCCTGTACCTTTTTTTTTTTTTAAACCTAGGTGCTTAATATATATTAGGCATCTAGGATTGGGCTGCTGGTGGGATGGAGGCAGTCTTTGGCTATAGGGTCAGTTGGCTGAGGCTTGATGGCTTACTACATAGACCACTGTACCATAGGAAACAGATGATTGATATCTATACTCTTGGAAAATGCATCATGTCTTATGCATACTGGAAAAAGATTCTTTGATGCTGCCACAATTGAAGAGATTTAAATAATGGGTGAAGAGAAGGAATCTAAAGATCTTTGTGCCATTGTAAAGCATCTCAAACTACAGATCCATTGGCATAATAAAGTGTATTTACTTAACTGTGGAGACAGTTTTAGACATTATAATGCTGAACGTCTCGTTCTCATCGATCCCACTCTCTTCCATTCATGCATGGACCCTGTGGCTGGCACATGCCAGACTCATTAGAGTCAAAGTTTTCTTTGCCCTGCCTCCTAATGGAATCAAGAGTGCACCCATTTGTAATGTAGTCTTCCTTCCTCCCTCCCTCTTCCCTCCCTTCCTCCCTCTCTCTCTCTCTCCCTTCCTCCCTCCCTCCCTTCCTTTCTTTCTCTTTTTCTGTTTCTCTCTTTCTCTTCCTTCCTTCCTTCCTTTCTCCCTTTTCCTTCTTTCTTTCTTTTCCTTCCTTCCTCCCTCCCTCCCTCCCTCCCCCCCTACCCCTTTCTTTCAGAAGTCCTGTATTTTTCTTCTGCTTCTAATTTTACTTGCGATCTGGCTAATCATAGCCTTGACTGAAGAGAGATAAAAGGTGAAAGGATTAGTTGAAGTTGGGGAAAATAAATTAGTCTGTTACCTCCTCCCAACTATTTGAATTTTGAGCCTTTTAAAGTCAAGGACACAAATTGGAATGCATACACAAAAACTGAAGTAAAATGTTTGTCAGTTTTTTTTTTTCTTTTTGGCTGCTTGAGACCAGTAGAAAATTACTAAGAAAGTACTTCATTTTTGCCAATGGCTGTATATATGTCATATGAAAGGATAAAAGGGAGAAATTGAGTTTCTGGTCCACTTTGATTTCACACATGTGGTTCTTCACATGTTTGAGTTGGAGTTTTCTGTGTCTGTCTCACTGATGTTACTCTTTGGGATGAATGAAAAGGGAAAAAAAAGAATGCAAAGAAAGTGAATGGTTTCTTATTGAAAAAAAAATCCAGGTCTACAGACTTCATGGTTTAAACTTCACACTGCAGGTTTGATGGATCCGCATGGTTATTATTTTTTAAAAGGAAAACAATGAGAGGAAACAGATTTGAACCAGCACAACAGAAATGATGAAGCCCTGTTTGAAAAATATGTCTCTTTCCTTGTCTACTTCCCCTGTTGGAGCAGACCATGGGGAATAAAAAATGCATGAAGCACACAAACTTTTTAATTGGAAAAAGATTCTGAATCCCATGTTTGTTTTCTGGTAAGACCAGTGGTACAGAAGTTGTCATCTGAAAGAACTGATTTTATATGCTTGTAAACAAATTCATTTTTCTTCCCAGTGACTTTAATTAAACTTATGTTGTAAATAACAGCAGCAGGAGGGGCTGGAGTCAAGAAAAGAGATTCATAGCCATACCTGTTGTACTGATTCTATTAGATAAGGCTTTTGTACCCCCACATACATTTTGCCTTAGTAATTAGAGTGGAAATGATTTCTGTTCTCTTTAAAGGATCCCAGCCCTCCTCAGGCATGGCATGTAGGATCTGGATTCATTAGGCTCTATTAGACTGCTAGTGTCACTTTTTTGACAGCTCATTTCACAAGCACAAACTTTCAGTTCTGGGCAGTGGAGTTAGGTCCATCAACAGGCCACCTTGTCATGTACCTGTGCAACTGTAGGTGAATTCCATTTCCTCTGGAAGTAAATAGCCCCAGGAAATGATTAGAACCTGTGTAATAGCTCTGATTAATATGCACTTACCAAGAGCATTTATACCAATGCCCGTTTTTCAAATCCATTGCCTTATGAGGTTGGAGATTTCATTCACCATAAAAAAGGAACTATGGAAATTAAAGATAGTAAAATTTTGTAAGCATTCCTCTTCCCTATCTGATTAACAGTCACAGGACTGAACAATGGGAAGACTGTCTGATAGTTCTTTGCTAAGCAGTATTTTTCCTATAGCCTTAGTCCTCCATTGTATTCAGTCCTTATTGGCAGTTGTAGTTATTACTCAGTTGTTAGAGGCATGTCCAGTTCTTCATGACTCCATTTGCAGTTTCCTTGGCAAAGATACTGGAGTGGTTTGCCAATTACTTCTCCAGCTCATTTTATAGATGAGGAACGTGACTTGCCCAGGGGCCCAGAACTAAGAAATGTCTGAAACTAGATTTGAACTCAGGTCTTCCTGACTCTAGGCCCAGAGCTCCATTATCTCAGTTGTTCTTCCTAACAATTTTGCAATGTACAAATTTTATTTCCTATATTATAGTAAAGATGATTTACAGAGAAGTGAAGTGACTTTACCAAGATCACAAAGTTAGCAATAGTATTGGAAGTAGAACTCAGGTTGCCCTACTCTCTATTAAGATATCACAGTATAGTGAAAAATGTAGAGATTTTGGAGTCAGAGGAACTGGCTTCATGTCCTGGCTCAGCCGCTTACTATTTGAGGATCTTGGAGAGATTACTTTGTCTTTTGGGGCCTAAGTTTTATCATCTGTAAAATGGAGGGAATTAATGGGCTATAGGCTTTGTAAAGTCCCTTTGAGCTCTTAAACTGTGATTAAACTCCTACTACAGTATACTTTCTACTATGCTAGATCACCTATAAAAGTGAAGAGTAATTCATGGTCCTAAACAGAGTCTAGAATTTTGGTTGTCACCTTGTTTCTAGTAGGGAAGTCTTGCAAGGAGAAAGATGAAGAAGGACTTTGTATCAATTTATGCAGAAAGACCAAACAAAGTCCCTAAAAGAGCTATGTAAGTGAATCAGTCATGTGGATTAAATATTCTTCAACCTACATTGGAAGTATGTAGTTTTATTGAACTCCTGGAATTGAAAAAGTCTTCAGTGGAAGACTATGGAATAGGTCAGAATCATGGTCTGGTGGCCTTTCTAGATGTTCTGGATTTATAAGTTCACAATATCAATAGTACAGTGTTAGGTAAAGAGGGAGGAAGTTAGGGGTACAGTAGACTAGAGCACTGGGCCTGAAGTTGGGAAGACCTGAGTTAAAATCCAACTTCAGATGCTTACTAGCTTACTAGTGACCCTGGACAAGTCACTTTACCCTGTTTACTTCAGTTTTCTCATCTGTAAAATGAATTGGAGAAGGAAATGACCAACCACTCCAGGTTCTTTGCCAAGAAAGCTCCAAATGGGGTCATCAAGAGTTGGAGATTGAACACCAACAAAAAGGGAAAGAGGTAAAGTTTGGCATAACTTTTCATCAACCCAGTAAGCCTTTAGTAAGTGTCAAGAACTTCATTCTGTGTAGGGAATAAAAAGACAAAAGTAAAGAAGTCCCTGACATCCAGGAGCTTACATTCCATTGGGGGAGGGAGGAGAAAAATAACATTTACACAGATAAGTAAACATAAACTATATACCAAGAAACTACCAATTGATTTGTGAAGAGGACATAAGCAACTGAGGGAATCAAGAAAGGCTTCATGTAGGAGGTGGTGCCTGAATTGAGAAAACTAGACTGATAGAGGTAGGGAGGGGGAGTGCATTCTGGGCGTGGGAAATTGTGCAAAGGCATCAAGGCTGGAGATAAAATAGAGATCACCCAGTCTTTGGAGTAAGAGGAAGTGGATTCTGAATTTTGGCTCTTTCACTCAGTGTGACCTGGGGCAAATTCCTTCCTCTCTGAGTCTCACTTTCCTCATTCATAAAATGAGAAGTTTGAACTAAATGACTTCTCTATTCTACTCCAGCTCTACATATATGATTTATGAGTCTTGCATATGGGGAAGAGAAAGTCCAGTAAAGAAAGCTTGACTGGAAGAGAGAATGTGTTAAAAGGCGTATGTCTAATAAGCCTACAAAAGTAGGTTCAAGACAAATTATGAAGGCCTTTAAATGCAAAACGGAGGTGTTTGTTTTGTCCTAGAGGCAACAGAGAGGAGCAGGATATTCTCTGTCATCCAGAAACCCCACTATTTCCCATACTCCATTTCTTAATTTTCTTAAATTAATATTCAGATGAAAAACGAAACCTTGGTAGAAAAATTAGACCCTGGTAAAGTCAAATTTGAGATTCCTTTTCCTAATGCCTTTTTAAGCTTTTATTCAAATCTTTGCTATTAAAACAGTCTCTTACTTGGTCTTCCTTCTCCTGGTCGCTTCTCTGCTACCTCATCCTGTATACATTCAATAAGGTCATCCTAAAATAGTGAATTATTAGCATGACTCGTCTCCTTAATGAGTCCCCACTACACAATAGGCAAAGTATAAACTCTTTAGCCTGAAGAATAACCCCTCTAAGATCTTGCTTTTCATTCCCATTACCCAACTTGTACAAAGTAGGTGTTGACTAAAATGTATGTGGGGTTGAGTTGAATTGGAAGGTCTTTGCCAGGTTGTACCGTTCAACTTCTGACTCGGGGGAATCCTTTCTGCAGCATCCCTGAATCCTTGGTCATCTACCCTCTCCTACAACCCTTTCAGTGAAGGGAAACTCACTGTCTCCTAAGGTCATGTGCTGGTGCTGCACTGTCAGACAGTTTTATTCATTAGAAAAATCTTAATGCTAAGTCAAAATCTGCCTTCCACCTGCAAATACTAATGGTCTGGTTTTCTGAAGCAGTATAGAACAAGTCGGTATGAGGCGTTCTTTGATTTATGAGCTCTCCAGGCTTTTCATGGAATTGGAAATGTTGATAGGCATGTTCATGACTTCAATAGGGCAGGAATAATATTGTATTCTGTCTTCATGTGGTGTTGTATTCAGTCCATTTGTATTCTATGCGTGTGCCTCATGGAGAGTACATCGTGGCAGTGGGCATAATCTTAAGTCATGACTGGCAGGCTTCAAATGAACTATTTGGCCATGTCCTAGAATGTGGAAATAGATGCATTGCTCTAAGCTCCAGCATTATCTATTGGGTGTTGACATAGTTCCGATATAAAATTTGATATTTGCTATAGTAAAATGATAACCCCTTAAGACTCTCTGAGGAGATTTTCATGGAATTATAGATTTTTATAGTTGGAAGGGACCCAGGAGGTCAGCTGACCAGATGATGTCAGGTCAGTCATCCCTGACCTGAAGCATGAGACTTTCTGTAATATCCCAACACGTAGATGTTTCACCTTTTCTTGAAAACCATCAGTAATGGGGGATTGATTATGGTCATTTGGTCAGTGTAGATTATTAGAATTGTTATTAATATTGTAGATTACTCTTATTAATCAATCAGCATTTATTAAGATTTGGCTGTGTGATAGGCATAATGCTTTATGCCAGATATATACAAAGTAAAATAGTCCCTTCTCTTTAGAAGCTTATGTGCAATTGAGGGGTTAAAACATATACATCTAGAGAAGTGTATTATATGTATATGTGTGCAGATATGTGTACCTCTACGCACTGTGCTCATATGTACATATATACCAATACATACAACATATATGTACATACACTGCACACATCACACATACATATAGGTGTATGTAATAAGCCCACACTCCCCTCTAGCAAGACCAGTGTGGTGTACAAATCATTACTAATGACTACATTTGTGTTTGAAGCATTTTTTTAGTTTTTTATTGAGATATGTGTGTCGTGGAGAAGAAAGACATAGATGGATATCAATTAATAAATATATACATGTATATTTACACATAAGCACTTAAGTGATATGTTGTTGTTCAGTAATTTTTTCGTCATGCCTGACTCTTTGTGAACCCATTTGGGGTTTTCTTGGCAAAGATGTTGGAGTGATTTTACCTTTCCTTCTCCAGCTCATTTTACAGATGAGGAAACTGAGGCAAATAGGGTTAAGTGACTTGCCCAGAACACAGGTGTTAAGTGTTTGAGCTTAGATTTGAACTCAGGTCTTCCTGATCCCAGGCACAGCACTCTATCCACCATGTCACCTAACACATACTGGCTCTATATCTATTCCTATGTGAAACAAGGTAAGTTTTTTTGGGGGGGGTGGGGAGTGAGTGAAACTCTAACAGTTGAAAGGTTCAGGAAATGCCTTATATAGGAGGTGACATTTTCCCTGAGCTTTTAAGTATATAGGGATTCTAAGAGGCAGAGGTGAGGAGGATGTGCATTTCACACACACAACAGCTTGTGCAAAGGGATGGAGGTGGGAGATGTAGTATTATGTGAGAGGAACAACAACAATATATAGTATAGAGTGTGCAAAAGGGGACAGGGGGTCATGTAAGGTAAGCCTAGAAACACAGATTGGAGACAGGTTGTAAAGAGCCCTAAAAACCAACCATGAGTTTTTACTTGGTCCTAGGGATAATAAGGAACCACTGGAGTTTATTGAGAAGTTCTGGATTGGATCAAACATGTACCTCCTTGAGACTGACCTCTCAGACCTAGCACTGCCCCATAGGACCAAACACAAGAAGTCTTGGACCTCTCTTCTATATGATAGTGTAGCGGCAAGCACCCCAATATCCCCAGGGTGACTGCCAACACAGGTTCTTAGATCTGCTTTTCAAAAGGAAAGCAACTCAAAATGGGTTAACAAGCTTACTTTAATCAAACAAACACACATTACCTAGTTCAGGGGAAAAAGGTCAGCACCCCAAACTTCAGAGTTACAGAACTTACAGATCAAACAGACAGGCTTCCAAAATGTCCAACCATTATATCAATACCAAATCACAGTTACCAGAGAGGGAAGCATCAACATCTGGGTTTTCAAAGCCGGGGGGCTCTCAACAACGGCTTCCCAGAGTCTCATCTGGTCAAATCACACAACACTTCTCAAAGTGAGCCCCAAAGCAAAGCCTCTCATCAGGGTTTATATAGCCTTCTCCTGGCTCAGAGATTGTAACAACCTCCTTGACCCACTGCCCAATCACAAAGTATCAAGGTGTGGGCTTTCCTGAAAAACAAGCCTCCCACCACAGGCTCCAGGTGCACTTAAGCTAGGGGCAGGGAAGATCTTTAAATCTGCATTTCCATTACAGATAGCCCTTCTAATATTTGAAGTAGTGATCAGTTCCCCTTAGTCTTTTATAAACAGGCTGAATTTGGAGTCAAGGAGACCTGAGTTCAAATCTTGCCTCACATAATTATTGACTCTGGGCAAGTCACAACTTCCTTCAGGCCCAGTTTCCTCATCTATAAAATGAGAATAACAATAGTACCTATCACACAGCATTGTTGTAAAGGATCAAATGGAAGAATATATGTAAGATATTTTGTAAGCCTTAAAGTGCTGTATAAATATAATCCATTCAACTTTAAAACATAAGTCTTGTGATTCCAGGATCTCAATGAACTTAGTAGTAGTTAAATGCAATGATGGGTGGAGAAAAACACAGAAGAAGGAAGTCTGGGTTGCTGCATCATTTTTTCACCTTCAGACTTCGGAACTGAGTGTGTTACTGGAATGAGGGGGAAAGGGGGAGCAGGAAGGGATAGAAATGCTATGATTCCTATACTATGGTCTAAGAGCCCTTATTCTTCACTTAGCACTGGCTTGTGTGAGTCCCAGCACAAGAGGAATTGTGTCCTGGGCTGGTGTTGAATTTGCATATGGCCAGCATCATTTTGTCATCAGCAAGAAATCTGGCAGGCAGTGTGTGCATGCAGGCATGGAGCAGGAGACTAGTTGATGGATTATCATGAATTGGGGTAAAAATGATCCCACCAGAGATTACGGAGAAATCACTTTTTGAATACCAGATGCCAAACATCCATTGATAGACATGTGCTTTGAATGCACATAGACACTTCACTCTGGTGCTGTATTTGAGAAGGGAGGCATTGTGGCATGATGGCAATATAGTTGTCTCAGGAATGAAAAACCTGAGTTCAAATCCTGTTTCTGATATTTATTAGCTGTATGATCATGGGCAAGTCACTTAAACTCTCTAGTTTATGTTTAAGCTCATCTGAAAAGTGAGGAGGGATGGACTAGATGACCTTTGAGGTCCTTTCTAGTTTTATATTTATGATTCTATGACCCTATTGTAATGTGGTTTTTCGTTTATTTATATGGTGTATTAAGGGTATAATGCATTTGATTTTCACGATAACTAGATGAGACAGGTACTACAGACATTATCCTCACATTATAAATGAATAAACTGAGGCTTAAAGAAATTAAGTGACATGTTGGAATACAGCTGATATCAGAACAAACGTTGGAATCCAGTTCTCTTACAACTTGAAGTCTAGCACATATTGCCTCTCTACTATTTTCATTAACCAAAGCCCATTAGACAGAGTTTGACATAGACCTAAGTCATTCCAAACTCTGTACTCCATTGGGTTCCATTATTAACAGGCAACAAGTTATTTCTGTCTGAAAATCAGCAGGTACCAACTCTACTTGAAATAGAGTGAATTTTGATGTGTCGCTAGTCTGCACTGGGAAAATATCTAGAAAAGATGAAAGTTATTTTGTTCATTATGAGGTAATTCTAACCCTGTTGTCCCTGCTTCAAAAAAGGAATGGAATTCAACCATTGATCCCTAATCTGCTTCTGACTCCGGTGTACAATTGTGGACTCAGTGTTATCCATACTCATAGATAAGTATAAAAACAGTGAAAAAACTTTGCTGTAGGAATGACATTTGCTCACCCTCTTAGCAAGTGCCACTTATTTTTTTGTCCTATGCTCTTCTGGGCTGGGTGACTCCTCTTCTTCCCTGTCTTAACTGACTGCCCCAACCCTGATTGTTTATTTTCCTTGACCTCTGCTGTCGAACACACTCTTTCTGACCTTCTGGATTGACAAATGTTGTCCCTGCTCTGGCCATTCTGCCTTTCCTGCAATCCATGCTCCCATGTTACTATTAAGGTACAGAAGAACAAAATAATTTATAATGTTTTTGAACAATTTGTTTTGGAGTTCTTTCTGAATTATGAGGGTAGTAGAGTAGAAAGACATTGACGAAACCTTTACCACTATCTATGATGACATTAAACACACAGAACAAGTAGCTGAGCTTTGCATTATGTCACTGCTAGGTGGGATGTGAAAAAATGATCAATTAATTGCAATTGAAAATTAATAAAACTGAAGAAAAAATCACCCCTCTAAAGAGAAAGTGAAGGGGCATGAACACCAGCAATCACTAAGAAATTTGTGCATAGGAGCTCAGACTGTAAACTGGGGAAAATAGAAAGTGAAATAGTTGGAGACCCAAATTTATGAGTCATTGGAAAGATAACTGTATCGTCACATGCTCCATCCACAAAGCTCATGAGAAGTCCCGGAGCACTGATCTAAATATCTAGTCCTTCAAAAGTAACCCACAGCCCTTCCCATTCTGTTTGTGCCATTGTGAAATGCTGAGTAATGTGGAGGTTCTAAAGAGATAGTCCCCTGATTGCCAGGAAATTGTTCCTTCTTGCTGTGATCATTCATCAGTTTGCATGGAGCCCATCACATAGTAGGGGTTTATTAAATGTTTGTTGAATTGAATTATCTCATAGAATCTTAAAATTGGATAAGACTTCAGGCCAAGTCCTAGTATAACCTGTGCCTGAACAGAAATCCCCACCATGGTATCTCAGATCTCAATTCTATTTGAATAATTATAGTGGTGGCAAAACCACTACCTTCTGAGGAAGTTTATTCTGCTCTTGGATGATTATAATTATTAAATATTTTTCTTTATATCAAACTGAAACCTGCCTTTCTGTAACCTCCATCAATTAGTTTTGACCTCTGGGATCAAAAAGTGCCTTCATTTTCAGATTAAAGCTCTCTTGCTAAAAGTTGCATGACTTTGGGCAGAGGTTTTCTTTTTTTAATAGTCTCTCATTAGGTATGCTTTATACCTTACTAGGAGCATTCCTATATTTTAAACCATGGTTCAGAAAGCCAAATTCCATTCTCAGACACTACTTCTTAATCATCATTATCTGCTTGCTTTTCATATCTGCCTCTCTTCTGAAAGCTTTTACTTCAAATAGTTAACTGATGAAAATTCTATCTATGTATTTACAATCTTTAGTTCTTCCCCAGAAGTTCATGATTCCTGAAAGTATCTTATTGAGATATAATTCTGTCCCCATATGAGTTCTTCAAAGTCAGAAGGGATCCTTAGATTTGAGAAGGCTCAAGATATTCTCTGTCACATCCTGGATAAGCATCGTGGCATGACAGCATACTTCCCCATTGCTTCTGCCAGGGCAGAACAAAGGGGTTAGATCTGTTCATCCCTCAGAGAGAAACAACTGGTCCCATATGAGGCAAGGGAACCACGTTCAAACTTGGAAAGAGGCTATTGGAGAGTGACCCATGTGGCTTCCCAGAAATGGCCCCAGAGCCAGAGACTTGGAGCTTTACATGGACTTGCAAAGAGGGCCTATCATGCATCTGCAAGGCCCTATGGGAAAGGAAACAGAGAGATAGGGAGGCTGAGCTGTATGCAGACCTAGAGAGGGACCAGTAATTCTGTGAGGGCCTCTAGGAAATAAACACCCAGTATCAGATAGAGATGCTCAAGTGGTAGAGGAGTTTTGTCAAAGAAAAATCAGCATGGAAGGGGGCTACAAAAATGAGAGCTATAGGAGGGGTCAGAACTAATGAATAGCAAAGAACTGGATAATAGTGTAGAAGAATAAAACCAGACCTTGCCCTTTGGAGTCAAGCAAATTGTGTGGGTCTTGGGATTGGGCAGATTAACCCCATCAACTCCAACTCATATAGCATATTACTCTAAGGTAAAAGGAATGTGTAGTTTACTGTAGGTAGCAGAAATTTAATGGACTATGTATGAGCTTAAGTAGAAGTCATTTCTACCTTTTTGTTGTGTTAAAATAACCTTCCCCATATTTAAAATCTTGTTAGCCTCAGACCTTGTGGGGGAAGTGAAGGCCTATTTTGAGGATGTCTGATGAGCAAGCTTTCCTGAAATTTCTCTAGACAGGGATATGAGTAATTTTTGTGAAATGCACTCCCAAAATGGTACCAGGATTCTCATGTCAGGAATGTCACATTATGATTTACAGAGTAATTTTTCACTACTACCCACATTTTGAACTTGATATACTCATGCTGTTAAGAAGGAAAAAAATGCAGCAGAGAATTATGATTTTAAATTGCAACAAGATGGGCATGATGTAGAGATATCGGCAATCTCAGCATCCCAGGAGGAGGTGTTGTGTGGGAACATGTTGGAATCTGTTCATGAGACTGTTTCATTTGCCAGTCTCCCATGCCACCATGCCAGGTCTCCCTCTCCTTTTAGAGTATGTTGGTGACAGGGAGTGCCATCCAGAATTGGGTTGATACCTTCCAGAGTAACCTCTGGTCACTCGGTGCAGGAACATGCCTCCTATTCATTGTTAAATTATCATTTGGAACATCTCTTTCCCAGGCAGCTAAAGATGAATGGTGTGTGTGTGTGTGCATGTGCGTGTGTGTGTGTGTGTGTGTGTGTGTGTGTATGAGTGTGTATGAGTGTGCATTGCATCTGCATTTTGTGTGCATTTTGCTCAACCAAGCTTTTTGCTATATTTCTCTGTGATCTCAGCAGGGTAGAAGAAAATGTGTGAGCCTGGAAGTATCTCTAGGTGCCTCCATTTTTATATGTGGTGGAAGTCCTCTTGACCATTTTGTAGGAGAGGAGAATGCTAAATATACTTAGACAAGAATTTGATCTTTTTCTCACTTAATTAACAAGTATTTGTTGAATACTTTCTACATGTATAGTCTGTTTTGGATGCTGTGAGGAGTACAAACATTTAAGATGTCATAATGCTTCCCATTCAGCTGGTGGAAAGAAAACTTAACCCACAGGAAAAATTAGACAGTAATGAAAGTCAGAATATAATTAAGCACTAAACTGACTGTTACTATGTATGCTGTAGGAATTCAGGAAAGGACATAAAAGCATTTCCCTGCAGTGCAAAGTAATCAATGGGTTTCATGAATTATTCTGGATCGAATATTTGTCTAGCTCCTTGCTTTTTGAGATCTTAGTTATAAACCCATCAAAGAAGACTTACATATTTAAGTCTATGTGCAGACATGGAATATGAGTGTGCATGTGTGTGTGTGTGTGTGTGTGTGTGTGTGTGTGTGTGTGTGTGTGTGTGTGTGTGTGTGTGAACTTTGATTGAACACCCAATAATGTATCAACTTGGATAATTCCTCACCTAATGGAAAAATGTTGTTCTTTGTCTATAGTTTGAATTCATATGTTTTACTTCCAAAATTCTTCTTCTAGATGATGGATTCTTAGCCTGGAGCCTATGGATAAATTTTAGGGGGCACATGGGAAAAGTCACACCTTTATTTTCACCATAATTGTTTTCCCTTGAAGTCCTATGGGCATTAAAAATATTATTTTGACGTTGCGGCTAAGGGATTTGTGCGTTCTAAAGCCTAAGATTTCATTAGCACTTTTGGAGGCATGTTGAAATGTTGATTTATATTAATCTTGCAGTCTATTAAAAACATAAGGTCTTTTAAAAAAAATATTATTTTGAGAAGGATCCATATGCTTCACTATATTGTCATAGTGGTCCATGTTTAGTTGTTTTTCAGTTCTGTATGACTCTTTGTGGCCCCATTTGGGGCTTTCTTAGTAAAGATACTGGAGTGTTTTGACATTGCTTTTCCAGCTCATTTTATGGATGAGAAAACTGAGGCAAAAAGGGTTAAGTGACTTGCCCTGGTCACACAGCTAGTAAGTGTCTGAGCCTAGATTTAAATTCAAGAAGATGACTTTTCCTGACTTTAGACCCAACACTTTATCCACTGTACCATCTAGCTGCTCCTGAGTGGTCTATAGACTCCACCAAGCTGACAGAGGGGTCGATGGGCTTCACCAAACTGCCAAAGGAAAAAGATGAAGAACTCTTCTTCTAGATGTTTATTCATTCATTTACTTATTCAATAACAACTTAGATACCTATGATATGCAAGACGCTGTTCTAGGCACCAGAGAATAAAAAAAACAACAACAACAAAACCAAAACAACAAAGAAAATACCTGACCTTCCCCTAAAGAAGCATACTTCTGGGGAGATAAAACATTTACATAGACGAGTAGATATAAGGTAGTTAGAGGAAGGAAAGGGCATTAACAATGATGGAAATCAGGAAAGTCTTACCCTTTGTGGTGCCCTCTTAAGCTGAATCACCAAGAAAGATGCTAAGATAGAGAGATATAGAATATGAAGCCCTCACTATGTGCCAAGTATCATGAGAAGTGCTGGAGATATGAATAGAAACAAGAATGGCAGTGCCTACCCTTAAGGAGCTCATGGCCTAATGGGAGAAGACGCAGAAAAGGTTGATGAAAAAATGGAAGTGGGAAGCAGAAAAGGATATTGCAGGAAATAGCATGGAAGCCTGGTTCTTTAAAGGATAAGGCAAAAGTTCATCTGTCAGAGATCAGGGCTGGAATCCAAGTTTGGGTGGCATTGGAGATGATCAGAGAGCGGGGCCATGACAGTGCACTGCAGGAATGATTATAAGAAGTAGAAGTATGGAGGGAGAGCATTCTAACTGTAATAGAAGGTAGTGCTTGTGGGTGGTCAGTATCACAGGCAAAGCAGCTAACTCTCTCACTTGGGTTCTGGCTTAGGAAGGTGAGTGACTCCCTTCTTTCCTCCTTAAGCAGTTGGAGAAGGGATTGATTTTCTTTAATCAGCTCCTCCACACAACTTATCACCTGGGACAAATATCCAACAGGACAGTGAAGTGAACTTGCTTGAGGTACCTGCCTCCTTTTCATCCAAACTTCTTTGAGCCAGTAATGATTATTTGGCTAGCTTTAGCCAGAAGACTGGAAAACCCTGGTGTGTTTTGAAGCCCCATCATTGAGAAATTTTTAAAAACAAGATTTATTTAAAATGGGAAATTCTCTCATATGTGGCTCATGATCCCTGCCAGGACAGAAACCTTGTGCTTTGTGCCAAAGTTCAAAACTTATGTTCTTTTTGTATTTGTACCTATCCTAACCATATACTGGCCTTCTATTTTGTGCTTTTGGCTCATAAATAAAGAAACAGAGATCAAAAGCAGTTAAGACTGATTGGATTATATCTAGACAGCAAAAATCAAAAGTGCTTAATCAGAAATTAGGTAACTTCACAGAATATAATAAACTTGGAATCAGTTTTTGCCTCTGTTGGGCTAGCTTGTTGCTGATCCAAAACTTAGCATCCCAGCCTCTAGACTGGCATTGCAAAATGACTGCTTGTGCTCCTTTCTCTCTCTCTCTCTCTTATAAACCCCATTTGAATCATATGTACTCAGCTCCATATGACTCTCTGTCTACTTCTCTCTCTGTCTCTATCTATTTCTTTCTTTCTTTCTTTTTTATATTTGAAACATTTAATTTTAAAACTTTGAATCCCAGATCCACTCCCTTTCTGCCTTGTCACCCACTCCCTCTGGGAAGATAAGTAATTCAGTATGTGTTGTACATGTATAGCTATGCAAAGCATTGCCATAGTAGAGATATTGTAAGAGATTGCTAGTATTTCCCTCTCACCCATCCCACCCCCCACCTGGTCCATTCCCTACTTTGATTCTGTCCCTCCTCGAAACTGGGTACCTCCAACCACCCCTCTCCTCAGAATGCCCCCCCCCCCCATCATACCCCCTCTCATCCCCTTTCCCCCCTACTCTCCTGCAGGGTGAGATATCCCATTTAGTGTGTATGTCATTCCCTCCCTGAGCCAAATTCAATGAGAATATGGTTTTGCCTTTTTGCCTTCCTGTTCTTCCCCTCCCCTGCAACCACTTCCCCTTGCCTCTTCTACATGAGATAGTTTATCCCACCCTGTCTCTCCCCATCTCCTCTTGCCACCTTCCTCTCTCACATCTTAACTTCACCCCTTAAGTATCATCCCTTCCCACCAAATTCAACCTGTGCCCTCTATCCATGTATACCTGTAAACATATATAAACCCATTCACATATGTATTCATATGCCCATATACCCTTCTTCAATTATTTTCATATTGAGAAAGGTTTTCTCAGTCACAGTTATTATTTTTCCATGTAGGAATGTAAATAGTTCAAGTTTGATAAGGTCCTTTTGATTTCTTTTCTCTGATTACCTTCTCAGGCATCTCTTGCTTCTTGTGTCTGGATGTCAAATTTTCTATTCAATTCTGGTTTTTTCCTCAAGAATGCTTGAAAGTCGTCTATTCCACTGAATGACCATATTTTCCCCTGAAACAAAATACTCAGTTTTTCTGGGTATGTGATTCTTGGTTTTAATTCCAGCTCTTTTGCCCTGCAGAATATCATATTCCATGCCCTTCGATCTCTCAGTGTAGAAGCTGCCAGGTCCTGTGCTATTCTGATTGTGTTTCCACAATATTGAAACTGTTTCTTCCTGGCTGCTTGTAGTATTTTCTCCTTGATCTGGGGATTCTGCAACCTGGCTATAATATTCCTGGGAGTTTTCTTTTTGGGATCTTTTTAGGAGGTGATCTGTGGATTCTTTCAACCTCTATTTTCCCCTCTGGGTCTAAAACATAAGGGCACTTTTCCTTGAGAATTTCTTGAAGGATGATTTCTAGGTTTTTTCCTTGATCATGGCTTTCAGGTATTCTAATAATTTTTAAATTATCTCTCCTGGATCTATTTTCCAGGTCAGTGGTTTTTCCCATGAGACATTTCACATTGCCTTCTATTCTTTCATTTGTTTGGATCTGTTTAACAGCATCTTGATTTCTCATAAAGTCATTAGCTTCCATTTGCTCCAGTCTAACTCTGAAGGAATGAATCTCCTCAGTGAGCTTTTGAGATTCTTTTTCCATCTGGCAAATTTGGGTTTTTAAGGCATTCTTCTCCTCATTGCCCTTTTGAGCCTCCTTTGCCATTTGAGTTAGTCTATTTTTTAAGGTGTTATTTTCCTCAGTCAGGCTGTTGACTCTCATTTCATACTTTTCCTGCATCCTTCTCATTTCTCTTCCCAATTTTTCCTCTACTTCTCTTATTTGGTTTTTAAAATCCTCCTTAAAGTCCTCCATGGCCTGTAACCTGCTCGTATTTTCATTTGGGGCTTTTGGTGCAGGAGTTCTGACCTCACAGTCCTTCTCCTGTTCCATGCTTTGATCCTCTTTGCCCCTAAAATAGGAGTCTAATGTTGCATTTTTCTGTTTATTTTGTTTCCGTTGCCTAGGCATGTTGTCACTCAATTACTTGACTTTTGGGCTTGTTGCCACAATAGAACTCTGCCACCAGACAGGGGAGCTTCTGTCCCAAATGTTGGGGTCTTCTCAACTTGTGGAGGTATTAGTCGGGTGGCCTCTGTGAGGCCTCTACACACTCTGGCAAGCTGGATACCCACCCCAAGACCTCCACCCCAGACTGCAATTCAGATCCAGGGAGGTTAAAGCAAGAGCAATTACCCCCCCCCCCCCCAAGACTGATGGCTGGATCTCCCTACAGTTTGCAGGCCAGGACCTGAAGCTGCCACTGTAGATGCAAAATGGCAGATGTGCTGAGTCTCTTCAGCAACTTCTTGCCCCCAGGGGAAGAAGCCTGATGCATTCCCCAAATACTGGTCCCAAAGTCCATAGGGTACTAACCTCTCACTTTGTCCTAGGCATATCTGTGCTGATAATTCTAGAATCGCCACAGCTGCTGGTGTTCTGGGGTCCCTCCAGCCAGCTGCTGGCCCGGCTGCCCTGGGGCTAAAACTGGGGCTCACGTGGAACTGGGCTCAGCTCCCAGAGCACTGTGCTGGCCACTCCCTGCGGGGCTGCTGGGCTGTCCTCAGCGGAAGGTTAGCTTCTCTGTGTTGTTCTGTGGGTGCTGGAGTTCCAGAAGTTGTTCATAGTCCCCTTTTACATGATTTTGAAGTGGAGTGGGGGAGAGCACCTTGGAAGTGTTGTTTCTACTCCACCATCTTGGCTCTGCCTGTCTATTTCTCTCCCTCCATCACACTACTATAGCCACACTTCCAGATCAGAGCTTTTATTTAGTCTCTGTTCCTTTCAGAATGGAAAGAAGCAGTGCTCCATATCCCACAAGATCATACAGCTACTAGTCTACCATTTTCTTACCTCCTTGTCCTTTGGCAAAGGCAAGGACCTCCTTGAGCTTCTGAGACAGGAGAAAGAGGATGGTTATAGATGGAGTTTTTGATGGAAGTTGAAGACTTGTGTGGTAGATGGTCCTTGATTTTGGGACACTGATTAGTAAGGTCACAAAATGTTCGAACTGAAATAGATCATGCTCAACTTATATATGTTATGGACGAGGAAACTGAAACCACAAAAAATTAAATGACTTTGTCAAGGTCTTAAAGGTTGTAAATATTTACACTAGAATTCAAACCAAGATTTCCAGCTGTCTTAGAAAGTGGGATGTTAGAGATTATTGATAAGGATGACTTTAGCAGCTTGTGAAATAGTTCCAATAGGAAATATAAGAATGAATTATAATTAAATAAAAAAGATTGCCAGGATCACTCAATTGAAATCAGAAGGCACAAATTTGTTGTGGACCTAGTCATCAAGGTTTTTCTGACTTCATCTAGCAGTGTTTGGTTACTCTGTGGATAGTGGAGGTTTTAAAATTCCAAAGTGTGTTTGGACTGAATGTTAACTTGCAAGTTTTCCTTGGCATATACATGAATTTAGAATTATTTGCTATATTATCCAATGTCATTTCTTAAATGTATGGTAAGCTATTCTAGATAGCAAAATCCACAAGGAGCCCTCGGGTTTTCTTGACATTCTAGAGTAATAGGTATTTCTTAGTCCCTATTGTAGGCAAAATAATTTCTTTCCATTGACTTTAACTATACACACTAAACTGGGTTTGGAGTAACCAACTGGCCTCAAACCCATCAGTGAGGTAGGGGGATGTCTACCCCAAGCTTGTGAAGACTTCCCCTGGTGGAATGGGCAGATAAGAACAATTTGTACCAATGGCCATGAAAGCTGAGGAATGCTTAGAGCTTTGTCAGATGTCAAAGACGCCACTGTATCCTAGGCTATCACCAGTCATCCTGACTTTTGTCTTGCCACTGGACTTTGATTAACTCTGGAAGACAGAGAAAGGATGACAACTCTGTGGAGTTTCACTTAAATCTAATTCACATACAAGCCAAGACATTGACTTAAGATGTCATTGGTCCTCTTTGAAATCAAAGGATGAACAACAAGAAGAAGCAGCTTTTTCTACACTTAAAAATGATTGATTTTCTGTTTCCTGTTCTGTTTTCCTCTTTAAGGCCATGTCTATATCATGCATGTGGTAACATAACTGAATAAAAAGTGATAGTCAATCATCCCCTGTCTTATATGTTACGTATGTATTTATTTAGCAGATTGGTCCTCTGCTTCGACTAGTATATACTACTCCCAGGGAGAAAATTCCCTCTACTGCATCTATTGTGCAGCTTTTAGGCTTAGGGCATTTCTTTGAACCCTGAAAAAGTAAATGATTTACCCAGGTTAATATGCATCATAGAAAATACTTGAAGCCATGCCTTCTTTTCTCCAGGACCAGATTTCATCCATCTATCTACTCTGCTTCTCTGTCTTATTTTTAAGACACTAAAAATTCAGGTGCCAAAAATGTCCCTTCACTCATTATTTAATCAAGGCAATGAGAGAAACTCCTGGTGAAAATGAGCAGGCTGCTACAGCTTACAATCAATTATCAAGAATAAATGGCATTGAGAATGTCAGCCAAGAGACATCCTTAAAAAAAGATAGGCTGGTTATGTAGCAAGAGCCAGAGATAAGTAATGGACAGTGTATGTGCTACGTTTATATTCACCCAATGTCATACTAATTTGTGGAAGTTCCTGGGCAAATAGATTTTAACATTTATGCAAGGATGTGGATGGGAGTGGCCTTGGGGGGGGGGAGATAGATAGGTTGTGATTAGCATCACTGGGAGAGAACTCCAATCACTGAGACCATAGATCCAATGAAGTTATACTACTTATTGACTACATTTGGATAGCACTTAATGCAGTACCAAAAGCTTTAACTTGCATCAACTCATTTGTTCTCATGACATCCCTGTGGCATTATCAAGGCAGGTATTGTTTTACAATGAATTTTTCTTTGAGCTCTACTTTTGACTCCCTGGACTTTGTTAACATGGCTCACCTGACTCCTCACCCTAGAAATTTCCTAAGCTCCTGCAGTCACCTGCCTTGGTGAATGGATCCTGGAACCACTTTTTTTTGCTTTAAATTTCCTTTTATTTAATCCAATTTAGTATACAATTAATGTTTTCCACCAACTCGGGGTGCAGAAACTTTCACAGGCTTCACAATTTTTTGTTTAGGTGCTGCCTTTGTAGGAGCCTTAGCAGCAGATGCAGCTGTCTTCTTAATTGCTTGCTTAGCCTTTTTTGCTTCCTTGGCAGCCCTGGTGGCTTGTTCTCGTTGGGCCTTTCAAACTTCAGGTTGCTGGTTCCTCTTGGCCATTATATCAGCAAGAAAAGCCCCAGTGATGGCCCTTTGGAATTTAACAGCCTGGCAAGTTCTTTTCTTTAGAACCTCTTCCGACTGGCCCTTCTTGTGCTTTCTTCTGTACAGGACAGTCCAATTGATCTGTCAGGGGTTCCTCTCTGAAAGGAATGCAGACTTACATTTTGCATTCAAAAATTGGAAAACCTTCCCGTCTGTGCAGGTGTAGCGCCTCCCATGACCCGGGTAGATATTGTACCCGCTGAAGCTGCACAGCTTGACCTTCATGGCTGCAAGCATGAGGAAGATGGCGAAGAGAAAAACTGGAACCTCTTTTTTGAGGAAGGGTCCAGACCAGTCATCCTTCTCCAGGCTTTGCCACCACGCTTAAGCTATCTTTTTCTTCTGACCCTATAAACCCTATCTGTCATTGGTGAGTTCCTCTCAGAACCTCAATTTTGAGGAAGAGCTATGTTTCATTTCTCTTCTGATTCTGCTTCTGACTGTTTGGGCTTTGCCACCATGCCCCCCCAACTACTACTTCTTCCACCCCTTTTCACCTCTCTTTTATGGATTTTCTTTCCCTGATAGAATATAAGCTCCTTGTGGGCAAGGACTTTCTCTGTTTGCATATATATCACCAGTTCTTATTGCTTGGCACAGAGGAAGTGCTTAAGAAACCCTCATTGACTTGCCAGAAGGGACAGAATCCCATGAAGAAGCAACTTGGTGAAGGTCACAAGGGAAAAATGACAGAGTCTGGGCTAGATATCAAGGCTCCCAGGATCACGCTCCAGGCCATTTTCTCTACACTACACTTTAATATCTTGATCTTATTGCTGTGTGAGACTGCTTGGTTTTAAGTCTCAAAACCCTGAACTACTTTAATTTGAATGTTTGGTGACAAGTTCCTCATTTAGTCCCCCAACCCTCTTAGTACTCTCTGACATTTCTTTTACCATTTGGCACAAAAAAATATCACTTACATCTGTGCTTAACAATAGAGTTATTTGAGAAATCTTTTTGAATATTTCCCCTTGTATTTATACTCTCTTACCTGAACAAGAGGAGTACGCCAAGAATAAAAGAGATAATTAAAGAAAGAAGTAGGAGAGCTGAATTGTCTCTGTGATTTTCTTATCATCTGTGAAATGCTTTATCAAACACGTGCCATCAGAGTTTAATGATTACACAGAGATTGAAAAGAGCTTTAAACTTGATCAGACACTTTCCCCAATTGGAACCATTGTTGGCAAGGCCCATTTTGTCTTCTCCCCTAACCACCCCCAGAACTGAACAATAACTTTTTGATTAAGTAGTTGGCAGTGACTACTGTGGGCTGCCACATTTAATAATAGAAGTCTTCCTTTAGAACTGGAAATGTTATCTAAATTGCTTTGCTCTTCTTCACTGATTGTGCACTCCTATCTATGACAGAACTGATGGCATGAAAAATCAAAAATTTCTCTCAAGATTGTTCTTTTTTTTGTTTTTCTTTCACAAAGAAAGAGCCCCAGACTTGATGAATAATTCAGGACTGTTGCTGCAAAACTGAAGTCCCGTCCCATCAGCTATCCTTTTTGTAAACACTATTAAAAAACAGCATTGTGGGCATTGAGATAATTTTACTGGGGAGGTAATAGGCAACAACTTAGAAGAATAGTAATATCAGAAGTGTGTCCTAAAGGATGGTCACCTAACATATTTCTTTTTGTTTGTAGTTTCTGGGAAAGCATCATGTAGTAATGCTTTTAAAATAATTTAACTTTTTTAGGGGCCAAAAATCTATTTTCTCTCTCTTCTTCCTCATTGAAGAAAGAGAAAGGAAAACAAAATCATTATAAGAAATATTCAAAGCCAAGTGAAAAAACGCCCCTCATTGGTCATGTCCAAAAATATCTATTTTATTCTACACTTTGGGTCTATCACCTCTCTGTTAAGAGGTAGAAAGAGTGATTTATCATTATAGGTACTCTGTATTCATGGGTGGTCATGATTGAACAGAGTTCTTAAGTCTTTCAAAGTTATTTGTCTTTCCCATTGTGGTTATTATTTATAAATTGTTCCTCTGGTTCTAGTAACAACCCCTTGCAAAGTATTCTTAGGTAGTCATTCTATAACCTTTAGCCTTGGAAATTAGTGTCTCTGTGTGTGTAAAAATGAGATTATGAATGTCTTGTGAGGAGCAGCCTATGTGTTAAAATTTTCTTCCTCTTCCCAATACAATGTTAGATAACATAGGTGTTCATTTAAAAAGAAAAAAAATCTCCCAGAGATCTGTGATTGACACCTTGCTCATCCTGAGATATTTGTTTTGAGTAAGAGATGTTTTACTACAGTGGGTCAGGTGCTGGATAGGAGTTAAGAAGACACCAATTCAGGTCCTGCTTCTGATACTTATTAACTATAAGTCACTTAAATATAAATCATTTACCTGAGCCTCAGTTTCCTCTTTTGTAAAAGTGATAATAAAACCTGTAGTACCTACGTCACAGGATTTTAAGAGGGCTTTGCAAAATTTAAGTGGTTTGTAAATCTTAGATGCAAATGTCAGTTGAGAGGTGGAGTATGAGGAATGAAGGGTTGGTCTTGAAATCAAAAAGACAGCTGGATGTTGGATGTCTATTTTACAAGTTTTCCTACATGAAGAAAATCATAGTTTCAGAAAAAAATGTCAAAGTAACATCAGCTATTACTATTGCTACTGCTTCTGCTATTGAAGAAGGTGCTTATTAACTCAAATTCCAATGATGGAGTTTCAGGTTGCTGAACTGCATATAGGAGGTCTATTTTTTAGGGGGTGGTGAGGCTTTCATCTCTAAACACAGTGAAGAAATGAATGACTTATGCACCTCTGCCTGAAGAAAAGACAAGCATTCTGAGTAACCTACCAAAGACTGGTACCTTTAGGGCCTCAGCTGCTTATGTCAGTGGTCACCCTGCATGCAGGGAATTGTGTGTGGTCCAAGCTTTGTATCTTTTCTGGTTCTGTGGCACTTGAGGATGTAGCAATTCCCTAGAATCTCAAAGGCAGAAGAGATCTTAGAGTTTATAGAGGCCAGCTTATACCTGAACAAGAATCCCATCTAAAACATATGTGTCAGATGGTCATCCATCCAATCTTTGCTTAAAGGTCTCCAAGAATGGGAAGACCATCACCTCTTCCATAGTCTCTTTTCCTTTTGGCTAACTCTAATTGTAGGAAGCTTCTCCTTATATCCAAACTGAACAAATTGGTTCCCTCTCCCATATAACAACCCTTCAAATATTTGAGGAAGGTTATTAGTTTGCTCTAGAAATTCTCTTCACCAAGGCAAGTCAACATACATTTATTAAACACCTACTGCATGCCAGGTACTATACTAATCAACAAGGATACAAAGAAAGACTAAAACCAGTCCCTGCTCTTAAGGAGCTCACATCTAATGTTAGAGGAAAACAGCTAAACCATTATGTACAAGCTAAAAAAGCAAACTAAGTAGGAGGTAATTTCAGAGGAAGGGGACCAAGATAGAGGAGGATTGAGAACTTCTATCATCTGATGATGATGATGATGACATACACTTTGACCTTTGCCCCCCTACTTTCCTTACTCTGGACAACCTTCATGCCATACATGTCCTTCTAAAATGCAGACTCCAGAGTTGAGTACAATACTTCCAATACTGTCTGACTAGGCAGAGTACTATAGAAATACTTTTCTGTGAAGTAAAAAATAAAAATAAAGGAACAAGACTGCAAAAGATAAAGGCCCAGGACAGAGGTATTTTATTTTGGATAGGAAGAAAGAATACAATGATCTGATCAGTTTAATCACATAATCAAAAAAGAGATCAATGTAGTTCTAATGCCTGGTCATAGCTATGGCTACCCAGAACTGCACCTTTAGCTTTCTTTAAAAGCAGTAACAACATTTCTTTTACAACATAGTGATTTCCTGATATCCTCTTCTCCTACCCACACATAGAACTCCCCATTGTTATAAAGAATAATAGTTCTAGCAAAACTGATTGACAATTGACAATTATCACAAGATAATACATCTAGCCTGCCACAATCATACTTTTCCACCTCTTTGCACGAAGGAGGGAAATAAGTATGTTTCATCATCTTCTATTAAGGACAAAAATTAGTCATTGGATTCTGTCTTTAACGTTATTATAGCTCTTATATATATATATATGTGTGTGTGTGTGTGTGTGTGTGTGTGTGTGTGTGTGTGTGTGTGTGTGTGTGTGTGTGTGAGAGAGAGAGAGAGAGAGAGAGAGAGAGAGGGGAAAGAGAGATGGAGGGGGAGAGGAAGAGGAAGAGAGAGAGAGAGAGAATGTGAGAATGAAAGAAAATGAGGGAATGAAATAGTGTGAGAATTAGAGAAGAGAAGGAAGAGGAAGAAGAGGAGGAGGAGGCAGCATCCAGGCACAACCATATCCAATTCCATTCCTTTCCTGTTGGTTTATCTCCTCATAAATTTTTTTTCAAATTCAAAGACAATTCAATGAATGTGATTTGAAATATTATCAGAAATGACCTGTGTTGTGGAAGCCTTCTCTCTAATTGGCTCATCTCCTACCCCCAAGTAAAATCAGGGAAATCCCTTCTCCCATGGCGCTAGCTTCCTTTCTTTCAAACATGAACTGTGAATTTATAGACTTAGACAAAATTACTGTTAATATCCATCTAACCCATTGGTAATATTAAATAAAAAAACTCAACATGCAAATATTAAAAAATGGAAAGTCCCAAAGGAGTTTGTAGTTAGAGTCCCCTAATCATTTACTACCCTCATGATCTGAGTATAGTTTTTGACGAAAAGAACTGAGATATAAATATCAAGTAGAAAATTTTCCAGTCATGTGTTCTGAAAAAAATATGAGAAAAAAAGAGAACAGAGATGCTATTTGCCTGAACTTCACTCTCCGGGACTACCACCCCTGCAACAGTTGCTGGCTTGGCCTGCTCTCAGGTCTGACCCACTCTTGCCCAAATACCATTCTCTCTTCTGACTTGTGGTCTGCACACTTTGCAGATTGTGTTTCATTCTTTTTTTTGTTTTGTTTTGTTTTTCCTTTAAACAAATGCTTTATTAACTTCTGTTTTACATCATTCATTTCCACCAGATTTTGAGTTACAATCATTTCCCCCCTCCCCATTTTACCCCTACCCACCCTCCCAGAATAGCAGTCCCTCAAGATATCGCTTCCTGCAATTTGCTCTCCCCCATACCTTCTCCCATACCCCCTTTCGACTTTTGCATTGGAGGAAGGTGAATCTTTGTGTCCCAATGCCTGCACATATTATCTCCCAATTACGAGCAAAAGAGTATTGATAATAGTATTTATATATATTTGAAACATTTAATCTTAAGACCTTGAATTTCAGATCCATTTCCTTCCTCCCTTGTCACCCATTCCCTCTGGTGAGATAGGTAATTCAGTATATGTTGTACATGTCTAGCTATGCAAAACATTATCATAGTAGATATATTGTACAAGACTGCTTATAATTCCCTCCCACTCATCCCACCCCCCACCTGGTCCATTCCCTACATGATCCTGTCCCTCTTCTATAGTGGATACTTCCAACCTCCCCTCCCCCCAAGGATGCCCTCCCATCCATCATCCCTCCTCTCATCCCCCTTCCCCCTATTCTGCTGCAGGTTGAGATATCCCATTTAGTATGTATGTCATTCTCTCCCTGAACCAAATTCAGTGAGAATGTGGTTTTGCCTTTTTTGCCTTCCTATTCTCCCCCTCCTTTGCAACCACTTCCCCTTGTTTCTTCTACATGAGATAGTTTACCCTACCCTGTCTCTCCCCATCTCCTCTTGCCACTTTCCTCTCTCACCTCATAATTTCATCCCTTGAGTATTCTCCCTTCCCAACAAATTCAACCTATGCCCTCTATCCATATATAACTGTAACCACATACACACACATTCACATATGTATTCATATGACCACACACCCTTCTTCCATTATTCTCATACTGAGAAAGGTTTCCTTAGTCACAATTATTGTTTTTCCATATAGGAATGTAAATAGTTCAACTTTGATAAGTTCCTTTTGATTTCTTTTCCTTGATTACCTTCTAAGGCATCTCTTGCTTCTTGTGTCTGAATGTCAAATTTTCTATTCGATTCTGGTTTTTTCCTCAAGAATGCTTGAAAGTCCTCTATTCCACTGAATGACCATATTTTCCCCTGAAACAAAATACTCAGTTTTGCTGGGTAGGTGACCCTTGGGTTCATTCCCAGCTCTTTTGCCCTTTGGAACATCGTATTCCATGCCCTTCGATTCCTCAGTGTAGAAGCTGCCAGGTCCTGGGCTATTCTGATTGTTTCCACAATATTGAAATTGTTTCTTCCTGGCTGCTTGTAGTATTTTCTCCTTGATCTGGGGATTCTGGAACCTGGCTATAATTTTCCTGGGAGTTTTCTTTTTGGGATCTTTTTCAGGAGGTGATCAGTGGATTCTTTCAACCTCTATTTTGTCCTCTGGATCTAAAACATCAGGGCAATTTTCCTTGAGAATTTCTTGAAGGGTGATTTCTAGGTTCTTTCTTTGATCATGGCTTTCAGGTAGTCCAATAGTTTTTAAATTGTCTTTCCTGGATCTATTTTCCAGGTCAGTGGTTTTTCCCATGAGATATTTCACATTGCCTTTTAATCTTTCATTTGTTTGGATCTGCTTAACAGCATCTTGATTTCTCATAAAGTCATTAGCTTCCATTTGCTCCAGTCTAACTCTGAAGGAATGAATCTCCTCAGTGAACTCTTGAGATTCTTTTTCCATCTGGCAAATTCGACTTTTTAAGGCATTCTTCTCCTCATTGCCCTTTTGGGCCTCCTTTGCCATTTGAGTTAGTCTATTTTTTAAGGTGTTGTTTTCCTCAGTCAGGCTGTTGACCCTCATTTCATACTTTTCCTGCATCCTTCTCATTTCTCTTTCCAATTTTTCCTCCACTTCTCTTATTTGATTTTTAAAGTCCTTCTTAAGGTCCTCTATGGCCTGCAACCCATTCATGTTTTCCCCTGGGGCTTTTGGAGCAGGACTTCTGACCTCACAGTCCTTTTCCTGCTCTATGTCCCCAAAATAGGAGTCTAGGGTTGCATTTTTCTGTTTTCTTTGCCTTGGCATGTTGCCATTTAATTACTTGACTTTTGGGCTTGTTGCCACACTATGGCTCTGCTGCCAGACTGGAATTTTCGTACCAAACGTGTGGGGGACAGTTTCTGTTTCTGGAAGCTGGAAATCCACCCATGAACTCCACCCCAGATCACAATCCAGATCCAGGGAGGTTAAAGCAAGAGCGATTACCCCCCCCAAGACTGATCGCTGGATCTCCCTACAATTAATTGCAGGCCAGGAGCTGGAGCTGCCTCTGAAAACTACAAAATGGCGTGTCTCCTCAATGGCTTCTGGCCCCCAGGGGAGGAAGCCGAGGCATTCCCCAAATACTAGTCCCAAGGTCCATAGGGCACTAACCTCTCACTTTGTCCTAGGCATGTCTATGTTGATAATTCTGGAATCGCCACAGCTGCTGGTGTTCTGGGGTCTCTCCATCCTGCTGCTGGCCCTGCCACCCTGGGGCTAAAACCTTGGCTCATGGGGACCTGGGCTCGGCTCCCTGTGCTCTGCATGCTGTGCTCTGCCGGCTCCCAGAGTGCTGCGCTGGTCCTTCCTGCAGGGCTGTTGGGCTGTCCTCAGCAGGAGGTTAGCTTCTCTGTGTCGTTCTGTGGGTGCTGGGGCTCCAGAAGTTGTTCAGAGTCCTCTTTTACATAGTTTGGAGGGTATCTAGGGGCAGAGTGGCTTGGATGAGCTGTTTCTACTCCGCCATCCTGGCTCCGCCCCCCCGTGTTTCATTCTTGAATCCCTATATCTCTTGTCTGGTGCCCAGAAATATTGTCAGATTTATTTTTCTCAAGGCCACTGAAAACTCAGTACAAATTGAGTTTTTGATGTCTGAGCATTAGTTCCAGGATTTTCTGCCTTCTTAGAAGTCTATTAAAATATCTATGATCTTGGGGGAAAACTTCCAAAGTTTGCTAAGTCATAACAACCTAAAACTCCAGTGTTTTTGTTCAGATCATTGTATATATTGTTTTCTTTATTCTGCTTTTTCCATTCTGGATCTGTTCACATATCTTCTCCTGTTTCTCACCTCTTACTTGTCATTTTTTACAGAGCAATACTATTCCATTCCATCCAGTGCAACAATTTGTTTAGCCATTCCACAATCTTTTTGGACCATCAACCCTTTCCACATGTACAGATTTATTCCTCCTAGAAATTTAACTGTTTATGAGTTTTATAAGGATGTCACATATTTTTAGTAGATCACATGTACCTTTTGGTTTTAAAATAACTACTTTTTATGGTTTAATGCAATTCCATAAACATTTACTATGTGAGTAGTATTTGAAGATGTCTAGTTAGGGTGAAATTTGGAAACCTTAACCAGGGAACCGGTTTGTTTTTTTTAAATGTTCCCTTGTATGAAGTCCACTGATTCACAGGTTTTTTCTTTACCTTTCCTAAGACCTTGACTTCCTTCCAATCATGCTCTAACCAACTGAGTGAAACAATTTAGAAAAAGTTTCTTATGGGTTCTCAGAAAAGGAGGGAGATATTTGTGTATTTGGCTTTTTTGTTTTTTGTTTTGCTTTTTGGAGGGCATTTGGGGCTAAGTGACTTGCTCAAGGTCACACGGCTAGTTTTTTTGTGTTAAGTGTCTGAGGCCAGATTTGAACTCAGGTCTTCCTGATTCCAGGGCCGGTGCTGTATTCACTGCACCTCCTAGCCACCCCTGATGTTTATGTATTTGGGAAGGACTAGATTTTAAAGTCTTCTCTTGGACATAGTACCATGTTGACAAGAGCATTAGCTAAGAATTGGAAGCCTAGAATAATGTACCTATTGGTTCTCATCCTGATCCGCTTTTGTTTGGAGAGGGGCTGTCAAACTGTTATCATTCTTGAGAATCAATTTCCTCCAGCAGTTTCTTCTTTTTTGACAGTTTCCAACTCTTGCTGTTCCTCATTGCTTTCAATGTCTACACACAGCATGGATTGTGCAGCCCAGTTTGTAAGGAGGATGCTCTTTGGAGAGGTCTCTGCTGGTCTTTAGAAGGCTATAATCTAAGACGCTTCCTATAAAGAAGGATGCAGTGAGGATTGAAGAGCAAGGGCTGGTGCTAGGTTTAGTCAAGGGGCATGAAGGTATAGCAAAGAGACTGAAGCTTTGGTGCTGTGGATAACTCTGCTGAGAGGAAGAAAAAGAAGAGAGGGAAACCTAACAGTTTGGAAAGGAAATCAGAGAGGCACAAGGAGAAGAAGACCGCATGCTGGGTTTTGTCCTGGGTTTGATTTCTTAAAGAGGATGTTCTTGGTAGTAGTTCTGGCAGAGAATCATGAAAGCAGCATTTACTATCTCATTCATTCACAGGCTGCTTCTTATTTAAAACAACAAAGACTTTTTCCCCCTAAGATTCCAATTCATCCTCATTCTCTCTCCCTTTCCCTCTCCTTTTCCCCTCTCCTCCCTCTCCCCCTCCCTCTCTTTCTCCCTTTCCCTTTCCTTCTCTCTCTTATCTCCCTCTTTCTCCCTCTCCTGTTCTCCCCCTCAGTCCCTCCTTCTCTCTGTCTCTTTCTCCTTCTGTCTCTCTGTCACTCTCTATGTCTCTTTCTCACACATAAGACATGTACACACTCACACTCTCCCTACTCAGAGACCAGCTGCTAAGCCATAGTTTGGATACCTGCTGAGCTTTGCTTTGTTGTTCACTGTGCTATGTGTGTGTCTTGCCTAAAATTCAATTCTTACATGTTGGAAGCCTACTATAGTCAAGTTTACAATCCTCCTCCATGATCAGCTTCCCTCGACCCCTCCTCACCCACAAAGATAGAGACATGTTTTTATCTTTCTATTTGTTTTTGGTATGGGCCAGGTTTGTTAAACAGATTGGGAACATGATGCTGCTGAGCTCTTTCTTATAGATGCCCTATTGAAGTTCTAGATGAGGAATATTTGAGATGCATGTTAGGATATCAGGGTCAGCAGTCATACAGTTACCAGTGGCAGCCAATATTGCTCCTGTTCACCAAATCCATGATCTTATTCACACCTTCTCATCCTGTAGGATTCTTGTCCATATCCTACCAGAAGTCTTCCACAGACTCTGTTCACTGATCTTCTGAATAGCGATTCTTTTTGGGGGGGTGGGTGTGGGAGAGTGCTTATTCGTTTTAAAAATTCTGAGTTCTCAATTTTCTCTCCCTTCAGTCCCTCCCATGAGGGAGAGAAGGCAAACAATATGATATCAATTATACTTGTGAAATCTTGCAAAACAGATTTCCATATTAGCCATGTTGCAGAAAGGCAAGAAAAATAAAATGACAAAGTTATGCTTTCATTTGCACTCAGATGAACAGGGGATTCTTAACCAGAGTACTTGTCTTTTTACTATATTGATCACTCCTTTTCAATTTAGTTGCATCCTTTATAATATTTTCTATTTCATTTTATGCATTTAAAAACATATTTCAGAAAAAGGGTCTCTGGGTTTCCCCTAGGGATTGCCAAAGGGATCTGTGGCAGCAAAAATATTGGGGACCTCTGTTCTAGGTCAGTTGA
This sequence comes from Gymnobelideus leadbeateri, assembly GCA_011680675.1. NCBI lineage: Eukaryota > Metazoa > Chordata > Mammalia > Diprotodontia > Petauridae > Gymnobelideus > Gymnobelideus leadbeateri. Next base: position 262,175 of record WOXC01007429.1, read on the forward strand.
TCGGGCATATTCTAGCTCCTGGGATAGCCTTCTGTTTTCTCTTCCTCTTGCCACTTGACCAAGCTGCTTCTTTCTCTGAACAAATATTTCCTGGATAATATTTATTCCTTATGTCAATTATTCTTAAGCATTTTAATAATGGAAGAAGGAGAATAACTATCATGACTCCAACCTGGAGTGGTCAATGACAGAATGATGGATGGAATGTTGTACTTGAAGTCAAGAGGACCTGAATTCCAATAGTGCTTAGATCACTTACTAGCTGTGGGGCTCTGGCCAGCTCTTTTAACTTTTCTAAAACTCAAGTCAGTTAGTAAATAAGCTTTTATTAAGTACTTACTACATTCCAGGCATTGAGAATACAAACAGAGGCGAAAGGAGCTCACGGTCTAATAGCATCTATCTCAAAGTTATTATGAAGATCCATAATCCACGTAAGGTGCTTGACAAACCCTAAAATACTATGTAAATAGTAAGAACTTAAAGTTATTTTTCACTTATTTGTTGAAAGAAACCCATCAGAATTATGTGGAGAGGAAGGTTACTGTACAGAAGAAGGTTGCTAAGTAGATCCAGGATATGAGAAAGTGGGGGAAAAAGGCAAGGCTGGAAGGACATGGAACAGCCAAAGTTACTATAGATGTAACATCAAGAGGGGGTTATAGAAATAATGGAACCAGGCTCATCCAAATGCCTATATAGACAAGATTCCATGATGATATATACACATACACACATACATATATGTATGTGTAGAGACAGACAGAGTCAGAAGCACATACACACAGAGAGATAGAGACAAATACATACACATGGGGGGTATCAGATATTTTGTGGGAAAAACACTGAACTTGGCATTGGAAGACCAGTTTGCAGTTCCAGCTTTGCTGCTGTGTGACTTTGGACATGTCTTTTCCTTTTTCTGGGCTTTGCTTTCCTCCTTTGTAAAATGATGGACTTAGTCTATATTGACTCAGAAGTCAATTTCTTTCAACTTTAGGTCCTATAATCTGCTTTGTGGACTCTACAAAACTATAGAAAGAATATTTGACATGTGTATTAGCAAAAAAATAATAAAAGCATATGGTATCAGTCTTTAATGGAGTTCAAGTAACTTCCCCTTTTCATTCTTTGCAGATATGGCAGACATTTCAGTCAACTAGTTAGTCAACAATCATTTGTCATTATTAATAATGGTCAACATTTATGTAGAATTTTGAGGTTGGCAAAGCATTTTAATATATCATTTCATTTGGTTCTCACAATAACTCTGTGAAGTAGTTACTCTTATTATTCCCATTTAACAGATAAGGAAATTGAGGCTGACAGAGTTTAAATGACACCTAGGGTCACACATTTAGGAAATATTTGAGTCAGGGTTTAGACTCAGGTCTTCCAGTTTCCTTGTCCAGGACTATCTACTACTCTCTTACCTAGCTGCCTCCTAGTTGACGGGCACTGGGGATACAAGTACTAAGAGCTTCCACTCTAGTGGCTTAATGAAGTGACCAAAGCTTTTGTCCAGAAACCCAGAGTTGGGAGGGTGAAATGGATGCTATCACGCATTTGTTTTCCTTGAACAAAGCTTCTAGATAAGAACTTTTAAAACCTAAATAAATCTTTGTTGTTACTGTTGAATTGTTTTTCACTTATGCCCAACTTTTTGTGACCCCCATTTGCAGCTTTCTTGGTAAAGATACTGGAATGGGTCGCCATTTTCTTCTCCAGTTCATTTTATAGATGAAGAAACTGAGGCAAACAGGGTTAAGTGACTTTCTTATGATCAAACAACTTGTAAGTGTCTGAGATCAGATTTGAACTCAGAAAGAGGAATCTTCTGAATTAACTCTTGGTACTCTATCCACTGAGCCACCTAGCTGCCCAAGCGACCCTAGAGGAGAAATAATGACCATATAGTACCCAGCAGGAAGGTCATCGTGGGTTCCTTCTTCAGAGGGAAAAGTCTGTTTTTCAATTGCCAGCAAAAGTCCAAGATAACCTTTTTAATTTAGCATCTCGTTTGGTGTTCATATTGTTTTATTGAGCTGTAGCCTAATACTTGTCGATCCCCATGCTTTAAGGAAATTCATTCCTTCGTATAATTGGTATAGGTCCCAAGGAGTCTTTCCAGAGGCCTTTACTTATCCAGGTAAATAAAAATCCAATATTCTTTCCTGAGTAATATTGTTGAACTGCTGCTTTGTTTTGTGTTCAGCAGTGGGGGCTTTGTCTGCTTCTGGAAAATCAAGTTCTTCATAGACTATTGACTAACCTTTTAAGAAGACAAGACACTCAACAGAGAGGACTGTCTTCACCACAGTCATGAATAAAGATAACTGATATATACCTTGAAGAAGATTCTTAATGCGATCTGGTAATTCAGTGAATAGTTTTCACAGGGAGCATGCCCCTTTGCCTTTGTCTTGCTCTTGTCTCTTGAACAGTTTTGCATTGTGCTAGGTGTTTAATTTTGCATGGTGTTATATTCGAAGTGAGGTAGTTATACTTTAAAATGTTGAAAGCTATTAATGCGTGCAAAATTCCCACAATTCCCCTAACAGAGCTTAATAGGATATCACCTTGATTTACTGTTCTTATAGGTAGAATATATCAACATCAAAACAGACTTTAGTTTTATCTCAGAAGGAGGCTTTGGATGACTGTAAAATAAATAGATTATTTGAATTGGGATGCCTTTAGAAATATGAGAAATTAGCATAATTTTAACTGTATTAAATGTAATGCAATTAAATAATGTGTTAACCTGAAGGAATCTTCTTGTTCTTACCAGTTTTAAATTGCCTACTACTTTGCCCATTATTTCTGAAAAGCAAAATGTTTTCATATTATAACCTCCTGAAATATTCATAGGTTATCAGTCTTTAACAAGGATGCCGCCATTTTTCTACAGGGACAAATATGGGAGGAATATATGTTGACTATCTATTGTTCTTCTTCTAGGTTATCATACCAATATGTGAGAGGTCTTGGGCTTTGGAGTAAATGAGGAAAGGGGAGAAGGGACAATTACTAGAAATGTGATTATATACTAGAGATGATAAGATTGAAGTTGTTTTATGATTGATTGGGACAGATAGCGAGGTAAAGTTGGTTATTTAATTTCTCATCTGAAATGTCATAGAATCACAGAATCTTAGAGTTTCACAGCTAGAAGTAACCTTAGAGCCTATCTAGTCTGATCCATACCTGTGCAGGAATCCTCTCTACAATATAGCCTACAAAATCAGGCCTTTGATTGAAGATATCCAGTGAAGAGCATCCTCTTAGCACAAGTAGCCTTTAAAGTGGACAAAATACCCACTTTAAAATTATGGTTATGGATTCAAATCCTGATTCTGCTGCTTACTTTGTGTGACTTTGGTTGGGAGAGTCACTTAACCTCTCTGAGTCTGTTTTCTCACTTGTAAAATGTTGGAATTAGACTAGATGATCTTTAATGTCCCTTCCAACTTTAGATCTATATTCCTGCCATTCCCTTTTGGATATCTTTAATTTTATGGCATTTTTTTTTCTTACACGGAACTAAAAACTAAACCAATGGGATTCCCATCCATTGCTCTTCATTTCTCTCTTTTGCTTGCTACCTTCCTTGTAACTCTTTAGCAGTACGCTCGTTTATGTCCCCCATTTGTAGTGAAAGATGGCTCATCTAATATTTTGTCAATTTCATATTGAAAGCTGGCTCAGAAAGTCTAGGTTAGTCAGAGATTTACAGCACATGGGCAGGCTGGGCATTGCAAGCAATGGAGGGAAAGAGCGCTAGAGTTAGCAAGAACTAGTTAGCAAGATGTGTAACAGTAGAGATGAGTTTTAGTCTTGGAATCAAAGTGAGTTGAGTCAGTGTGTCAGAGAGGACAGCAAAAGGTGAAAGTCCAGGAGTATGTAGAAGTGACAGAGATGTGGGCGGGGAGATGAAGACAAAATATCAGTTCATGCAGAGTGGTTGACCGAAGTGAACTGAGACCATGTCAAGAGCAGAACTTCACCAAATGGTGGTTTTTGCTTTCTGAGTGAATATTCTTTTTATTTTTATTTTTAATAAAAAAAACCCAGCAGCAGACAAAGTCTCTCTTTGGGCTAAGCAGCAAATCTTGGTGATTTGTGACAAGTTCTGTGCCACTGAAAACAGACCAGTAATCCACTTTGGGATGTAGGCCAATGACTATCAATCTTGCCTGTAGCATGTAGTTGGACTTGCCGTACTTACTAATTTTATTGGGAGCCTATATGGAGCATTCAAAAGATGATCATTATCCCTTCTAAACTATAAACGTCAAAAGGCCAAAGACTGTATCTTATCCAAACTTTGTTTCTTAGCCCCTAGTAGCATTCTGCAAAGTGTGTGTTTAATCAAGAATTTTTGGGTGAAAGATTAAATGGAAGAATGAATGGGTGGATTTTCTATTTCCAGAAAGCCTGTAAACTTTTTGTTATGTATAGCAGAAGCAAAGTTTTTAAATATGGTTTGACAGAAAGCAAGTTTTAGTATAAAATAGGTTTGTATATCAAATTCTGTTTTGGTAGTCAGAAGTAACTATAATAGTAGAATGAAAACTTCTTGAATGCAAGAACAACCTTTAAATAAAAGAACTGACCCCAAGTGTTTTACTTTGTACCTAGAGGGTAAGTACACATTATTTTTTGAATTAAAAAAATAAAAGAATTATCCTTCTAGAAGATTGATATCACAGAATAGGTAGGTATAACATGAGTATTTGGGAAGGAAGAATATTATAAAAACAAGTCTCTTTTTGAATTTTTAAATGTAAGATAATTAGAAGAAAATAGACCCAGCACATTCAAAACATTGTCAACTGATTATCTTCCTGGTCTTGTTATGGAATGCTTGGCATTTGCTGGTGAATAACAAAACAACAATCACACATAGCAAAGATGAAAGTCTGCAGTGTTGGATCTCAACTAGGATTGGGAAACTGATTAGTAACTCAATAGTCATTGACCATCTTTGGCCCTATTAAGGGCCAAAGTATAAAATACTTCAGTATTTATTTATACTTTCAGTATAAAATACTTCAGTATTTTAACTTTAACTTTTCTCCTGAGCATGAGATGAGGAATAGGCCAACCTCTCCATGAACTGATTTCTCTCTCACAGCAGAGATAATTGGTGAGACTTTCAGCCACCTCTCCCCACCTGGAAAATAGCACATCTGACTGCTGAATCCTTGTGTGAAAGGGGTCTATTCTCTAGTTGAATCATTGAAATATTTAGGGATATTAGGTGAAGTTAAAATCCATAAGGGAGCCCCCAGACTCTTTCTCCTGCCTTCCCTAGTATTTTATAAAAGCAGCTAAGGGGGAGAAATAATTTTAGCTTTGAATTCTTACTTGTCTTACTTTCATATTTGATAAAAGGCATAGTTGGCTCTACTGGGATGGCAAAGAAAGCCCTGCCAGGTAAGAGGAAGATGGATGCTGCCCAAGCAGAGATCAGAGGGTACTAGATGTGCATTTGGAAGATTTGGGCTTCAATACTAGATCTGCCAAATGCTAGCCTTGTAAGTTTGGGCATGTCACTTAACAGCAGCAATCTGTCTATAAGATAAACAGTAAAACTCCCATAAACTATCTCGCAGGCAGCTTGGGACAATCAAATAAAATAATTTAGATGAAAACACTTTATAATCACCAAGCACCATGTGAATATTTAAAATTAATTTTATTGATGTATTTGGTTTTCACAAATTGGCTAAATTTCCTGTGCCATGCTGCTCCCTCAGAGAGCAATCTCTTATAACAAGGAACTTTTACACTCTATGAATATGAATATAATTCCATTCAACAAATATTTATTCATTTCCCTGGGCCTCAGTTTCTTCATTTAGTAAGTGGGCCAAATGTGGTGACCTCTAAGGCTTTCTTTCAAGTCTAAATACTAAGAGCCTATTGAATATTAAGCAGTTACTGTGTGGAAATCATTATTCTGGGTACTAGTGAACTATACAGTTTAGATAACAAAGTCCCTCACTAAATGAGCTGTCCAAATAGATGGCTCTAATTCCTGATAAGTATATACAGTAGGTGCCAACAAAGTGCTTTTTGAAGCCTGAGTGGAACAGAAAGTTGTTACTAACTAGGAGCTTTGGAAAAAGGTTTCCTACTGGAGTAGAAGGTAAGTGAGTTGGGCATTTAAGTCAATCAGCCAATAAATGTTTATTTAGCACCTGCTGTGTGCCAGGAACTATGCTAAATATGGGAGATTCGAATGTGGAAAGAAAGACAGTCCCTGTCCTCGAGCAACTTGCAATCTAACATGGGAAGACAACCCACAAAGCTGAAAAGGTAGGGAAGAGGGAAGTTACCTAGAAGGGTCCTGATGGAGAAGTCCAAATGAGTGCAGCCAGCTGGGAAATTGAGATGTTGGCCTGGGTGCCTTCCTTGAATGGTGGCCCTTGGAGGAGGTGGCTGTCCTCCATACCTTCCAATAAGAGAGGGTATTGATGAGGGGGGAGTGTCCAGGCTGATATTACCTTGCATAATGAAACAGCCAATCAAAAATGATGGAGAAATCTAGAGGAGTGAAGTGTGATGGTAAGGAGTACAGTACATCCTAGGGAAGGATCAGGGTCCATGTAAATAATGGCATGGATGGAGGAGTGTGAAAGCTTTAGAAGAATCCACTGTGACTGGAGCTTAGATATATAGTATTTATCTTACCTCCGAGTTAAATTCAACTACTATCTTCTGCATAGTCATTTGGCAGTCCTCTTCCCCTCCTTAGATTGCCTTGCATTTACTTACACATTAAATATAAGTCCTTGGTACAATCCAGGGCTCTTGAGGGCAGACAGGGTTGTTTTGTTTGCATCTTGGTATCTGCAGTGCCCACAAGGAGTAAGTGCTTGTTGAATTAAATTGAACTACGTGGAATTGAATAAAAAGAAAGAAATGAGGGGGGCATTCAAATAGAGAAGGGTTGCAGTTGTTGGAGATTTGTTGAGTTTGGGGCTCAGGAGAGGGGTCAAGGCTGGATATAACAGATTTGAGAATCACTTTGACAGGTGATAGTTGAAACTATTGAGTAAATAAATAGCTGAATCAGCAAGCATTTATTGAATACATGCTCTGTGTCAGGAATTGGATTAAAGGGCAAGGATACAATAAGGTTGCATAAAAAGTGAACAAGGAGCTAGGGAAGAAGACAAAAAGAAAGGTTTACACATTTTGATATCTAGAAGCATATGGCGTATTGAAGCCAAGGGAAGTGTGAGTCTCAAAAAAAATGAGGGGGCAAACAGTGTAAGATGTTACTGCTCAAGTAATCTATTTATGACATTATTAACTGCAAAGTTCATTTGCCTTTTTTATTACAATGCTCATTTTTCTTGAGCTGTCCATAACATCTAAGTTGGAAAGAGACATTTCAATTGAGTGATTGGTACAGAAATCAGTGCATGGAATGAGGTGTGAGAAAGGGTTGATATCAAGGATAGATAATTTTTTCAAGAAGTTTTTACAAGGGAGAGGACATGAGACAGTAGTTTGAAGAGTTAGTAAGTTGGTCAAGAGAAGACTTTTTTTTTAAGGGTTTTGGGAGACCTAAACATTTTTGAAGTTAGAAGTGAAGGGACTAATGGAGAAGGAGAAATCAAAGAAATTGAGGTAAGTGAGGATGATTGCTGAAATAAGACTCTGGAGAATGCAAGAAGGGATGGGACCAAGGGTGTAGATAGAAAGATTGCCTTAGGCACCTTTTCTTTGAGCCAGGAAAGGAAGAAGAGTGGGAGAATTTTCTTTCTTTCTTTTCTTTTCTTTTTTTTTTTTTGGAGGGGGGAAGGCAGAGAAATTGGGGTTAAGTGACTTGTCCAAGGTCACATGGATAGTTTTGTGTTAAATGTCTGAGGCCAGATTTGAACTCAGGTCCTCCTGGCTGGTGCTCTATTCACTGTGCTACCTAACCACCCAAGAGTGGGAGAATTTTCAAGGAACTGAGAAAATGAATGGAAACAGCTGTCATGCCTCAGTCTTAGTGAACTGGGTTAAGTACTCTTCATTGAGGAAAATGTTCAAAGCAGTTATTGTGCAGCATAAGCCAGAGAGTCAATAAAAGTTAAGTGGAAAGATTGCCAAACATAGAGAGCCAGCTGAGGCAAGCTATGAGAATTCCCAGGGATACATAAAAGACCAGGATGGGAGTTGACTCACGGGACAATTCTGGTGCCAGGGGTTGCTGAAGGATCTGAATGTAATACATGTTGCTCCCTCCAGTGTGGTTTCGAGGCCCTGTGGTCCAATGTAGAATATTCCTCTGCCTCCATTCCACCTGTTATGTTTCCGTCAGAGAAAACACTTAGCTCCTTGGACAGTATGTTTGTATTCTAATGAGACTTGCCAGTTTCTCCTTTGGTTTTGCCTCAGTTGCTTATGGGTTATTAATATTGACCACTTAGGGTTGTTTCTTGACCAACAAAATGAAGGCAAGGAAAAAAAAGGAAACCTGGGTAATGTCAAGAACTGAAAATAATTGCAAATTCCACTTGCTCTTTCTAATGTGCCTTTCTGTTTGTTGGTGCCTTTCACTAAAGCACCCCACCCAAGTAGCACCTATTTTCCTCCCCACAAAATATAATGATAACAGTTTAAATGTGTCTGAGTTGGGTGGCAGTGGTTACTTTTCTCCTTTGGTCTATGGCTGTCTTTATAGTAACCCTTATGTTTCCATCTACAGGATCTATGAGCGAGTGATAGACCCTCCAGAAACCAACCTCCCCCCAGGAAGCAACTTATGGCTTGGGCAGCGCAACCAAAAGCATGGCTTGCTGAAAGTAAGCACAGATTTTTTTTTTAAGAGGATGTGTGTGTGTGTGTGTGTGTGTGTGTGTGTGTGTGTGTGTGTGTGTGTGTGTTACTCACAAGTCCTCACTTTAATTTTTAATTTTTTAACAATTTAATTAAAAAAGCAGTTGCTGAATAAATTACTTATTTTATTAATTTCCAACTATATGCCCTACCCAAATTTTCCAGATTTTGGCTATAGTATTCCTAGAAATTTTCATTTTGGAGTTCTTTTCAAGAGGTTATCAGTGGATTCTTTCTGTTTTCACTTTTCCCTTTGATTCTGAGAGATCTTGGTAGTTTTCTTTTAACATTTCTTAAAATATAATTTTCACATTTTTCTATTTTATCATAACTTTTCAGTTGTCCAATAATTCTTAATTTCCATTTATCTGTTTTCCAGATCAGTTATTTTTACTTTGATAGCTTACATTTTTCTAGTCTTTTGACTAGACTTTTCTAGTCTTTATTGTTGCCACATATAGTAATTTCTTCGATTTGGTCCATTATAGTTTTCAGGGAGCTTGTTGCTGGGGTAAGATTTTATACCTCTTATCCTAATTGTTAATTCCCTTTCCAGTTCTTTCTTCCATAGCTTTCATTTCTTCCCCATTTTTCCCACCATTATTTGCAATTCATTTACAAAAAAGTTAAAACCTTAAAAACCCTCTTGCTTCATTTATTCCAGGAATTCTAGTTTAATTTACTTTGTGTCGAAATTGTTTTCTTTAAGGCTTTATTGTGGATGTTTTGGAATCATTCTCTCCTAGGGTTATGTCTTGAATGTTCCTGTCACTATATTAACGTTTTGGAGGTGGGGTTCTATTTTTTTTTAATTTGTTCGTTTTTTCAGCTTACTTTTTAACTCCTGAGTTAACGTTAGGACCAGTCTCTAATGTACTTTTGAAGAGAAGGTCTGGGCAAGTCCTGTTGTTGCTTTCTTTGGGTATTGTGTTATACTATTTCACACTTTCAGGGACTACCCAGGCTGGGAACATGCAAGCTTTCATTGCTTTCCAAATGGTCTGATCCAAGGCAAAATCTGATGGATGGCCCCCTAAGCTAAGCTTTTCAAATTCTTTTTTTTTTTTTAAAGCAATTGGGGTTAAGTAACTTGCTCAAGGTTACACGGCTAGTCATTATTTATGCGTGGGTGCTCATTTTCTGAGGCCAGATATGATCTCGGGTCATCCCAACTCCGAGGCCGGCGCTCTTACTCACTGCGCCACCTAGCCGCCCCTAAGCTTTTCAAATTCTTGATTTGGGTTTGTGTCTGACCAATAGACTCATCCACTCTCAGGCAGCTGACAAGCTCTACTGGTTCAGAATGCCATAATTGTAGGCTTCCTTTTGGTCTGAGGTTCCTGACTTGGTTATTTCTCTACAACTTTCTGACTGTGCTATAAGCTGGAACTGAGACTCTTCTCTACTCCTCACATCTGAACCACAATGCTGCTGCTTGCCAATGTAATTCCTTCTTGCTCAGTATACAGATGAGTTTTACCCTAGCTTCTTGTGCTAGAATGCTATCTCTGGGTGCTGGTCCTTTCCTCATTCAACTCTGCATCTGTGATCTTGTACTGGATAGTTGTTGGCAAAGTTATAATGTATAGAATTACCTATTGGAATAGGTAAGTGGCCCATTATGAGTTTTTAATGTTCAAGAAACTCGTGTATTATTCCCACAATTCCCAGAATAGTGAAATAGTATAACACAATATACAATATTCTGTATAATGATCACACCCTAGTCTGGGACCTAGTCTTCCCTTTGAATACAGTCTGAGAGCACTCATGATGCTTCCTGGCCAAACTTTGTACCCAGTGTCCACAGACTTCCTTGTTTCCCTATGCTGACTTGGCATGAAAAAGTGATTCAGGTTCTGTTTGGTGTTTTCTCCGTCTCTTTGGAATTTTGAGGGAGAGCTCACTGCGTTTGTTCTTCTACTTTACTACCGAGGCTTGACTCCTCCTCTCCCCATCAGAATTCCAGAGATACGTATCACACTATAGCTTGATGCTGATAGGGAGCCAGAAGCAGAGTGAGGTTTTCCCTTTTGGGAGCTTACAAGTTATCTAGCCAGAGGAGACAAAACACGTACGTTTGAAACAGTTAAGTAACAATGTTGCTTCCAGCCCTAAGAGTCTGTGATTTCTCATGAATACAAAGCAGCATATGATTAAATAGAGGACTAAGTGATGCAGACATTATGCACAATATAAGAAGAGATCACTGTGAATTGCAGTGGAGAGGGAGGCCTCATAAAGGAGGCAGGGTGGACTAGGAACCCATCACCCCCTCCTATCTTTATCTTTTCAAAAAACCTGGTGGTTTTGTTCAATCTGCCAATACAACGAATGGAAGCACAGCGTTTTGAAGACTGCGGTCCATCAGCCAATCCTCTCTTCCCTCTCATTGGTTCCTCAGGTTGGGTCTTGAAAGAGTTTCTCCATGAATGTGATCTTCAGCTGCCCAATTTAAGTCTTCTTTCTTTCTTTCTTTCTTTCTTTCTTTCTTTCTTTCTTTCTTTCTTTCTTTCTTTCTTTCTTTCTTTCTTTCTTTCTTTCTTTCTTTCTTTCTTTCTTTTTTTCTTTCTTTTCTTTTCTTTCTTTCTTCTTCTTTCTTTCCTTCCTTCCTTCCTTCCTTCCTTCCTTCCTCCTTCCTTCCTTCCTTCCTTCCTTCCTTCCTTCTTTCCTTCCTTCCTTCCTTCCTTCCTTCCTTCCTTCCTTCCTTCCTTCCTTCCTTCCTTCCTTCCTTCCTTCCTTCCTTCCTTCCTTCCTTCCTTTTTGTCTCAATTTAATTAGTGCCATGGATCATTTTCTATAATGCTAGATGAACAATGGGATCTTTTCGTGTTCATAAGGAAATAAAATAAACCATAGCCTTGCTACTGAAATGATAGCTTTTGCTTGTATTTCATAGGATAGAGAAGTGGAAAAGATGTTTTTGGAAGTAGGGGACCTAGATTCAAATCCTGGCTTTTCCTTTTATTACCTGCGTGACTCTGAGTAGGTCATGCAATCTCTCTGTATCTTGTTTCCTCATTTCTAATACATGAAGGTTGAAATAAAAGATCAGGAAGGTTCCTTCTAACTTTAAATCAATAATTTTATCATTTCCCTTCCTCTCCTTTCTTCTTCATTCTCTTCTTTGTTCTGTTTCCCTTCCTCATTGTTTCTCTTTTTCTCTTTCCCTGTAGGATTTTTTTTGTTACATTGTATCAACTCCTCAATCATCTTGATGCTATTAGAAATTTGGTCCCTCCTACCTAACCCACTACGTTACCAACAAGAGCCAGCCTATTTTCTCTAAATGAGAGTTGGAACATCCTTCCAGTTGTAATATTTGTAACACAGTAGATGCTTTTCATATCTGAGGAACCATAGCACTTGATTTTATTGCTCTGGATCTAAAAGTGCTTTTGGTGTGTTTTTAGGTTAAGATAACATTGTTCTCTATTTTAAATATTAATTCGACACTTCATAGGCAAAGCAAAAGCAAAAAACTAGACACATTCAGTGAAATTTCAGCTTACTGGTGCATTCTTATGGATAATGCAAAAAAAAAAAACTGCTACTCATTGAAGAGCAGGGGATATAACCATTAGCTTAGTGCCATCCAAAAAGCTCCCAATATTAGGTAATTCCTATCTGGGACAACCAAAGACAATTTGGGGATTTCTTCCAATCAAAACAGTATTCATCTGAAGAAACAGCTGTGATGATAGTGATGGGCTTATTTGCATTTTAAGATTGCCATGGTTTTTCCATTATCAAGATGGTTGACTATCCACTCAATTTCCCTTTGATGCATTCAGTGTGTAAACTGATTATGCAGTTAAGATTTTAGAGGAGGGAGAAGGGAAAGGCAAAAGGATTGCAGTGAGCCAGTGAAACCCTCTGAAACCATGTAGTTTCTTAGGGCAATTGTGACAGGGTCCTAACTATTGATAACTGAAGAAAGTTGCTGTCTAAAAGCCTTTTACATTATGGATATAACGTTTTTTTTAAAGAGAAATGAACAAAAGAGGTGGCACCAACCTCTGGTAAATGGGAGTTCAAAAACTGTCCCTTACCTGGACTTCACTGTCGCCTCTAACAGCTGAGCTGTCACTGAGAAGTGAAATTGATGGCATTATTTTCTGCTACAGCTGTTGTTTTTTACCTCAGCTGCTTCCTATAATTCTGCAGATGGTAAACATATGTTTATAGCCACATCGGAAAAGAAGCTCGATTGGATTCACCCATCTTTAATTCTTTTATGCAGAAATCCAAAGTCAGAGAACTCTGGGATCTTATACATTTGGAAATTAATATTTCTGTGCATTAACACTTTGGAAACAGCAGGGTAGCTAATGATATGTTAATGAGTTGCCAGTTTTTATTGATCATAATGAAAATAGACAAGTGCCTTTCTTGGCTTTTATGTATGCCAGAATATTTTATTAACTGTCTTCAGGGCAGAGATACATAATTGGTTGCATTTTTTAGATCCTACTTGTGGATTTCACAACTCTTACTTTTTGTTGCTCAGTGCAAAAGCCCGGGTCTTTGCCAGTTTATAAACAGTACACATCTTCATCCATATATTTACATGCCCAGCAGGGTACCCCCTCCCCTTTTCCCTTTCAAGGCAATTTGTTTCAGTGTTTTAGCACCAAAAAAAGTGAACCATTTTCTTCAATGTAAACAGAGATCTGCAGGGAAATAAGAGCGTTAAAAAAGAATTAGCATTTGTTTGGTATGAAAGCTGTGCTTGCATTTCTATCTGAAGGCTCTGTGCATTATTATGAGCTCTTGCCTAACCACTGTTATTTCATACATAGGGGCATCTTAATGGCATAATTTGATAATCTTTGTGCATGTGTTTTTGTGTGTATTTTATGTGTGCATGCACCTTTCACTTCTACCTGCAAAATGGAAAATTTTCTGGGAATTGTGGGAATAATACACGAGTTTCTTGAACATTAAAAACTCATAATGGGCCACTTACCTATTCCAAGTAGATTTCTCAATGCACCATTACCCAAAAGAAGACTGCAGTGGGGAACAACAGGTGAATTGAATAAAGAAAAGATAGCAACCTGTTTCCTCTTCTTGGCACAGTGCCATCCTATTAACAAGCAAACCTCAGTAATTTAGACACCCCTCATTAAGGATTCGTGACATTTCAGGATGCCAGGCTGGGCTGAAGTCAAATATTGCACCACTGTTGGAGGATAAAAAAGGCTTACAGAGCAAATTGATGGACTAGACAAGATTGCAAAGAAGCCTTTAGCCTATTATTTAAACCTATGCATATGTACATGCATACAAACTCACCCACCTATTTTTTCAGGCAATTTAATAACTTTTTTTTAAAAAACAGTTTCTTTTGTTTGTAAGCCATGAAGTTTTAAGTATGGTTGTTTTTCATCTAATTATTAAAGAAAGTCTGTATTGCTGTCAAAAACCTTATAGATCCGTGCTAGTTTTATCTGGGGACCAGGTGCAGATTCTGTTTCCCTTGAAGGTGGGATGAATCAGAATGTGTTCCCTCTTTCAAGAGGATGTTAACACTAGGCACATGGAAACCATAGGACTGCATTTTTGACATATACCATTATTGTGGGACTTTTCATTGATTCTAATGTGTCCCATATTTTACTGGATTTACATAGAGGACTATCAAGATTTTTAATATTTTCTTCTAATCACTTGATATTTTCTGGTGGTCAGATGCCCTTTGAAAGTAATATTAATATTAATGTTGATATCTAGCATCTATATAGAGCTTTAATTTTTGCAAAGTGCTCTACAGATAATGATCTCATTCTATCTTCATGACAACTCTAGGAAGTTGGTACTATTATCTTTTTTGCACAGATAGGGAAACAGAGTCAGACAGAGTATAAGACAGGATTTGAACTCAGGTTATCTTGACTTTAGGTCCATTACTCTATTCACTGCATCACCTTAGTGCCCACATTGACCAAATGAATTTATAGAAGCCACAACATCACAGATTTAGAGCTGGCAGGAATGAAACAAAGGTTATTTTGTCCAACTCCTTCATTTTATAGATGAGGAAATGAAGACCCATTGACATGGCACAAGGAGGTTGGTATGTGGATAAACTGAAATAACAAAAGAGTCTGAATAAGAGCTCAGAAATAGGCCAGATTTGTAATGTGGTGGGTAGCCAGGTGATGCATTGAGCCAGGGAGGTGCTGGACCTAGAGTCAAGAAGACTCATCTTTCTGACTTCAAATCCAACCTCAGACTAGCTGTGTGACTCTGGGCAAGTCACTTAACCTCAGTTTGTCATCTGTAAAATGAGCCAGAGAAGAAAATGGCAAACTATTCCAATGTCTATGCCAAGAAAACCCCAAACAGGGATCACGAAAAGTTGCGTGTCAAGAGTTGACTGCAAAAACAACTCAACAACAGTAATTTGATGATCTGACAGAGTTGTATTTTTATGGGCTTTAAAGCTGGAAGATACCTTAAAAATAATTTAGACCAAACCCTCATCTTACAGATATTTATAAAAACAATATATTTGTAGAGGACTTTGTGGTTTATAAAACATTTCATGTTGATTACTTTATTTGATTTTTGTAAAAACCCTGTGGGGTAAGTACAACCCCCATTTTATTTATTATCCCCATTTTATGGATAAGAACCATAGCTCAAAAAGTTTGAGCTTTTTCTAAAATATTCCAGATAGTAATTAGGAGACCTAGCATAAAAATGTAGTTCTTCTGATACCAAATACAGTGTTATATCGTTCCAGGTTGTAAATAAAGTTAAATGAGGGGAAAAAATAAATTCTTCCTTTTTTCCCTTTAAACAAATGTTTTATAACTTCTGTTTTACATCATTCATTTTCGCCAGATTTTGAGTTACAATCATTCACCTCCCTGTTTTTCCCCTACCTACCCTCCCAGAATAGAAGTCCCGCAAGATATCGCTTCCTCCAATCTGCTCTCTCCCATACTTTCTCCCATACCCCCTTCGACTTTTCCATTGGAGGAAGGTGAATCTTTGTGTCCCAATGCCTGCACATCTTATCTCCCAATTACAAGCAAAAGATAGTATTTATATATATTTGAAACATTTAATCTTAAGACCTCGAATTTCAGATCCATTTCTTTCTTCCCTTGTCACCCATTCCCTCTGGGGAGATAAGTAATTCAGTATATGTTGCACATGTCTAGCTATGCAAAACATTATCATAGTAGATATATTGTACAAGGCTGCTTATAATTCCCTCCCACTCATCCCACCCCCCACCTGGTCCATTCCCTACATGATCCTGTCCCTCTTCTATAGTGGGTACTTCCAACCTCCCCTCCCCCCAAGGATGCCCTCCCATCCATCATCCCTCCTCTCATCCCCCTTCCCCCTATTCTGCTGCAGGTTGAGATATCCCATTTAGTATGTATGTCATTCTCTCCCTGAACCAAATTCAATGAGAATGTGGTTCTGCCTTTTTGCCTTCCTATTCTCCCCCTCCCTTGCAACCACTTCCCCTTGCTTCTTCTACATGAGATAGTTTACCCTACCCTGTCTCTCCCCATCTCCTCTTGCCACTTTCCTCTCTCACCTCATAATTTCATCCCTTGAGTATCCTCCCTTCCCAACAAATTCAACCTATGCCCTCTATCCATATATAACTGTAACCATATACACACACATTCACATATGTATTCATATGACCACACACCCTTCTTCCATTATTTTCATAGTGAGAAAGATATCATCAGTCACAGTTATTGTTTTTCCATATAGGAATGTAAATAGTTCAACTTTGATAAGTTCCTTTTGATTTCTTTTTCCTGATTACCTTCTCAGGCATCTCTTGCTTCTTGTGTCTGAATGTCAAATTTTCTATTCGATTCTGGTTTTTTCCTCAAGAATGCTTGAAAGTCCTCTATTCCACTGAATGACCATATTTTCCCCTGAAACAAAATACTCAGTTTTGCTGGGTAGGTGACCCTTGGGTTCATTCCCAGCTCTTTTGCCCTCTGGAATATCATATTCCATGCCCTTCGATCCCTCATTGTAGAAGCTGCCAGGTCCTGGGCTATTCTGATTGTGTTTCCACAATATTGAAATTGTTTCTTCCTGGCTGCTTGTAGTATTTTCTCCTTGATCTGGGGATTCTGGAACCTGGCTATACTATTCCTGGGAGTTTTCTTTTTGGGATCTTTTTCAGGAGGTGATCGGTGGATTCTTTCAACCTCTATTTTGCCCTCTGGGTCTAAATCATCAGGGCAATTTTCCTTGAGAATTTCTTGAAGGGTGATTTCTAGGTTCTTTCTTTGATCATGGCTTTCAGGTAGTCCAATAATTTTTAAATTGTCTCTCCTGGATCTATTTTCCAGGTCAGTGGTTTTTCCCATGAGATATTTCACATTGCCTTCTAATCTTTCATTTGTTTGGATCTGCTTAACAGCATCTTGATTTCTCATAAAGTCATTAGCTTCCATTTGCTCCAGTCTAACTCTGAAGGAATGAATCTCCTCAGTGAACTTTTGAGATTCTTTTTCCATCTGGCAAATTCGACTTTTTAAGGCATTCTTCTCCTCATTGCCCTTTTGGGCCTCCTTTGCCATTTGAGTTAGTCTATTTTTTAAGGTGTTGTTTTCCTCAGTCAGGCTGTTGACCCTCATTTCATACTTTTCCTGCACCCTTTTCATTTCTCTTTCCAATTTTTCCTCCACTTCTCTTATTTGATTTTTAAAGTCCTTCTTAAGGTCCTCTATGGCCTGCAACCCATTCATGTTTTCCCCTGGGGCTTTTGGATCAGGACTTCTGACCTCATGGTCCTTTTCCCACTCTATGTCCCCAAAATAGGAGTCTCGGGTTGCATTTTTCTGTTTGCTTTGCCTTGGCATGTTGCCACTTAATTACTTGACTTTTGGGCTTGTTGCCACACTATGGCTCTGCTGCCAGACTGGAATTTTTGTCCTGAATGTGTGGGGGACAGTTTCTGTTTCTGGAAGCTGGAAATCCACCCACGACCTCCACCCCAGATCACAATCCAGATCCAGGGAGGTTAAAGCAAGAGTGATTACCCCCCAAGACTGATCGCTGGATCTCCCTACAATTAATTGCAGGCCAGGAGCTGGAGCTGCCTCTGAAAACTACAAAATGGCGTGTCTCTTCAGTGGCTTCTAGCCCCCAGGGGAGGAAGCCAAGGCATTCCCTAAATACTGGTCCCAAAGTCCATAGGGCACTAACCTCTCACTTTGTCCTGGGCATGTCTATGTTGATAATTCTGGAATCGCCACAGCTGCTGGTGTTCTGGGGTTCCTCCAGCTGGCTGCTGGCCCTGCCACCCTGGGGCTAAAACCTTGGCTCATGGGGACCTGGGCTCGGCTCCCTGTGCTCTGCATGCTGTGCTCTGCCGGCTCCCAGAGTGCTGTGCTGGTCCTTCCTGCAGGGCTGCTGGGCTGTCCTCAGCAGGAGGTTAGCTTCTCTGTGTCGTTCTGTGGGTGCTGGGGCTCCAGAAGTTGTTCAGAGTCCTCTTTTACATAGTTTGGAGGGAATCTGGGGGCAGAGTGTCTTGGGTGAACTGTTTCTACTCTGTCATCTTGGCTCCGCCCCCAAATTCTTCCTTTTTAAAAAAATCAATTATCAATTGGGGTGCTTCAGATCCATTCTGATCTATAGAAATCCTAAATTTCCCAAATGGAAGGAGTTTGGGAGAACTATTCTCATCTTATTTCAAGGTTTACATTAAGCGTCTCAGGAAAACCTAATCCCCATTGTCAAATCAAGCTGTATCGTTTATGTGTATGTGTGTGTGTGTATTTATGAGTAATTCATCTGCAAAGACAAGATGAGATTCCCAGAACATCTATGGCTTAGTGAATGACACTGGACAGTCAGTATCTTTTTATCTACATATACATTCCATAAATGCATTTATCTACAATACATTCCACAAATGGACTTCATTTGTGATGAAGTCACTGGTGTCATTCAAAACCGATAAACACTAATGTCCTTCTAGCTGCCCTCAGTTTCTGAGTATGAGGCAGGGTTCTTTTGGACTCCTATGTGTAAGCAGGGGATTTTGTGTTACTTTTGTCAACTGTGTGAAGAATGGATGTGCCCCTTCTCAAAGACAAGGCTCACCATTTCAAGATGAATTGGTTCTTTCCAGCTGGTCCTTCATTTTCCTACTTCCAATTTGATAAGAAACTGTTTCAGAATTTGACACCTACTGGCTGTGTGCCACTGGACAGATCACTTAAGATCTCAGTGCCACAGAGAACTCTAAGACTGTAACTTACAAATCAGGCATTAATCTGCATTGGTAGCGTGGGGAGTTTCCTATACCAATGAAATCACAGGGCAGATGCCAGGACCTGTCCATCATGAAAACCACAACCAAGAAACCCTGTGGTATTCTTTTCCTAGATGGTGCTTTTTCACTCTCTCCATCACTTCTGAGATTTTGTGCTCGAAGGATTATTGAGGCTTACTATGTAATAATGCTTGGAATTGTTCAGTTGACCTTTCCATAGAATCATTGGATTTTAATGGATAAATGGAAATTCTTAATTTGAGCTGGAAATGACCTGAGAGGTCATTTTCAACCTTCTTATTTTCAAATGTGGAAATTGTGGTTCAGGGAACTTGTGATTTGCCCAAGGTCATACTAGTAGGAAATGACAAAAGTAAGGATTTGAACCTGTATCCTTATTATGGAGCCAGTGCACTATATATGCCACCTTCTTGTGGAGGCTTAAAATCATTTGGTCCAGCTCCTTCATTTAATAGATAAGAACATTGAGATTCAGAAAATGGAAGTTAGTGCTTAGTCAATGGAGAAAGGATGGAAACAAACGTTCCTTAAGTACCTAGTATGTGTAAGGTGCTGTGCTAAATGCTTTACAAATAAAGGCACTGAGATGGTGTGGTGGACAGAGAGCATTGAACCTGGAGTCAGAAAACCTGAGTTCAAATCCAGCCTTAGACACTATGTAATCCTGGACAAGTCACTTAGCTTTTATGTGTGTCATTTTTTTCATCTAAAAAATGAAAATGATAATAGCACCTACTTCCCAGAGATGTTGTGAGGATAAAATAAAATATTTGTAAAGTGCCTTGAAGACCTTAAAATCCTATATAAATTCTAGGTGTTTTTATTGTTATTTTATCATTATCATCACCACCACCATCGTCATCACCAGTATTGCCTCAGAACTCTTAACCCTATGTTTTTGTTTTTAAAACAGTACCATGTCATTCTAATGTCCTGAGGAAGGCATTTGTCTTTTGAAAGAGTTAGTTTTTCTGGGGGCAGGGGAGGAGTACTTATTCTTTCCAGAGAATGCTCTAGATTAAGGCCAACTGATTGCCCCCCTCCTAATTGCCAAGGGGCTTCTTACAATGGTTCTGTTGTTCCCTCTCCTCATAATCAAGATCACTATCTTCCTTGAAGAAGAGGTTAATACAGATACAGATTCAATGAACAAGGTGCTAGGATTTGTTATCTCTATTAATAATTCCAATTAATATTTTAACTTAAAATAACAAGCAGGAAACAGCCTTTGCTGATTACCTTCTGCTGTTTTAGGAGATGAGCACATAAATGTTAAATGTTACTCCCTCTGAAGGACTTAGAGTACTATCTTGAGCCTATATTTTATTTATAGGTTAAGCTCAATATTCTCAACCAGCTTCCATGTCTCCCATCTGTTCTGTAATATCTCTTCCGTCAAATCTGAAAAAAAAAATTACATATTTCAACTTGGAAAAAAACGAGACCCAACAGCCAAATCAATATTTTCATTGCAAAATGGCAATCCTGATGAATTTTGCCTCAAATTAGAATCATTCTTCCATATCAAGTTGTGGAGGCAGGGCAATGGACAGACTCTCGCTTACAGCAAGACATTGAACAAATCTCAGAATTCATTGGCAAATCCCAAGTTGCCTTCCTTGATTAACTGAAGAGCAAAGCGATTGTTATGGAGTTCTCTCCATGTATAATTTTATTTCCTGGGCCAAATGAATCGAAATGAATGCATTATACTCCTACATGTCTATCATCCCTCTCTCCCTATCATTTAAATAAGCAACCTCCATTCTTCCAACCACATGTCAGTGTCAGCTAATGTTCAGGGATGATAAGGGATTTTTCATCGATTTCTTTTTGATCAGAGGTAGTTTAGAAAAATTTACCAATGGAAAATTGGTACCAAGAACTCCATTAATGCTAACCAGTGATAACTGGCAGTGGTCTCTCTGAGCATAGCAAGCATATACATATTTCAATGAAGAAAGTCATTTGGAAAGTAGACTTTGGAACCTAGTCCTAGGGGCTAAGTCCAGTTCAACTCTTCAATAAATAAATTATGCTTTTCTAAAAATGATGATTTTTTTTTCAGCCATTTTAGGCACATATTAGAGTTTGTGACTGACTCTGGAACAATGGAACACATTTTGGATTCCACTCAAGGGATCTGGGTTTGAATCCTAGTTGTGCTACTTTTGACTTGTAAGACCTTGGACAAATCATTTATTTTCTCTGGACCTCTGTTTCTCATCTTCAAAATCTGGGGCATAGTCTCCAAATGGCTCTTTGAGCCTGGAATATACGATCTTATAAGACATGTGGTTTTAATTGTTTGACTACATTATATATTACCAGTTATCTTTTCTGTTTTAAAGGGTGTGATTCAAGATGTGAAAGTCATCTTTATGCCAAATGGATACATAACTCAATGTCCTAACCTGAATCGCAGTAAGTAGCAGCTTCTTGACTTTGAATGTACAGATTTCAATGGTCTATTAATGGCTTAGGTTCTGTAAACATGGCATTTTTAGACCAACATCTGGAGTCTGGCTATATTGACTATTAAAAACTGTACAAATAATGTTTTTAGAGTATAATATTTACTTTAGGTGCTTTGTTCAGTTTTAATGCCTAGCATAGGGGTGAGTCCTTGAGGCTACATATGACCCTCTAGATCCTCAAGTGTGGCCCTTTGACTGAATCTAAACTTGGACAGAACGAATCCCATTTCTTCTGTAAAACTTGGACTCAGTCAAAAGGCTGCACCCAAGGACCTAGAAGACTACAGGTGGCCTCAAGTCTACAGATTCTCAACCACTGTGTATGGATAGCACTAAAAAATTCTAACTTCAGTTGTTCCAAAATACATGTCACATGCCTACTTGAAAATCTCTGATGACAATTGCTTCTAGGATAAAATACAAAACCCTATTCTGCCATATACGACCAACCTTGTTTTTTGTTTGCCTTATTTCATATTTCTTCCCTTCCTGATATCTCTATTCAAATCAAACTGATCTTAGAAAACTTTGCCCTATGTGACATTCTGTCTTGTCTTGGTGCTTTTGTATAAATAGACCCATTATGAATTGCATAGGTATGCCAGAATGTATCTGGTATATATTCCCTAATTTCTTTCAGTACCCAGCTCAGTGGTTACATCAGTACTACTGAAGTAGTTTTAGACATCCCCTTCCCTGCCCCCAAAGAGCTCCTTACACCTTACCTGCTATATATTTGGTATGCACTATTAGTCTTTTGTATATATTATGTTCCCATAAGAGCTTGTAATCTCATCAAGGGAAAGGACAATTGGCTTTTTTCTTTGGGTTCTCAGCATCAAGCAAAATGCCTGGCTGGTAGTATAGGTGCTTAACATATAGTTTTTGACTCATACTGGATCCATTTTCCTTCTGTTTAAATAATACCATGTTTCTAGTTCCCCTATTCTTGTCTGTCAACAAAAAAATTCCACACTTGAATAGCCTTGGATTCCACTCCAGTTCTCATCTCTGTCTCTCATTCTGCTTTTGTTTCTGTGTGTCTCTGATACTGTTTCTCCCTCCCTCCCTCCCCCCCCCACACACATGCATGTCAGTAGGAAACCAAGTAAATGCTGTTTTTCTGTTTCTTCTTACCATATATTGACTCTGCATTGACATATATGTCTCTATTTTCTTTATTGAGCATGTCCAACCTGCAGTGATTTCTTAAGCCTGGTGCAAGGGATAATGGATTTGCAAGAGCTTTTGGCCAAAATGACTGCCAAAGTAGGTACCTGAATTTACTTGTGATATATCATTCCATTTTTCATTCCTATCTGGAATTTAGATGGATATACTATAACGCAAACATTTATCCTTGGCTTCTGCTGTGCATTACTATAAAAATGGTTTATTCTTACTTACATTAATACTAGTGGTAGTAACTATAGCCATTCAGTTCTCTAATGCTCCTTGGTATTCTCAGGATGTTTATTTGAAGTATGCTTGGAGGTAATATATATTATGTCTAGTTCTATAACTGGAGGGTCTTTAGAAAGCATAAAGGGGAATGTAACCATTGATTATTAAGGAGATAAAGGTAGAAACCAGTATAGTGCTATGTGGTCAAAGTTGTCATTGCATATCAGCCGATACTCTTTGGATCTGAGATTAATTTTAAAATAATCAGTGGGGGCAAGATATATTTTTCATGTATGGGTTATTAACACCTATGGAAAGATATTTTATTACTACTATGGATGTCATTAATAACAGGGTTGTCCACGGATAAAATGGTGAAGGGGGCAGATTTTGTCTTCCTGTGACCTTGGTACATTCTTTCCTTTTAGTGTTCCCCTTTCTTAGCTCCCCTTTCTTTTCTCCAGGTAGTTGTCTGATGACCTATCTCCTTTGGATATATTCTTATATTCAGAGAAAGTTCCCTGATACACCTAATTTGGCCCCACTCGCCATTCTTTGCAGAGGTCAGGGGTGGGGGCTGGGGGTGGATAGATTCTGTATTCAGAGCATTCCATATACCATCAAACTCAATTGATAAATTTTGCTGAAATGCTTCCCCCCACTCCAAGCTCTTTCTTCTTTGTCGAGCATGGAGGTAGAGAAGGAGGAAGCTCTGTGTGTGTGTGTGTGTGTGTGTGTGTAAATGAAAGGGATATATAAAAAAGGACAAATAAAAATTAGATTTAAAATATATTGCCCTTTCTGGAAATGTATGGGATTTTGGAGAGATTAGTAATTACCATGCAGGAATGAGTTGAGCCAGCATGGTGTGGTACAAGGAATGCTAAATTTATATTCATGGGACCTGAATTTGAGTGCTGACCATGTTATTTAGGTCTTGTATGATGTTCCTTGGGACAGTAACAACCTCTTGATGCCTCAGTTGCTTCATTTATATAAAAGGGGGTTGAAGTAGATGATTACAAAGATCTTTTCCACCTCTAGATCCATGAGCCTATGGTCTCATGATTTTTTTATATTATTTCAAGTGCCTGGAGTAGGCGAGGATGGAACATGGTTTCTGGCACATGGATCTTGCTTTGTGGTTCTTCTGAAATCTTAGCATGCAGATGTTTTTTCCTTCTCCTGTAGGTTAAGAGCTATGCTTATTGACAATTTTGGTAAATATTGTATGATGTGGTGATAGGATCAAAGATTGAGAGCTGGAATGGGCTTTAGAAGCCTTTTATTCCATTTCACAGATGAGAAATATTATTTCATTTTGTAGCTAAGCTATTGAGGCCCCAAGAGGTTAGAGGATTTGTTTGAGGTCATACAAGTAGGAAGTTACAGAGGCACGATTTGAATCCTGGTCCTTTCACTCTAAATCAAGTCTTCTTTCCACTGTACCATTACTGCCTCTAGTTGTGTATGTGTTTATGTATGGGTGTGTCTATATATATATATAGTACCAGAAAGTAGCAATGCAATAGTTCACAATTTGGAGCTATTTTCAGGTTTTATTTTATTCCATTTTATTCATTCATTCACTTATTCATTTGTTCACCTATTTATTTATTTGAATGTTTTATTGATGCATTGTAAAACATTGCTGTCATCTCCTTAAACACTCCTCCAATAGAACTCTCTATTGAAACAAAGAAGCATAGCTAAACAAAACAACATGACACATCCACCATGTCTGGCAGAATGTGCTACATTCTGTACCTGTAGTCTACTACGTCTTTTCTGAGTGGAGAAAAGCATATTTCATCTTCAGTCCTTTGTAGACAGGATTGGCCATTATTGCATTGATCTAGGTTCTGTTGGGATTTAATGTTTTTTTCTTCTGTTTAACTCTGTTTGGCTTCTTTGTATATTGTATCATTGGTTCTGACTATTTTCCGATAGAGTATTTCAGTTGCTTGGAGCAGGAGAAATAGGGGTGGTTTACTATACCTATGAAGTCACAGATCTAGCCCTCCTTTACCTCCCTCCAAACAATCAATTTATACATATCTTTCTAAGTTTCTCTAGATTCTTCCTATTCATCATTTCCCCCTATATTATCACATTTTGCTCTTATGATGTATTTTGTTGAGCCATTCCTCCATGAGGGAGGAATTGCCTTTGTTCTGAGTTTCTTTTGACCACACGAAGAGTTTCCATAACTAACTTGATTTATGGCATCACACTATCAGAATGAGTACCATAAAACCTCATGTAGTTGGGAAGGTTTAGGGTATTAGATATTGTGAATTTAGTTACAGGCCAAGAAGAAACTCCTTTTTGTGACTGTTGTTGAAAATTCTCAAATTGAGTTAGTTCACTCTTCTGCCTTAGAGAGCCATGGCTGGGGTGAATAAATGAGCTCGTGGACCCTTTCTTCACATCTAATGTCAGGAC
The DNA here is from genome assembly GCA_011680675.1 of Gymnobelideus leadbeateri. Lineage (NCBI taxonomy): Eukaryota > Metazoa > Chordata > Mammalia > Diprotodontia > Petauridae > Gymnobelideus > Gymnobelideus leadbeateri. Next base: position 287,639 of record WOXC01007429.1, read on the forward strand.
ATCAGGTTTGCAAAGCATTTTGCACATATGATCTTATTTGAACCTCCCAACTCATGAGATTATTTCTTGAGCTATGATCAGCCTCTCTTTACAGGTGCATAAACTGAGGTACAGTGATTTGCTAATGTTCATTTGCATGGCTAAGCCTTTGGGGAAAGAAGTGAGTAGATTTGACCAGGCATTTGAGAGGGTTATGGATGGGAGACTGGTCTCTTGGTTTCTTTGTGGACCTTTGTGGGATTTAGATCTGTGGTTTGCCTAGTTTATGTCATGGACCCTTTTGAGAGTCTGCTAAAGTCTGTTTTCAAAAGAAGAATGTTTTCAAAAAATATTTTCAAAATAAAATAAAATACAAAGGATAAGAAAAGAAACCAACTACAGTGAAATACCATTGTCAAAATATTAAAAAAATGAGTAAATGGTCCCCAAGTTAAGAACTTCTGAGATAGACTCATGGCATTGTCCTTGGAGAATGGATGCTGGGACACAATTTACCTGGTCCTTGGTGGAGGGGTGGTGGTGTCCCTAAATAAACTACAGGTCTCTCTGTATGACACTAAACATTTAATCAACCATGCAGTTTTTTCTCTTCCTGTTTTAGTTCTGATGTTTTTATTTTTATGGACATAGCCTGTGAGTAATAGAATTATATGGAGAAAAATATTTGTTTCTAGCACTGTTGTTAAGATATCAATCAGTTGTGGATCTCAGGTAAGGTCAATAGCTGGAAAACAATTGAGTAGGGCCTAAGAGATGATAGTTCTGAGAAAGTGAGGATTTTATAAAGGTAAAATGGGTGCTATTATTCCCAACCTACCTCAGGTTATGGCTAATTCCCTGCCATGTGGTACACTATTCCTGTAGCATCTGGAGAACTTTGTATAGGGTAGGTTAGTATTGTGATTGTCAAGATCAATTTAAGGTTTTTGTCTGGGTTGATGAAACAGTTTCCTTGAGTAGATTTATCTTATTTTTAAAACCACGCTGCATTTTATAATCCATGCTGGTATGTTAGCTGTTTTGGCAGGTATTTTCTGGAAAGACAGAATATTTCAATACACACAGGAAATGTGTATGGACTGGCCCTGGTCACCTGAGACTTTAAGTATTAGCTTTTTTGCTGATATTACCTGTGTAAATGTGAAAAAGTACAATTATTTGGCTTCCTGACGTGTCGCCTACATAGGTCCCTATTACCTATTGTTTGGAGCAGCTTGGTCTCCATGCTGTTAATTATATTTTAGCTCGCCACCACATTTTGGGAATGAGAAACATGCCACTCAGGTTCAGATGTTTAGGAGTTCCTGTTCCCCTGCTCAGGGAATGCCTTTTTACTTTTTCTTCTTTTGTATTGGTAAGAATGGCATTTTTTCTTATTTTAGTAATCCTGGATACCACAGTGTGCTTAATGAGAGCATTGCTCCATCTGTAGGCCATGTTGCGTCTAATTATGGGGCATTTATGAGCTGAATATGGGAGAACCAACTTTTTGAAGCCCCCCCCACCCCTTGTTATGTTTCTAACTCTATCATCTCAGATCTGCCACTGTGACCACAGAAAAAACGAACATTTGTTCCTTAAGTATATATTTTTGTGTCAGCAACGGCCTTGGATGGAGTGGATGGAGAATACATGGGCTCTTCAAGGCCAATCACAATAACTCATGCATTCAAAAGGGATGGGGCAGAAAATGAATTGGAAAGGAGGGAAACAGAGATGGAGAGAGAGGATGGCAAGGAAAGGAGAGCAATGCCTGTATTTTTGATCCTTTTGTCAAACATACATCTCCCAATAACTCTCTGAGCAAAAGAGACACATGTAAACTCAGCTAGTGGCAAGTTTGTGGATGACAAGAAAGGGAAAGGCAATGAGACCGTTCTCTTGAATCATCCCTTTCCACGAAGGGAAGTTTGATGAGCCATGCAGAACACTAGTACCTCTTGGCCCCTCTAATAGAGGAGTCACTGTGATGGGGGATGTGAAATGAGTCGAACCCTTAAGAAAGATCCTAGGTGGGGGAGGAGGAGGGAACAGCATGCTGTAGTGACAAGTATATGCAGATCAGTGTTCTCCCTTCACATCATTAAGCTCTCCATGCCAGAGGATTTGGGAGTCTCCTTGGGGGAAGGTTGGTCTTAATGGGCCAGCCTGGCAGCAAACATGGTTTAGAATGAAAGACATTCTTCTAGAAGGGTTAAGACATGTTTGCTGAACTTAGAAAAAGTAGGCAGGCATAGTGGAGATTAAACTAAAGGCAACTCAAACATTTGCCCATTTGATCTGACTATTTTTATTTTTGATTCATGAAGTAAGTAGGAGCCCAAAAACCGACATTAAAGCCTTGGTCTAGAACACGGTTCATGGACCCTAGAAAGTCTATGGATAGATTTCAGAGAATCTATGAATTTAATTGAAACCTATTTTGTTAGCTGTATTCTGTCATGATTAATTGCTTTAGTAATTTTTATCTTTTTTAAGCATTTTAAAATATTTTTTCTGAGAATAGATTTCCTTTGCTAGATAAAAAAGTGAAGAATTCATGTTCTTAGGGATCAGATCCTATCTCTGACATTTACTAGCTAAGTGACCCTAGTCAAGTCACTTATACTTTCTGTGTTTCTTTTAGATGTATTTTTAATCCTTTTGTCATGGGGTTGTAGGGAAAGTGCTTTGTGAATTTTAAACCCAGACAGAATCGGGAGCTATGTTAAGGAACTAGAAGAAAGCAACCAGTAAGCCAAATAGAAGGAATTTGAGTTGGTTAACATGAAGAAGAGAAGATTTGGATGTTCCTTTGAGTATTTAAATACAGTCATGTGCAAGAGGGATTCAGAGTCCTATTTGGTGTCCTAGGAGGCACTAGGATCAGTGGTTGGAAATGGCAACAAGAGAAATTTAGGTTTGATTAAAAGAAGGATTTCCTTATATTAGATCTTAGTTGCTAGGGAGTTCCCCTTATTGGAAGTGTTCAAGTCAAGCCTAGAGGAGCAATTGTTGAGTATGTTGCAAGGCCAATTCGTTCTGTGGTGTGGATTGGATTAGGGGTCCATTGAAGTTCTTGCCAACTCGGGAATTTGGTGCAATGAGTGGTGTTCTCAGGCATGGATAATCTAGGAATGAAGCATCCAGGCTAATGAAGAGTTTTCAGTAGCCTTAGGAGGTCAGGTTATAATCAAGAACTCTGACATCTTGAGGCAGAACCAATGTTTTTTCAGAGAAAAGGACGAAGTGTTGCCAACTCACAAGTTTTGTTTCCATTATATTTCTCATCCCAACTCTTGCTGATAAATAAGACACCACTCCTCCCAAGTATTCTCTGAAGCTGCAATCCTGAGTCTGGCATAATGAGAATTCACCTACCTTCTGAGGATAAGCATCCTGACATCAACAGCCCCCTCCCAGCATCCCTTTCTTTTTACCCACTCTATTATCACTCTCACAACTCCATTTATAAGCCTGGTACTAAGGAAAAAAAATAACTTGGAGCCTGGGAATTTCTTGATTACTTTTGTTTAAATCTTTGACAAATCTATTTATGCAAATCAAGAAGCACTTGGAGTGGCGTTTCAGCTTGTAACACATTTAATTTTGAGGCTTTCATTGTTTCACAGAACTCAATAGCGATTTTTCAATTAAGCTTAAAGGTTTAACACAATACAAGATTTCTCTTCCCTTTCATACAGCAGATGCCAAGAAAATAGCATTTCAAAGGGGAGGGGGACCCACAACCACAACTCTTTTGCTCAGATCTATCCATTGACCTTTCACTGTGAAAAAAAGGCTTCATTGCTGTCTGTCTTTGAATGTGTATAGTTAGGGATGAATTATTTAGTAGACCGTTGCATAGCTAAAAGTATGAACAAAGAGAATGCTGACTTGTAGATGTAGATTTGGTACTATATCTATTTTGAATCTCTATCCATTCTTTGGAGCCAAGGTAGATGGTATACAAGTAGCTGTTAAAAATGGAATTGTATAAATTCAGTGTAATGATGCCAGAGACAGAACATATACTTTTCCCTTGATTTACATCTGCTTTCTTCTTTTATTGCTTTTACAAGATTTAACCAAAAAAATAAAAATAAATGGAAGGCAATATTACAAATTAAGTGTCTTTGAAAAATAGGCTTTAGTTTAATGCTGCTATCTCTTGGTTCACTGTTATTACAGGGATGGAAATTTGGGTTTTAAATATTTTAAAAATTTATTTATTTACTTTTAGTTTACAACATTCAGTTCCACAATCACTTGAGTTTCAAAATTCCTTCCTCTCCTTCTCCTCCCACACCCATGGCAGCATACAATAAAATATAGGATCTATAAATAATTGGGTTTTAAATATTAGTAGAAAAGTCTAAATTAAAACCAAAATCAAAATGCCAAAAGAAAAAGAAAGTAGACCTTTGAATAAGCAACTTTTGCTTTCTCTTTTAACGGGTACATTGTGGGTATGGTGTTGGATGCTATTGAATGTTGCCTCTATTACAGATTCCCTCAGGTACAGCCTTAGAGTAGCCTAGATTTCTGTTCATTCTAGGAGAGGTGAATTTTCAACCTCTCTTATGGTTTCATTCCCAAAATAGTGAAATTCTTCAAGTGCCCCAGTGCTAGTGAGACAGATACTAGAGATATTCTGAGTATTAACAGTGAGAGATCTATATATATTTTTTCCTCTTAAAAGTGATGTCCCAATCTAGGAGATGAGGCTGTTTTTGAGAGGGATACAAATCTGTTCTGATTGCCTTCACTATTCAAGAGAGGGAATGGGTCCATCATTATTTCCTTTGAAGCTAATGGAAGATGGGATTATTCATCTTTTCCTTCTTTTTAATTTTATTTCCCACCCCAATGCTTGAGATCACTGGGAGAAAGTTATATTTGGCAGTTAGGATCATAGATTTATGAAAGGGTATAGGCCAATCATTATTTCCTATAGGACTTAATAAGACTGGGGAAAGGAAAACATAGAGTATTAGGATGTTTATCCTACTGATTATGAGGTTGGAAATGTTGAGAGAAAGAGATAAAGACCTTCAACATGTTGGTCGTTAAACCAACGGGCAAGAATCACAGGAGACTGGGAAGGCATGGGTGGCTCAAAATCTATTTGTAGAAAACATCAGACTAATATCATCACAGATTCATTGTGAATACTTGGGGACAGAATTTTTGGAGGAATATTGGACAGAATTTGGACAGAATATTTGGAGGAAGTTGTAACTGGCAAATAAGGACTTGGACAGTACATTCTCGAGAGTCTGTTTACCTTTGGCTTGACATACCAATGATGTTAATGACATCCAGGTCAAGTTCTGCCCTAAGACCTCATTGTGGAATGCTGGCAACATTGAATTTTCATGGCATTGGAATGCAAGCATTGGCAGGATGTATGAAGGACAGTTATATCTTTTGTCAGAGGAATTGCCTAGCAAAGTTTAAGATGTTCCTCACCAGCTTAGCTGCTATGGGCTGAATTCTTTGACCATCTTAACACTCTAGTATCACCCCCAAAGGTGCCCATGAATTGTTACCTGCATCTGGGGTGGGAGATTACACGCTGATAAAATCATAAGCCCTAGGAGTAGTGAATCATTTATACATACACACCATATATGATATATATATATATATATATATATATATATATATACATTATCTGCCTGTTGATCTATCTACCTATCTATGTATCTCTATTGAACCTATGATTTATGGAATTTTTCAGGGAGGAAACTCCCTTTATCAATGCAGATTAGCACTGTCTTTAAAGTTTTAAAGAGTTATAAAGGGTACTGAAAATTTAAGTGACTTACTCAGGGTCACATAGTATTTATGTGTCAGAGACAGTTCTTTGCAAGGCAATTGGGGTTAAGTGACTTGCCCAAGGTCACATAGCTAGTAAGGCCAGATTTGAACTCAGGTCCTCCTGACTCCAGGCCTGGTACTCTATTCTCTGTGTCACCTAGCTGCCCCCAGAGACAGTTCTTGAATCTAGCTCCTGCTTTCTCTGAGGTTGGTCCTTTATCTACGCCAACAGTACAGTCAAACTCAAATACAGACAGGCCCAATAATTATACATAAGGATCCCTGCAGGCCATGTATTCATGGAATCCAAAACCCACATACTAACATTTTCTCTGTTCTATTGAAGTTTTTTTTACTTTTGTTAAATATTTCCCAATTACATTTTACTCTGGGTCTGACTGCCTTCTGGACTGTTGCAAACCACAATGTGGCCAGTAAGTTTTGACATCTCTGTTCTACACTGTGCCATCTCTCAAACTATTATAGACATCTGACTACATTCACTTCCTCTGTTAGTTTGTTAAGATGGGTTGGCAAGTATGAGCCAAGGGAGATGAACTTTTAAAAGCTCATGGATCCAACATTCAGTGAGTACACAGAGCTAAATTCAGTTCTGTGAGACCCACTTGATACAGAACTCCCATTTTTTTCCTGGATGGGGCTTCAGTGTTACTTGCTCAATGCCCTTTGATTTGCATGCTTCCCTTTCTTACCTTGCTATGGCCAAATGTCTTGCTTCAAAGATCTGGCCTCTTTGCTTACCCTCATCCTGACATCATGAAATGATTACTGGTTTTGGTGCTGATTACCATGGATGTCTTGGTCTTGGAAGCATCTTATGGCCTTGAGTGAAAACTGGGGGCTTAGAAAATCAACCCTACACCAAGGTGTCATAAGACGTTGACTATTTTAGATGTAGTCAACTCGTTTTATTTTTGGAAGCGGCAATAGATTAATAAGGTGCTATATCCAGGTTCCTATTTTCTATCTTTTTTCTTTGCCTTTTTCACTCTTTCCCTGCCCTTTGGAATTGAGGCTAAGAGCATGCAATAGAGAGAGTTGTTTGAGAAAATAAAAATCAGTAAAACATTGGTTATTTATTTAATTAATTTTTGCTTTTGGGAAGGCAGTTGGGGGTTAAGTGACTTGACCAAATTCACATGGCTAATAAGTATGTCAAGTGTCTGAGGCTGTATTTGAACTCAGCTTCTCCGCCCCTACATTGGTTATTTTTTAAAAAAATTCATTTTGACTGATATATTTTGTTTCTATATCACTTACATTTCTCACTACATTCTTCCCTTTCATTTTCTTAAGTAAGAAAAATATTCAGCAAAACTTGTAAACATATTTTTAAAAGTTTGACATTATGACCAGTGTTTCACATCCATTGTCCACCACCTCAGAAAAAAAAAAGAAAAAAAAGCAGATCAAAGTATCTTAATTCATGGAGTCCTAGCTTGGTCAATATAGTTTTGAAGTATTCAGTTTCAGTAAAATATTATTAATATTTTCTTATAGAGGTTATTGTCTCATAGAGGTTTTGTTGTGTGTGTGTGTGTGTGTGTGTGTGTGTGTGTGTGTGTGTGAAATGAAAGAGAGCATGGTTTTTATAATTATATGTAGATTTTGATTATTTATGAAGTCATTGTGCCCATTAGAATAAATATTTGATGGGACCATATGGGTTGGAATGTCAGATAAGGGAAATCTCTTGGGAATCAATATCATCATGGTAGAAGTCCTATGGGTCAACACTTGATTTGTGATGTTTTAACCTGATGAAAGGTGAGAGTGCTTTCTGAGAGTACTCTTAAGTGTTGCTGGTTGGGAACATAAAGGGATACATGAGGATTAAGAAGGCCAAGGGAAATGATTTCATGGTTCTTTAGTAAAAAGTATTTTCTTTCAAACCATAGTAGATGCAGTTTTGGAAGTAGGACAGTAATGATAAAAGGACAGTCATTCTCCCACCTCCCCAAGGATGAATTTGTATCTTGATAAGATGGCTATATCAAAGCACGCTATAGAAATGACTCCCTGGTGAATTGCTTACAGAAATTTCCTCTTGTCTATCAGTGTTTCATTCCTCTCCTTCCCTCCTTTTGGAAAACATAGCATATTCCTGGGAAAATGAGTTTGGAAATTCTTAAATTTGGTTAGGAGTTTCAGGTTTTTCATCCTTTCCCCACTGATTTCTCCTCAGATTCTCATCTGCTGGAGCAAAAGCTGATTTTATCTTTTTAAAAACCATGATCACTTGATTAATATTGGAAGGATGATGGTGGGGAGAAGAAGGAAAGGAAATAAGCACTTTTAAAAACACCTACTGTGTTCCAGGCATGGTGTTAAGAGCTTTTAAAAACTATTATCTCATTGGAATGGGGAGGTAAAGGTAGAAGACGGAAGATGAATAGAAATACACCAGTGTTCATGATTATATTGCCTGTAAACATTTTAATGAGTACTCAAGAATACATTCATTATGAGGGCTTCAATGTGTGGTTTGAGCTGAAAGTACACAAATTTATGAACACTCGTGAGGTCCCTGAGATACAGTTTAATGTTTCATTTGGTGCTCATTAGACCATGGAAGGCAATATGTCTTCAATTTAGACTGATTTCACCTTGTGTAACAAAAATTAGATCCTGTTAGTGAATGGTGAGTGGTTCGAGTTTTCTTATTCCTCTTTCCCTCCTTCCCTCCCCCTCCCCATTTTTGTATTGGCTCTGTGAAAAACCTTATAAGTAAATTCTAGAAATTACAACTAGCCACTTTGGTTTATAGCTGAATTATGCAGAAACGAGGCTCAGTCAGTTGGAAAACTGCCATTGTGAGAAGACCTGTCAAGTAAATGGACTGATCTATCGAGACCAAGACTCCTGGGTAGAAGATGATCACTGCAGGAATTGCACATGTAAAGTAAGTCTCTTTGAAAAAGCACATTTGAGGGGCAGAGAACTAATTATAGTATAATCTTGGCTCTTGGAGACATATGTTAACTCTGAAAATTGTCATCTTTTTTTTTTGTATGCACCCAATGGCAATTTTGAATAATTGTTAGGAAATGCTGGAAATTTGCCATAAAAAATGTGAATCTTCAGAACATAAAATTGACTTTGCCTTGACAGCAGTCTCTCACTTGTCCTAATTATATCCTTGAGAAGCTTATTGTTTAGGGGTGGGAGGTAGGGAAGTGTATCTTTTGGGCTCAGAGTCAGAGGTTGGTTTCATTCATTGTGAAGTTGGGTGTGATTGAAAAAGAGCATTAGACTTGGATCCAGGAATAGATACACACTAGTTGTGTGACCCAACCTTTCTGACCCACACTTTTCTCTTCCATAAAATGAGAACAATAGTACCACTTAATTCCCAGCATGGTTGTATGGATCAAATAAGAATAAATGGAAAACATTTTGCAAACTTTAAAGTGCTATGGAAATGTTATTATAATTAATAGCTATTTTCCCACATAAAGTGCTAAATGTGACTTTAATTTGCTTCCCAAAATGTGTCCTCATCTTACATAGTGACAACTATGGCCTCTGTAGTCGGAATTTAAGAATTGGAAGGAGTTTTAGTATGTAAATCTTGTCCCACTGAAATTATTTGATAAATATCTGTAGAATGTCTTTGTTTGTCCAGGAAAATACAAAACTGATTGTTAGTGCCTTGACAATGATTGACAGAGTCTGCAGAGTCCTATTTATGTTCTTGTAAAATGGGCTTTTGTTTTCTATCTAATTTATTTGTCCTGAGTGGGCATGTGGGAAAAAGTCAATGATGTATATCAGGAAAGCAACAGAGGTGGTTTGAGTTCATTCAGGTTACAGAAAAAGCTCTCTTTTTGATCCAGGAATAAATTTAAAACTTCTAACACTGCTTTTCTTTCTCTGAAGTTTCTAGGATGAGGATTTGGGTCTTTCAAAGGAAACCCTTAAGGTCCCTTTTCCATTCCCCCTTTCCATTCCCATTACTTTTCTGCTGCCTTGTTTTATGAATTTTTGTTTTATGTCTGTCTAATCTCTGTCCCAATAACTCCTTACCCACCCTCTGCCCAATAGAACATACCCTTAGAACTGAGATATTCATTTAAGAAAGTTAATTAGGTCTCAATTAATGCAAGTGATCCTCTGAAAGGTTCACATTATTTAGATTTGCACTGCATGTTTCCATTGAGCTGAAACAAGTTACCATATTTTTCATAATTATAACTTTGAATCATTTGAATTCACATATATGCTACTACTTTATGACATTCACTGCTCTCATTAATTAGAACATGCCTATAAATCAGTGAATTGGTCACTTTGAAAATGTATATCTGATTCTACACCTCGAGTCTGCCACCTCACTTCTGAAAGGTGAGAGAAATGCCTTAAAGTCAGCCCTGTGATGTGGTCACATCAAAATTCTATTGCCTTTCAATGTTGTTTTCCTTTGTACAAGGTATGCCAACAATCTCAGAGCAATTTAACACTTTGATTGTGTAAAAGGGTTTTGAGACTTTTGGAATACCCTGTATTGTTACAGTCATCGTGTGAGTCATTCCCCTGGTTCTGTTCCATTCATACCAGTCTTCTGTACTTTAAATCTTCTTTATCTAATCTTCCTCAGAGTGGAGCAGTAGAATGCCGGAGGATGTCCTGTCCCCCTCTCAACTGTTCTCCTGACTCACTCCCTGTCCACATTGGAGGCCAGTGTTGCAAAGCATGTCGCCGTGAGTACAGGCTTGGATGAAAATTTATATGCATGTTTCCTTTAATGGACAGTTGGTGTTTCTTTCCCACCTAGCCTTGCCTTGTTGAGTAAGTACAGATAAAATGGATCAAAAACAGTTTAAATAAAAATAGACATATGATAATGATATAAATTAATTTACTAGTAAAAATAGTGTTGCAGTTCTTGGGTCATTTTTAGAATCTAGGCAGCATGGTTTACCTAGGATTTTAAGTCTAACAAATGAACCAAACTATTGACTTTTTTGTCTACACTGGAGGAACTATGTGGCATATCCAATCTCTCTTTCTTTCTGTTCCTCTCATGTGACATTCCATCTCCTGAATTCCTATGTTTGCAGACACTGGTTCCAATGATTAGAGTGTGTACCCTCCTCACTTCCACCTCTTTGGACCACCTTGTTTCCTTCAAACTTAATGTCAGCTTCCAACTCCTACATGTGACCTTTTCTGATTCCTCCATATACTTGTGCCTCCCTCACCCAAAACTAATTTGTTTTGACTTTCTATCTTTTGATTTTATTTATGTGTGAACATGTTCTCTCTCTCTCTAGAATATCTGTCCCTTGAGGGCAGAAACACTTGCATTTTTTCTCTTGGTGTCTCTAGCACCTAGTACAATATAGATATTTAATAAATATGATTAATTGTGGAAGCCACAGCTGCAGAAAACCCATCACCAGATGTTGAATTCGTGCTTAATAGAATGATATAGTAGAAAGAGTATTATATCTGCAATCAAGAGAGACATGTTCAAATTCCACCTCTGACACTTACCAGTTAAGTGACCATAGGCAAGAAATTTATGCCTCAAAGCCTCAGTTTCCTTACTCATAAAATTGCAATAATTGTAGCTGGAATGCCTTATCTCCCAGGTTTGTTGTGAAGATAAAGCAAGATAATATTTATGTAAAACATTAAGTTATTATTATTTTCATGCTGGAAATATTGGCATTAGGTTCTATTTTCATAATACTTCTTGTATATACCCTTTCTCTCCTTTAATATGGTGACTACCTGGGTGCAAGTCACCCTCATCTGGACTTTTGCAGTAGGCCGTGAGTGGGTTGCCTGTCTCAGATGTGCCTTCCCCGAGTCCATCCTCTGCTTAGCTGTCAAATTTTTTTTCTTAAAGATCTGACCACATCATTCTCTCAATGCTAGTATATGTCAGGGGTAGGCCTTGAACCCATATTTTCCTGGCTCTGGGGCCAAGTCTTTATCCATTTGGTTATACTACCTCTCTCAAAATTATGGGGAATTATAATTAGCAAGTGACCATACAATCTCTTCTTGAAGGTTTCCACTGAGAAAGGACCCACCACCTATTCAGATAGTCCATGTTACTTTTGGATAGCTCTATTAGGAAAGATTTTTACATCAAGTCTAAATTTACTTCCTTGCAATTTTTACCCATTCCAGTGATTTTGCCTTCTAGCACCATACTGAAATCTAATCCCTTTTCCATGTGATAGCTTTGCAAATACTTTAAGGCAGTTATTATATCTCCCTAAGGAGTCCGTTGTTTAGTTCTGTTTCAGAATGTTCAGTTCAAGGTGCTAGCAGGACATTCAAGTATAGAATCAATCTAGGCAGATGGAAATAAGAGACTGTGACTCATAAGTACAAATAATGATGGAGATTAAGCTGGCATTTATAAGAATGAATGAGTGAATGAATGAATGAATGAATGAATGAATGAAAAAAGCATTTATTAAACACCAATTATCTCCAAAGCACTATGCTAAGCACTGGGAATACAAAAAGAAAAAGGTGCTAGTCTGTTCCCTTAAAGAGCTCACCTTCTATCCTATCAGAAGAGGAGATACAATCAGGTGCTATAGGATATTTCAGCTCCATTTCAGATAGAAAGGCCCCATGGTCTTGATAGCACAATGACAAAGCAGGTAATAATGCATCATCTAGCGGCATTTACACTAATAAAACTATGTCCGTCTCTGTTCCTGAGCCATTTGACAGTGTCGAGGACTTTGGTAAAAACATTCTTTGCTGAGCCTTCAGAAGCTGCAAGGCAGTTGTCAGGTATCATGCTACATGGGTCAGTTCCCTGGAAAATGGCCACAGACATAGACTAGAAGAAGGGCATGGCTCTTTCTTTTGCTCTTGGGTTTATGGCTCCAGGTGCTGGTGACATGATCTCAGGCCCCTTCTCCCCAGATCTTTCTTTCGTGGATAGTAGTTCATTTATATAATGGCCTTAAGGTTTACAAAGTGCTTTCTTGACAACAAACCTGTGATTTGCTAGTCATCTCCACAAAGGGGGTTGCAGGGCTTAGAGGAAGGGATAGAATTGCTATGGGAGAAAGTATAGAAAGGAAAATGAAGGGAGTCAAGTGCAGAGACTTAGGGGAATGGATTGCTGAGTCCTTCTCATCTATCATTTCTTTTTTTCAAGTAGAAGACAAAATGTTGATTTTTGACATTTCAAGATTGAGCACTGAAGGATGGTTTGGGGACAGGTCTGAAGTTCGGAGAACTTTCTATAGAAAGAGTGTCATGAAGTCTAATATTTTCCTTGAAACAAACATTAGTAATATTTACTCTAGACCCAAATATTAAGGTCAAGTTTTCAAATTTAAAAAAGATATATCTGTAGATTTCTCTTTTAGGTTGCTGCAGAACCAAACCAAATGCAACTCAGCCTAATCAATTTGGCCTGTAGTTCATGGAGATAGGAGATTTTCTGATTCAAATATCATTGGTACAATGCTGATGATTTCAAGAATCCACTTAAATTTTAATCTTCGCTCCTCAAAAAGCCAACTAAAGGTACCTGATTTGCCTTTTGGGTTATTTTCTCAGACAGAAAAAATGAAATTTTTGTAGGTAGACCAAGAATTAGGATAGATAGAACCAATGTTTGGCAGCAGCAATTGAATAAAAGATTGGGGATTGAGAAATTGGAGGCATGTTGGCTGTCCTGAAAAAAATAATTCAAAATCACTTTGTAGTTTGGTGACACACTTACAAACAGCCAGTTGTAGCCTTAAAGGAGCCAGACATGCTTAAATAAAGCTTGTCTTTAAACAGCCCTATGGTATGAAGAATGAGGTAGGGACACTTGATTCTGAAGCAATTTGGATGATTTGAGTCCCCATGTTCATGTGCATATGTAATTTGAGTAAATTCAAGGATAGAGTCCTTATCATTTGAAACGTGTCCCAGAAGTGATCAGTTTCAAAGAAGAAGAAAGGAAACAAACTAGACACATGTCTTGAGACATTACATATCCAAGTCAGCATGTGGTGATGGAGAACAGGGAAATACTATTCTTTGGTCCCCAGCCCGGGCAAAGAAGCATCTGGCCAATTTGACAGCAATGCACTTAGCAGGATGAGCCACCTGGATGAGTCGGCACCAGCTGCAGTTGGGAGCATTGGAGGTTTTTACACAGAAATCTCAGTGCTTTAAAGGTAGGGTCTATAGATGAATAGTGAAAAGGAAAACTTCACCATTTTGGCAAAGACGTCATGAGTGTTTGTGTTATCCAGATAATTCAGGTACAAAGAGCAAGAGAAAGGGAGAGAGGGAGGGAGGGAGAGAGAGAGAGAGAGAGAGAGAGAGAGAGAGAGAGAGAGAGAGAATGAATGTGAATGTGAATTAGTGAGTGTGTGGTCCAGCCTCTGAGTGATGGCATCAATTTCCTATTTCACATTGTGTGTAGATACAGCCTGAAGGCTTTCAGCATGTACCATAAGAAGACACTGCCCCTTTTTTGCTTTCTGTGCTTTATATTTGTTCCTTAGAGGACAGTAGTGGAACTGCAAGTGTCCTTTCTGGTCAGAAGACACAGCTAAATCCATAGATTGCTTTTTTTTTTTTTTAAGCAATTGGGGTTAAGTAACTTGCTCAGGGTTACACGGCTAGTCACCATTTATGCGTGGGTGCTCATTTTCTGAGGCCGGATTTGATCTCAGGTCATCCCAACTCCAAGGCCAGCGCTCTTACTCACTGCGCCACCTAGCTGCCCCTTTAGGGCAATTGGGGTTAAGTAACTTGGCCAAGGTCACACGGCTAGGTCTTTGTTTTGTGTGGGTTAAGTGTCTGGGGTCGGATCCGAACTCAGGTTGATACAGAGGGAAAATTTGGTGAGGTCATTTTTTGAGAGGGGGAAGTATCACACCTCTTGGGTATTTTTGATACCACTTTAAATTAGGTCAGTCAGGTGAATCAAGGCTTATGCTTCAGGGATATTTGAATATAGTAATAGGATCTCTACCCAGTTATTTCATTGAACCTACATTCAAGGTTCCAAAGTTCCCCAATTTCTTTGCCTTTTAAGGCCCCTTTTCCCAAGGTGAGTCTTCTAGTTCGTTGTTCTGCATTGCTTGACTTTTCTGAACTTGAGGGGCAAAGTTATTCTTAAATAGTCATCTCTTTTTATTTTTAAGTATGGACTTAAGGGGTGGCTAGGTGGTGCAGTGATAGAGCACTGGCCTTGGGGTCAGGAGGACCTGAGTTTAAATCTGGCCTTAGACACTTAACACAAAAAACTAGTCGTGTGACCTTGGGCAAGTCACTTAACCCCAATTGCCCTACATTCCCCTCTCCAAAAAAAAAACGCAAAAAAATAAAGTATGGACAATGTCACATTTCCCAAAACACATCTATTGGTGAGTAGGTTAATAGATTTAGAACTGGAAGTGACTTTGAAATAATCTAATGCAACTTCCTCAATTTGTGGAGCATTATTATTACTAATGACTAGTCAATGCCACCACTAGGTTTGTATCCCAAAAAAGATTAAAGAAAAAGAAAAAGGTCCTACATATACAAATATTTACAGCATCTCTTTTAGTGGTGGTAAATAATTGGAAATTAAGAGAGTGCACATCAATTTGAAAATGACTGAACAAGTTGTATATGATGGTGATGGAAACTATTCTATTATAAGAAACGATAAAGGAGGTGGTTTGAGAAAGTGAGGTGAGCAGAATCAGAACATAAAATACAATAACAGCAATATTGTAATGATGAGCAGTGAAAGACTTAGCTCCTCTGATGAATACAGTTGTCCATGACAATTCCAAAGGACTCAAGATGAAAAATGCTTTGGAGAGAGAACTGGGAGGCTCTGTGCTTAGAGGGAAGCAGATTGGTTTTTGCTTTCTTTATTTTTCTTGTTTTTGTTTTGGAACATGAATAATATGGAAATATGTTTCATGTGACTTCACATGTATAATTGGTATCATATTGCTTGCCTTTCAATGGGTAAGTAGAGGTGAGGGGGAGAAAGAGAATTTGGAACTACTAATTTCCAAAAAAATGATAAAAATAAATAAAAATTAAAAAAAATAACAGTAGCTAACATTTAAACAATGCTTTTAAGGTCTGCCTAGTATTTAACGTATAATGTCTCATTTGATTCTCACAATAACCCTGTGAGGGTGAAGGTATGATTATCTCTATTTTATAAGACAAGGAAATGGAGTCTGAGAGAGGCTAGAGGGTCTGCGGAAGAACTTGAACACATGTCTTCTTTACTTGGAGTCCGGTATTCTGTCTGCTATGCCACCCAGGTCCCAGGTCACACAGGTGGTGAATAGCCAAGCTGAGAATCAGCCTTTATCTTCTGGCTTAAAATGTATCACTTATTTCACTCTGCTATATTGTTTTAAAGTACACCACAAGGACTGGAGAAAGAAAGGGAGTAAACATTTTATATAGTGACTACCATGAGCCAGGCATGTGCTCATCCCTTTAAAATATTGTCATATTTAGTCCTCACAATCTCTCTGCAAGATAAGTGCTGTTATCATGCCCATTTTACATATGAGGAAACCGAGGCAAGCAGGTAAAGTGTTTTCCCCAGGGTTAACAGCTAGTATGTGTCTGAGATGAAATTTGAACTCGAGGTTTCATCACACACACACACACACACACACACACACACACACACACACACACACGTGATTCACAGAAACCACAACCAAAATTAAAGCATTAATAATGATAGCAGTCATAAGGAGCTACTTTCCAAAACTGCCATCTGCCATTCTCTTTCTATGTTTAATAGTGAGGGAAAGAATCTATCTTCCTTTATTAAGACCTTGGCATTCTGACTAATTTGTCCCTCTTGTTACAGCAAAGTGTATCTATGGTGGCAAAGTTCTTGCAGAGGGTCATCGGATTTTAACCAAGAGCTGTCGAGAATGTCGAGTAAGTTGGAATCTTAGCTTTTCTATGTTGGCATGGCCAGTTTCTTAAATGGATATACACCACGTATGTATCAGCAATGTGTGTATATGTGTGTATGTATACATATATGCATGCATATACATATGTGTATGTGTATATACATGTTGTTGCATGTAATATATACAATATGTATGTAGGTATTTATGTGTGTGTATATATGTGTGTGTATGTATATATAAAATACCACAGTATATCAGGTAAGTATAGAGAGGGCTATTTATAGGACAAAAGATTAGATATGGCTGGGACCTCAGGGATCATTTGGGCAGATACAGCAGCCAATATGACTTGATTCCTGCCATCATGGTACTTATAATAGTGGAAAATGATACATTCTTATATACCCAGGAGAGACATGTGACTCTGAAATAACTATAAACAAGTAGAATGTAAACCCATGTTGGAAGACAGTACAGTAGAAATAATGCTGGTTCTGGATTTAGAGAATGTGGTTTCCAATTCTTCCTTTGTATCCTCGGGGAAGTCATGACACCTCTCTCGGCCTCAGTTTTCCCCTCTGTAAAATGAGACAGTTGGATTCAATTACCTTTAAGGTTTTATGTCTAAGGATAGAACAGGACTGAGCCTGAGAAACGTGGGAATGATCATTTGGAGTAGGATGGAATCACAACTATGGGAGGAACATATTGTGTTCTTCGTTTTGAAACATCATGAAGTTGCTGCTAGATAACGGTCAGAGAGGTGGATGTAGGAGGATAGCAAGAATAATGGAGTGGTGGTTGTCCTGGTTCCCAAGTAGATAATTTTAAAAACTCACCTCTAGGAGAAGATGGGAGTAGAATCTTAGATTTCAGTGAAATAGAAAGGGTCAGAGCAAATGTCTTAACCTTTCTACACCTTCGTTTCTTCTTTTGTAAGGTTGGAGTAAATAACCTCTAAGTGCTCTTTATGTGGCTATGAAGTTCTGTGAAGGCCTGGGCCCAGGCAAAGTAATACCAAAGCTGGCCAACCCAAACCCTGGGTGGTTCTATGGGCAGATTACAGTGCTCTTCTAGGGAGGAGACAATGGTCTGTTGAGACATCATGGCAGGCCAATGTCTAGGAAGTGTGTTCCTGACTCCGTCTAGGCTAACTTTACAATTTTGCAGAATGTTGCCTAGCCCTATAATGAGTAATTATGACAATAGTTTGGGTCTGGCAAACTGCCTTAGCATTTTGAATAGAACCCATAGGTAAACCTGAAATTGAGGGAATGATTAAGCAAAGTTTACAGAATTTCTTCTCTGTGTATGGAAATAAACATATTCTTCTTGACATGATTCCCATTTCTTTGGGGATTATGTGTCAATGTCAAAGAAACTGTACCTTGTTATTGTGGAGTTGATTGATCATTGAATGATTTCATTTCAGAATAATTTATCAACTATCCTGTGGCCTATTCAGTCTCATTATATAGGCTAGATTTGGTAGAAGGTTATAATAGAGCCATGGGATAAAAGTTTAATGGATATTACCAGATGGGAGAGAGGTAGTTCAGTGTAGATAGAGTCAAAGATCCTCAAATCTATTAAATAAAGATGTGAGTTCTATTTTCATGGTCCCAGGAAAGTTTAAAGGAATAATAACACCAATTAAGATAGAAACAAATCTGTGTTAAAAAAATCCCATGGAGGATGTCTGAGGCAGTTTGAAAAATCAAAACAAATCATTCCTCATAGTCATACTCAATTTTAAACAATTATTGGTCTCCTTTGACATTTCTGTAAGTAAAGCAATTTGAGAATGAAAAATCTGAGTTGCATGAGTTGTTAGAAATTGAGGTTGAAATATGGTAATTAAAAGTGGTTGTATTTAACCAATTTCATATAGGTCCTCTCTCTAAGTAGGGGATAATAGAAGAGTTTCATTTCTCAACTAACACAGAGACTTGAAGGCCATGGGGAAACAAACCACAATCAAGAACATCGAAATATGTGAATCATAACCTTTTGTGCTTGAAATGTTTCTGAAAAACAAATGAGGTGATGAAGTTTATAATTTAGGTGGACCCCCTTTGTGGGGTAGCACTGATTTAAATCCTGTCACAGGCTTTGCACTTTCCCACAAATGCAATTTTCATTATTTAAAACATTATCTGTTAATTATGATTTCATTATTAAATGTGTTAAAGGTCAATTAGAGCTCCCAGGCTCATTGGATCAGCAGACAGTCAAATCAAGCTTCTTTTGAGAAACAATATCACAGCAATAAAACCTAAACCTTTCTGGATTTTGCATGTTGTTTTGCAAAAGATTCCCGTGGCAGAACTTGGGATGGAAAGCTCTGGGGCCTAGAAGAAAGTAATTCTTGAGTCCATTTTTTGAACCCACTGATAGTTTTAGATATATAGAAACTGGTAGGACACATGGTCATATTAAAATAGTCCATGGTTATAATATCATTTAGTGTATCTGAATTCTTGGCTTCTTGATGTAACTGGCATGATTCAGGTTGAATAAGGATGGTGTTTCTGATCTTGGACCAGAGACTAGCACCATACATCTTTGCTAATCAAGTAACCTATATAACTCATTCCTTATAGAAATATACTTGTCATGTGCCTCAGGAGACCATCTACTCCTTTCTTAAGATTCCTAAGCACTAAAGGGGCTACTTGGGGGGGGGGGCAGGGAAAGAAAGTCAAAGATGGGCTGTGTTCTGCTGTGGCTAGAGAACTAGACTTGTTGTCAGGGAAACATGGGCTCAAGTCCTGCCTTAAGAACTTACTGACTGTGACCCTAGGCAAGTTATTTGATATCTCTTTGCCTTGTTTTACTCATCTGTAATGATGACAATAATATGTACCTCACAGAGTTTTGAAATAGAGATTTTATAATTCTATATTGATATTTATATAGCACTTTGTAAACTTAAAAGTATATATAAACTATATAGAAATATTCAATAAATAATAATATTTATAAAATTTATAAATAATATTTTAAAATAAAAATGTTTAATAAATAATAATTATATATGTATATATGAAGTAATTATGTAAATTTTGGGTGTCATTCTTACTGTTGTTATTATTCTGTCTCAGATACTCATTAGTTGGATGGCCCTGAGTAAGTCAATTAACCTAATTTTCCTCATCTATAAAAAGTAGCTGAAAATATTAGCACCTGTCTCATAAAGATATTATGATGATCAAATGGGATGGGATAAAGAAATGCTTCGAAACTTTACATCATTGTGTGTTCATTTAAAACTGCTACAGACAGGTTGAAGGTCTAGTTCAGAGCTGAGCTGAGAGACTGGAGTGACCAAATACTGATTACCAGAATGTGCCTAAAGGGCACCAAATCACAGAATCTCAGTTGAAAGAGACCAGAAAGATCATCCAATCCAAAGACCATCTTTAACCTCTTTTGTGTCATGGACCCCTTTGGCAATCTGATGAAATTTATGGACCATTTCTCAGAATGATGTTTTAAAATGCATAAAACAAAATGCATAGAATTTTTAAAGGAAACCAATTATGTTGAAATACAGTTACTAGAATATTTTAAAAAGTTCATGGACCTCAGATTAGGAATGACTTAACTAATCATATCTGTTCCTTAACCAAGTATTCTTTCTACAACCTACTCAGCTGATAGCTGTCTATTACTGGTTGATGGACACTGTCTATCAGTTGTTATCCAATCTTCCCTTGAAAACCTTTGATGGAGGGGAACATATTATCTCCCAGGCAGCCCATTCCACTTTGGAATGGCTTGACCTGTTAATCTTAGTTTTCCTTATATAAAGACTGAGCTTTCTTCTTTACAACTTATACCTATTGGTCTGAGGCATAAATGGAACTACTTGGGGCAAAACAGAACAAATCTCTTTCCTCTTTCACCCAATAGCCTTTTGTCCATTTTAACACAGCTATTGTATTACCCTTAAATCTCCTCCGAGCTAAACATCTCTGGTTTTTTTCCAATGGATCATCATGTGGCGTGATCTCAAAGCCCTTGAAGGTAAATGAAGGTAAAAATGAGAATGAATGCTTTGGCAGGAAACCTGCAGTACAGAACGGGCAGCATGCTAGGAAGATCAGAGGAGTGTGTCCAGGAAGGAAAGCCAGAGATTCACATTCCAGGGAAGTGGTCATAGGGGTGGGAAAGCCAAGAGATGGAGTCCAAACTCTGTGATCCACCAAAGCAGGGTAAACCATGTAATACATTACTGCTGGGACACTTAGCTTAGCTTGTTTTGTAATATCATTGCCTTTTCTTTCATGATATGTTAAAGTATGGGTTCTTAATCTGGGGTCCTTAAGATTATTGTATTTATTTTCTCTTCCTTCCTTCCTTCCTTCCTTCCTTCCTTCCTTCCTTCCTTCCTTCCTTCCTTCCTTCCTTCCTTCCTTCCTTCCTTCCTTCCTTCCTCCATCTTTCTAATTATCTATATCCCCCCCAATCTTTATGTACTTCTCTTTCCCTTTCTTGATTGAGATACTTCTTTCTAGAGATAGACAGATAGATAACTATATTTGAATATAATTGGTTTACTTTTTAATTTTTTGTACTTTGTTTTATGCATTTAAAACATCATTCTAGGAATGTGTCCATAGCCTTTACCAAAATACTAAAAGGGTCTATGATGCAGTAAAAAGTTAAGGATGCCTGCTTTAAAGGGGTCACTGATTTAGCTTTTTCAATAAGCATTTGACTATATTTACTCATTGTGTCATGGTGTGTTATTGAGGTGATCCAGGGATGATTTAGAAACAACAACAACAACAACAACAACAACAACACTTGGGTGACTGACTAATACATGAGAACAATCTTGTCGGAACATTTCTACAAACTTGGGTAAACAGTCTTCTTAAGGATGGAAATGTTAGGTCCAGGGAGAGAGAGGAACATAAGACCTGGGCTCATCTATGATGCTAACTCTACCTCTATATCCATGAATAAAAGTCAATACCTTTTAAATTCAGTTTCCCAATATGCAAAATAAGCATGGTGATGATGATGGTAATTTTTTGTCAGAGGGCAGATCTGTCATTTCATTGAGGAAGGGAATTCCTATTATGTAAATTCTCTCCACTAACACAGGTCTTCACCCTATCCACAACGTGATTTTAGAAAATTGCTTGGAACATTGAGCAGTGAAGAGAGAATTTCCCATGATCCCACATCTAGTATGCAAAAGTAGTAAGGCTCTAATCTACCTGGGTCTTCCTGCATCCAAACCTAATCCTCTCTCCACTGTATCATTGTGTGTCTTATATGTCTGTGAAGCACACACAGAGATAATATATGTAAACCATTTTTCAAGATTTATAACACTATGTATAAGAATGGATATACACACACAGACACATATTTTTACATACTTGCATATATACACACCCATACACACGTACACACATATATGTCAGTTATTATTAAACCAACATCACAAGTAAAGGACAAATTAAAGGGAAGAGAGGATCTGTATTTTGTGTAGAATGATGTAATACAAAGTTTAGTCCTTGACAGCAGGAATAGAGCAGATAATGTTGGCTACAGTAGACTTTAGGGCATGGAGAGATTCAAGTAAGAATGAATGGCCAAGGCACAGCTGTCATGTCTAGCACTATTTTCTTTCTCAGTAGCTGTACACCCTGGAAAATAACTGCTACGTCCCAGCAAACTTGTAAAAAGTCTCACATCTACTGGTGAATTGTATGTTTTGACCTCAAGGTCAGTACTTAGCAAGAAGCAAAGAGAAACACATGTCTCAACCAGTTCAGACAAGCATTCGCCTTTCCTTGACCTTACTGTGAAATTTCTATCTCTCAACCTTGCCTGCCCCACAGGATCCAGCCCCCTCAGATTCTTGGTTGCTGCTATTGTTCTGAGAAGATGCAAATAGTTGGTCAGACTGAAATGGACAATTGGTTGCTTGTGTGGAATTTTCCTTGAGTTTTATTTCTCAGTCACTGTTATATAGTTAACCATCTTGACTCCTAACAAACTGTATTTTTTCTTGTCTTTCTTGCCTCCTTGAGGTAATTTATTTCAAACTGCTTAGGGCATCATAAAATACAGAATTAGAAGAAACCTTAGCAATCACTTTGTTCAAATTAATTTTACAGATCAGAAAACTGAGGCCCAGGGAGGCTAAGTGGCTCACCCACCATCAAATTCATCTTTGATAAATATCAGGACTGAGATTCTAGCCTAGGTCTCCTTATTCTGAAAGTAGCGCCTGTTCCATTTAATTCTATGCTTTCTATTTCCTTTTCTTACCAGAGTATAACTAAATATGTTGAGGGTTGTTTTTTTTTTTGGCGGGGGGTGGAGTTACTGGTGTTTTAGTAATCCAGAATTAATATATTTTCTTCTGGCTTAGAGGCAGCTATGGTATAGTGAATGTGCCCTCAAAGTTAGCAAGACCTGGGTTTAAGTGTTGACTCTGACTCAGTACTGACTGTGTGACCCTGGGCAAGTCACTTAATTTCTCGTTGGCTCAAGCAGTTTGCTAATTTCAGAGAATGTGCTGACCTGTGTTAGTAGAGGGAGTTTGCTCACCTGGGAGGTCCTTCCATTAATGAAATCACAAGTCCACCCCCTGTCCCTCATAGATAAGGTTATATACAGCTTCTATGAATTATAGATGACAGAGAGGGAATAGTAGCATAGATTATCCAAAAGGATGCCTAGCCTGAGAGTAAATCATATTTGACTTTGAAACATGGTTTTGCATTTACATTTGTCTCATGTTCTTGGACAGGCTTGCCGCATGAGCAGCTGTAGTCCATTATAAATTAGGAATTGGGCAGGAACACTATTAGAGAGATGTATACCTGGAAAAAAGTATAGGCTGGTCACTGCGTAAGTGTAACAGCTGATTGATAGCCTACATGCTCTATTGGTATGTAACATCAAGAGAACTACTACTAATAATAATAATAACAACAGCCATTAGCATTTATTGAGTACTTAATAATGATAATTTGACATATGGAGTTTTACGATTGGTGGAGTACTTTCTATACATTATTCCATTTGATCCTTACAACAATACTATAAAATGAGAGCTATTTTAAATCCGTGTTCTACAGATGAGGAAACTGAAGCTGACAAATGTGCCCTGCTTCATATAGCCAGTATGGGACAGATGTAATTTCTGAACCTAGAATTTCTAACTTCAAGGCTAGTTTTCTATCCACAGCATCAAATTGCCTTGTACATAGTAGGCACTTAATAAATGTTTGTTAAGTGGAATGTGGAATGGAATCGTATTATTGGCTGAGTAAATATCACTGAGCACTCTGTGCAGAATCAGGAGGTACTCAGACCCTCAAGAAAAAGATGGTGTGGGATATATACTCATTTAGAAGTAAAATTGATGCTGGGTTGGAAGAATGGGACAGGGTGAGGCCAACGGAGAATTGTCACGGGTCCTTATCATCTGTCATTGTTAATAATGAATATTAGTTGGATGCTTTTGCCAATGATTCATCATATCAAAATTCTTTTGTCTCCTCATTCTGTCTGGCTTCCAGGGTGGAGTTTTAGTGAAAGTGACAGAAGTGTGTCCTCCTTTGAACTGCTCAGCAGAAGATCACATTCTTCCAGAGAACCAATGTTGTAGTGTCTGCAGAGGTGAGCCAAGATTTAGAGGGCATTGGCAAAGGAGGGTTGATGGTTGGGGAGGATGACAGTTTAATGGTTTTCTAGAATGAGTTGGGTGGAGGAGACACAGTTTCTTCTGATAGGTGGATGGAATGATTGCTATGCTGAGAGTCAGACCAAGACTTTAAATGTATTACTGCCATTGACAATGTATTACAGCTATGGACAAGGTACTTCATATGCCTCTGCTTCAGTTTCCCTAGCTATAATTGGGGACGATAATTCTGTTGACCATACAGTTCATTCTACTAACTAGAACCCATATACCTTACATACAGCAGAAGCTTAAAACTTGTTTGAATTTAAAAATGAATGAACTCAGAAGTTTCAGATATGCAAAAAACCTTTTCTTCACGACATCTCAGTGAGTACAGTAGCAAGCAGCCTAGCATACCCAGGATAGCTGCTGTCACAGGTTCTTTGATCTGCTTTATTAAAGGAAAGCATCTTTAAAGGGGTTAACAATCTTTAATAAAACACACACACACATACACACATACACACACACACACACACACACACACACACACACACACACACACATATATATATATATATATAATTCACTTAGTTCAGGGGAAAAAGTCGGCACCCTGAACTTCAGAAAATAGAAACAGAAATTATAGGCAGACAAAAATACAGAGGAAATAACACAATTCAACAGATCAACAGATAGGACTTCTAGCTGTCTGTCGATTACTTACATACATACATACATACATACATACATACATACATACATACATAGTTATCAGTGAGAGAAGCATTAACATCTGGGTTTTCAAAGCTGGGGAGGGGGGTTCAATAGCTACCCATAGTCTCATCTGACTAAATAACACAACACTTTTCATAAGTGAGACCCAAAGCAAAATTTCACCTCAGAGTTATATATTCCTTAGAGCATGGGTTAGGAGAATATATAAGGAGCTAGGAAGATATATAAGGACATTCTCAATGATCTGAAGTAGAGGCTTTCTGCTTTGTTATTATGTCATGGAAAGCTCCCAGCATCAGGCAGCACTGGCCCCTAACTGCTTCCTCTCCAGATGTCTAATAAAGGAAGGGTCCTGCCTATGCTGTCCCACAAGTTGGCCCCAGTTGTTCTGTGTTGTTTAATAAGCTTGTCTCAGGTCCAATTCCACTCCCAAGTCAACATCTCTGAGCTTCACTTTCATTGTCTGTGAACTGGATTGATATTAGTTATTATGAGGATTAAATGAGATAAAGAATATATAGTGCTTTGTAAGGCAGCTAGGTAGTACAGTGGATAGAGTGCCAGGTCTAGAGTTAGGAAGACCTGAGTTCAAATCCAGCCTCAGACACTTACTATCTGTTACCTTGGGCCAGTCACTTAACCCTCTTTGCTTTAGTTACCTCAGGTGTAAAAGGTGGATAATAACATCTACCTCACAGGGTTGTTGTGAAGATTGAAAAATAATAATTGTAAAGTGCTTAGTATAGTGCCTGGAAATACTAAGCCCTATATAAATGCTAGCTATTATTTTATAGTTATTGTGGTCTTTTCAGCACTGTATAAATATTTATTACCATAGTCATCTATGACATACAAGCTATCGTGCATAAGAGAGGCAGCAGACTCTAATGGTTAGAATGCTAGACTGAACTGGGTTGAAATCCCACCGATGATTGTATACTGGCTGTGTGACCCTGGGAAAGTCTCTTAACCTATCAAGGCTCTCTAGTCAACTGTCTTTGCCTGGAAGTTATGGAGAAGGCACTGATCTGCATTGGTAGAGGGAGTTTCCTTAACTGCAAATACCCTACTATAGTCCCCATCCCCATCCCATTTTCATCCCATTTCCTTTATCCCAATCCCCATCCCCATCCCTATCCCCATTCCCATCCTTGTCCTTATACCTAGGTCAATTTCTACCCCCACCTCCATCTCTATTCTTATCCCATCCCTATCCTTATTTTCTTTAATTGTTTCAATCATGTCCAACTATTCATGACCCCATTTGGGGTTTTCTTGGCAAAGATACCAGAGTGCTTTGCCATTTCCTTCTCCAGTTCATTTTACAGATGAAGAATTGAGGCAAACAGGGTTAAGTGACTTGCCCAGAGTCACACAGCTAGTAAGTGTCTGAGGCCAAATTTGAACTCAGGAAGTTGAATCATTACTCCAAGCCTAGCCCTCTATCCACTGTATACCATATCTTTATATCCATCCCCATCATTATTCCTATCCCCATTCCTATCCTTTCCTATATCCTCATCCCTTTTGCTATCACTATTCTTATCTCTATCTGCACTTAATCCCATTCCCAAGCTTATCCCTATCCCTATCCCCATCCCCATCCCCATCCCCATTCCTGTTGCTATATCCCTTCATCACCACCATTTTATTGATGAGGAAACTGAGATTCAGAGAAGTTATGTAACTTCCCGCTATTATGTAACTAGTAAATATCAGAGTTGAAATTTGAACCTGGTTTTCTTATGATCTAGAGCCTGACATTCTTTCCCAAATGTCACCTCTTCTTCATTGATAACAAAAGGGTGACATTTTCGAAAATAAATAGCTTGGTGCAATACTGTGTATTAATATTATTGGTATTACTGTTTCATTTTGGACTACAGCTGTGATTTCATCAGTATAGGGAATTCCCAGTGAACATATTCCTTCCACCAATACAAATTGACTCCTCTTCTTCAACTTACAATTTTTGAGTTACCTGAGACAGTGAGAGGTTAAGGTACTTAATCGTATACTTGGCTTCCTGACTCTGGGGCTAGCTTTCTATTCATACTACCTCTCCTCACTTTGACAATTTTCATTCTATTAGAATTTTGAATACTTTTTTACCTTCTGCAAGGAAGAAAATACTGAAATGTCCATTTCTTAGGCAAGGGAAATATTTGGTTTTCATGAAACAGATCTGTCTGATTTTCCTTTGCACCTTATTTCCAGAATTAAAAGACCCTGGTAATATTACTTTTCAGTTTGGACATGGAAGTGGGAAGATAAAGAATCATATTTTAACCCTTTCCCTCTGTCCTCCATGCCCGTAGTTCCCTCTGGTATATATTGTCTTCAGATCAAAATGAATATTTTCTCTCAGCTTGGCATAAGCGGACAGTGATTGGTGAAAATTTGGGTGGGGAAATGTAGCCTCCTGATAACTGTTTTATGCCTATGGGACCAAATAAACAGATTATCAAAGGTAATGCCTGGGTCTTTTCTTGAGTTCATCCCTCAAAATTCAATCCCATCTACTGGAAAGATTCTTCAGACTTCCAATGATCCAGTGAATTTTGTTAGGAGTCATCCATTATTAATAACCAATAGAGTTGTTAGGTAGAACTCATAATTTAATGCAAAATCCATCACTTGACTTTGTTGAGGTGCCAAGTGGGGCTGAGTTTTTGTAAGCCTTGTCCAATTTATGGTTTTATTAGATCGAATTCATTGATTGGGGCACTGAGATGCAGGAGGATTTTCATTGCTCTGACCTATTTCAATAGACTGGGTTTCATCTTTTCTGCTAGATCTTT
This sequence comes from Gymnobelideus leadbeateri, assembly GCA_011680675.1. Lineage (NCBI taxonomy): Eukaryota > Metazoa > Chordata > Mammalia > Diprotodontia > Petauridae > Gymnobelideus > Gymnobelideus leadbeateri. The sequence continues at coordinate 315,538 of WOXC01007429.1, forward strand.
GTTTTTTGCATTAACATTCTTCATACCTTTCACTGACCCTGACCCTTCTACTCCCCCCTCTTCCAAGGAGGGACTGAACTAATCATTTCTGAGTCTATCTTGGGTAAGGAAGACACTTAATTTTAGTGAAACAAACTTTTTGTTCCCAAATCATAGAATTGGAGAGTTAGAAGGATTCTTAGCAACCATTCACCAGGACTTCATCCTGGGGTCCATTAACTTAAAAAAATCATATTTTGATAACTACATATCAATAAAACTGGTTTCCTATACATTTTACCTTATGCCTTTAAAAACTTGATTCTGAGCAGTCCCTAAGTGTCACCAGATTACCAAATGGATCCATGACCCTGATTCTAGTCCAATCAATACTACAAAGGAACTCTCAGCATGAAATGTCCAACACAATTGGTCATCTGTCTCCTGCTTGAAAATACCCAGCTAGGGAAACTAATACCAGTTCTATTTACGGAACACTAGAAATTGATAGGATTTTATCAGTGGAAATGGCAGTAAAAAAGACATATTGCCTTCTGCTTAGCCACTGCATCCGAAGGCCCTGGGATCTTTTCCAATTGACATGCAAATAAAACCTTCCCTAAATGTTATTTCCTACATTAGAATGTAAGCTGCTGGAGAGCAGGAACTGTCTTACTTTACTCTATGTACCTCCAAGCATTTAACACATTGCTTTACACATAGTAAGTACTTAATAAATGTGTTTTTTCAACCATCTACCCATCCATCCATTCATGCATTCAGTATACCTCTCATTGTTAGGAAGTTCTCCTTGATATCAAACCTAAATTGGCTTTTAAGATTTTTTTTTGTAACTTTAACACATTGTTCCGGTCCTGGCCTCGGGCCAACTGTAAAGCCTCTTCCACATGACAGACCTTAAAATATTTGAAGATATTCATTATTTTCTCCCTGAGTCTTCTCTTCTCTGTGATAAACATCCTAATACCCTTCAACCATTCCTTAATTATATGTGTGCTCTATTATTCACCATCATGGTTGCTCACATCTAGAAAAGATACAAACTCTTCCAGACAGAATCTAAACAAGGCAGGTATAGCCGTGCTTTTTCACTGTGTTCCTAGAAGCTCTATCTCTCCTAATTTAAACTCATATTCTCTAGATTCGGGATACTTTCCTCTCTGGATGCAAGCCTTAACCTCCATTAAAATCCTCTGATACCCCATCAAGGCATAGAAGTGACATTGGCTTATCAAATATTATGCCAGTGAAGCAGAAGCTCTAGTCTCTTGAAAGACTTTGGTCCAGGTTTGACAAAAAGCCATCTGTTGTCTAAAGACCAGCCCAGCTCAATCTCTTAAGTCTTAGTCATCTCGTGATGATTTTTATTTCTTCTCATTTAAAATATATTTATTTCTACAAACATTTATTATCTCCTGTTCCCAATTACCCTCTCCATTAAACAATAGCAACAAACTTTACAATAAACACAAACAGTCCAGCACAATAAATCATTCTATTGACCATGTCTAGAAATGCATATCTTATTCTGGACCTTATATCCATCATCTCCATGGTAGGAGGTAGATCAAATCATGAAGGTGCATGCTAAGGTGTAGAGGGACTGTCATTTGTAGGGAGAGAGGGAAGCAGAGTGGTAAAGTGGAAAGAATATTGACCCTACTGTCAGAGAGACTTGCTCAAATCTACCTGTTCCTCTGACCACTGGTGTGATGTTGGTTAAGTCACTTAACCTTTATGTGCTATCATTTCCTTTATAATTGAGGCGATTGGATTAGATGAACTCTGAACCCCTTTTAGCTCTATATCTTGGCCCCATGACTGATGAAATAATGACTTTTATTTAGAGACTTGACAGTAAGCTTTGGAAGTGGGATGTTTTCTATAGACAGACTATTATGCTGGAGAAAATAAAATTTTATTGAAAAGGGGAAATGCATAAATTTTATACTAAATAAAAGAACAACATTGAGTCTGAGAGGCAGGAGAGAATAGTGACAGAGTCCCCAGCTTTGAGTCAGGGGGACCTTGCTTCCAGTCTCACCTCTGACACAATCCATTTGACTTTGGATAAATTCTTAAATCTTTGTGTGCCTCAGGAAACTCATTAGAATTTATCTACCAAGTCATAGATGGATTAAAATTTGTGTTTGGAGGGGCGGCTAGGTGGCGCAGTGAGTAAGAGTGCCAGCCTCAGAGTTGGGATGACCCGGGATCGAAACCGGCTTCAGATAATGAGCACCCATACATAAATCATGACTAGCCGTGTAACCTTGAGCAAGTTACTAAACCCCAATTGCTTTAAAAAAAATTTGTGTTGGGGAAGGGAGTTCCCACTGAGAGTTCTCCTAGGTAACTAGATTTATTACTATGTGCATGGTACCATGTTAGAGTGGCCATTACTAAACTTTGTCTACCTAGAGTCAGTGTGCTGGTCTTGGAATTTTGTGACAGTAAGAGGAAAAGAAGAAAAGCTGATATTATTAACTCTGAAGGTTTAATTTCAGCTAGGGTTTAAATCTGTTCCAAAGACTAGGGGGTTCTCTCCCTGTACTTATTCCTAACGACCCTGTCTCAGGTGAGAAATCGCAAACTATTTTTAGGGGAACTGAGGAGTCTTTAGAGGGTAGGATAATCTATGGTGAGTTTCATTTCAACAGATCAGCTGTATATGATTAAAAGGGGGCAGGGTCTATAATGCCTGTTGTAAATTCCATCCCCCAAGCCAATGAAATCAAAGAAGCTAGCCCTCAAATATCCAACTGGCAGTGGAGGCTGCTAGTAGTTTTCTTTTTCTTCTATCTGCTCTAATTAGTGAATCACCATTCTTCCTAGGTCTTACAGCAGATATCCCAGGCCTGGGATAACCAACCTATATTTGTTTACCTCTCAGGATTACTTTGGCAAATCAGACTATCCACATGTTAAGGGAGTAGTTTTTGCAGAGAGGAAGCTTTATATTTTCTTGGTCATGAGTTCATTTCAGGATGTAGCATGATATGGTAGAAAGAACATTGGAGTTCTGGCATCAAAGGTCCTAGGCTCAAATCTCATGTTGGATCGTTACTACCTGAGAGACTTCGGGAGATTTATTTAGCCTCTCTGGATTTCAAAGTCCTTATCTGAAAAAAAAAAAAAAAGAGATGGTTCTAGATGCCCTCTGTCCCTTCCAACTCTAGTTGGACTCTTTAAAGTTAAAAATAGTTGGTATGATTCCACTCAAAATGTGTGTCTTAAACTCTTCTCCCCATAAATGTTACGCTGCATTTCTTCATCACACTTTATTTCTTTGGGGAAACATTATCTGGAGTATAAAATTCTATCTGTATATGTTGGGGGTTTTTATTTATTTGGCCCCTCCCTCTTCTCTTTCATTTCTTCTCATTAAAGTCCCCCTGAGGGAGAAGAATTGACAATGAATATTCTGATTAGTATTAGGGAGCCTGGTGGGCCCCTGTGGATCCAAATTATTCTACTCTCTTCTCTTCCCACTCTTTCTAAAAGAAAGTAATGAAAAGGTGAGAAACACTCAATTTCTATGGAAAGCAATTTTTCTCCTGTATACTGTATGGCCGCACCATGTATTGAATGGATTTGAATCGTCTGCTGCCTAGCTTCACCAAGGGTAGACTCTGTCTGATGAGTTGAAACGTGCATATCATTGAAGAGAACAGCAGCGTAATACAAATGTATGGCTTCTGTCACCCTGATGTTATTGATTACAAGAAGGAGAAGAGGCTTCAGCTTTCTTCAATATCTGCCCGGGAAGACCCTTCAATTAGCATATTTATCATCTCTCCCTATCTCAGTGTGAAAATCAAGGCTGTTCCTGAGGAAAAAAGGAAACCAAACCATGCCAGGAGAGTCACTCCTCTGAAGCTGAAATCAAACCTTTCTTATGCCTAGCATGGTGAGGATTTCAGCTTTTCATTTTAGACTATTCTACCTGCAGAAACTGAGGGCTGTAAACTGGGAATTTCTCCTGAGGAGTCTGCTATAGTGTGTTTTTGCTCTCTGCCCCTCTACAGATGCGATTAAATAATATCTCTAAAAACCCCTGGTTTTTACCATCGAGATCCAGTGGGAGGACACACTGAGATCACACTGGATGAGTTTTAATGTCTCAATGCCAGAAGACAAGAAAGAAGATGAAAACCAGCATCCTTCCTTCCTTTCATTCCAGATTGGGAGGCTTCTTTGGGTCACTGGCTGGTTTTGAATGCTGCTTGGTTCTGTAGGACCCGATTCATGTGGCCCTTTATTCATGAAGCAAATGCTTCCAAGGCTGCCAATAGATTTCCCCCACCAGAAGCAATTGAATATTTGTTTCTTTTTATTTTTATTCCGGTGAACCAGCCGCATGTTCTCATTTGTTCCCCAATGGACTGGTGAGTTCATCCATTCAGTAAGCATTCATTAAGCAACTATACCGTATTCAAGGAATTGTGTTAGGCCCTGGGACAAGAGAGACAAGATGAAAAATGAACAAACAAACATGTCTTCAAGGTCCTGACTACTCTATGCTGAGAAAAGCGGCCTATGGTCACAGACAAGACTTTCTCTGGGAAAGCCCAATTGCTCTGAATGGAAATCAAGGTCTAGAATGGGACTTCACTAGTTCCATGTTCTAAACAACTGAACTGTGGCATAAAGCCCAGGAGTGCAAGTGGGCATCAAGCCATCAGCAGACCAGCCACCTTTGCCTGATCTGCTATTACATTGTGCCCAATACAGTCACTAATTCCCTAGCCTTTTACAGAAAATGAAGCTCACCATCTGTCTCTGGGATGGGTAGTTAAATCCACAGAGCTGACAGGGTAGCCTAAAATGCTCCCAGACAGAGCCACAAAACTGTTAAGGGGAGACATGGGGAAAAACAGCATTGAGGTGATGGATTAGGTGAGTGGGGGGGGTAGTATATGCTCTGAGGCTGACGATGCCCCAGGTCTCAGTAACAGGCAGCCTCACCTGATATCCTTAATCAGCTTTGCCATTTCTCTCTGGACAGTTTCTGCCGACAGCATGCTATTTGTTTATCCTCCTCATTATCTTCCCATGATGGGGATAGCAGGAGCCAAGCCACTTGAAGTATGAGCTCATGATGTGAAGAAGGGGAGTGGGCTGCCTTCCAGATTTTGGCCTGGAGCAGGAACAGTGAAAACCCAATTGGAAACGTGGCCACAAAGGGCCCCTCAAAGACTGCTCAGTGACAGAAAGCAAACCAACAACCTTGACAAAGTGTTCACAGAAACGCTTGTGGGAGAGAATAGAGACCATTTGGCCAATTCAAAAATTCTTGACACTCCCCAGTATTTTATTCCCTTCGTGATCATCTCTAATTGTATCTCAAATGTCTCGAATGACTTTGGTGGGCTCTGTTGCATGTTTATGGCTTTCAGTAAGGAAAAAAAAAGTTCCTTCCGACATCTGTTCGGAATGTGTTTATCTGTAATTTTAATTCATGCTCACTTGCCTTGTCATCTGTGCTGGACTGAAATTAGTTGAGATTATCTGTACTATTTAAGATTTTATGCACTTCAATTAAATCCTCCCAAACAGCCTTTGCATTACAGTTTCTTTTTAAAGTTGCCCTCATTATTCTAGGTGGATTGCAATTGAAATAGTTTCAGAGAAAGAATCTGAGGATACGTAAGGTGGAAGAGCCAGCATCAAACAATGTGGGTGTCGTGGCCCCCAGTTGGAAACTGGCCTATTTGTAGATGGGCTACCTGAGAGCTAAGAGACACTGTTATGCCAGGCCAAGTATGGGAGTGAACTGGAGGGACAGGATTCCTAATGAGTCAAGAAAAGACAGGAAGCAATGTGTAGGAACAAGCTAAGAGTTTAATTTGAGCACAGGACGTACATAGAAGCCAAATACCAAGACAGAGCAGTGGGCCAAAGTAAGGTAATCTGTTAAGAGAGATACATTAGACTAGAGACAAGAGGACCTTAAAACTGAGGCATGGCTTATGTTAGAAAGTTACATTCTTGTGTTCATCGCATTTTTCCAGGACTTTATGGAAGGCTTCTAAGAGAGGAGATTACCTACTATGTAGCAACTTATCAGCCTGTGATAGCCCACCCCTTATCCCCCATTCCCTTTACGGCTTAGGCTTATCTGGATGGACCAAGTAAACAGCAGTTAGCTGCTCAGCCAGGATCTTTGTATGGCCAGTGAAGCCATATTCCTTGTTATTCAAAGAGTGTAACCAACCTCATATGTCCTTAAAATCAAGGAAATGGCATAGCTACATTCCCTATGTCCCTGGAAAAGTGCGATTAAGGAAGGTAATTCTGGGATTAAGTCCAATACACAAATTCTTATTCTGCTTCTTCAAAAGTGGGAGATAGGCCATATGTTAAAATTTTTAGAGTGTAACTACTTCCTGTCATCCTTTTATATGTTCCTTCAAATGCAGGGGTCTTTAAACTGTATGTATATACCCTTAAATCTATTGATAGATCTTAAGGGGTCTATGAATTTTTTTTCAGATTTTCATGACTTTTGACATAATTTGTTTCCTTTGTAATATCATTTTTTTTTTTCGTTTACAAGCATCATTCTGAGAAGTTGTCCATAGGCTTCACCAGACTGCCACAGGGTTCCATGACCAAAACATGGTAAAGAATTCAGAGCAATGAGACTCAGACAGGATGCTGGAATAAAGTCAGTTCTTATTACTAGCCTCCCTAGTATATTGACCAACTTAGAACATGTCTGGGAGTTCATCCATCGTTATCCAAAGTCATGTAACTAAGTGGATACATGCTAAGGAATTCTACTTTTCTAGCCTTCAGCAAGCCTATTTTCACATTGTTGAAAAAGGATGTCAAGAAAATATTAAGTTTGAGGTATATGATAAATTTGATGGTGTTGAAAGTTAGCTGAAGATTAATGTGTGCTGAATTTGAAGTCAGAGGATCTAATTTCAAATCCCAACCCTACCATTTACTAGTACCTACATGCTCTTGGGGAAAGTCATTTCAACCTCTGGGTTTCAGTTGGCTCTCATGTGTTAAATTTGGGGGTTGGAGTAGGTATTTTCTAGGGCCCCTTCTAGTTCTGAGCCTTGAATTCTGCAATCCTAAGGATGAGGAAGAATTGAAAGGAGAGCCTGTATGTCAGAAAAATAACTGAGATGGGAAATGGGTATGTTGGATCATAGGTTCAATAAGCAACTGTTTATCAAGGGTCTACTATATACCAGACATTGTGCTAGGCTCTGCCGCTATAAGAACAACAACAAAAAAGAAATTGTCCTATAGATTTAGAGCAGGAATCTTGAATGAGGTAAATTTCAGAGGGAATAAATAAGCAAAGCAATATCCCCAGAGGGATCCTGAGAATGTATTGAGGATTTATAATGTGACAGCAAACTACATAGCAGAAGTGGGCTTTTTAAGATATTATAGGGGAGCTCACAGAGGGCAGAGTTGGATGGAATTGAGAAGAAATACTTTGGAAGTAGGAGAAATCATTTGGAAATGTTAAAAAAAAACCACACATCCTAAAACACAAGAAGGTGTATTTCGTGAGTGGGAAGAAAACATAAAATATAGCCTGAATACATTTGTGCACACCGAAAGAGGACATTTTCTTTACTGTGATGTAGAATGCTCAAGGGGGAACTTGAGGGAAACTAAGAGATTGCAAGAAAGTGAAGTAGATTTCAGAACTTCCTGACCAAAGAGTTTTCTCTCCATTCAATAACTGTTCTACATTGTGAGCTAAATAAAGCTCAGGCTTCTTAGTTTGGCCTCTGTCTACATTTATGGTCTTAAAGGACCCTAGATTTTCATAGTTAGACAAGTTATAAGTCTTTCCAGCTTCAACTGAATTGGATTAAACTGAATTTGTCAAATTGAATTAAGGACCCACCAGAGCTTGAATTTCATTGCTATAGTGTTGTAGACCCCAGTTACTAACATGCCATGATGAAGCAGATGATATTGATGATGATTATTGTCACTTGGCAAATATTTGTTGAAAGGATGAAGGTGTGGATGTTTCTGCTTCAGTGGATATAGTACATCCTATTCAAACAGACACATTATATAGTATTTACATCTGTAAGTAGAATTAGCCCTTCCTTACTCTGGAAGCACACTTTAACCATATCTTTGGGTTCTTATTTATTGTGTCTCATGTGCAGTAGAGAGGAATGAAGAAGGCTTGCCGTGTTTGAAGGGCTTTGTCTTAGACAAAGGTATGCAGGAGAAACAAGAACTCTTTGCAGTTTCTTGAAAACTCTGGGGAAAAAATAGGCAGAGGATAAATTAAATGGTTCAAGTATTTATGGCACTCTCACTCGATGTGATGGTTTAATTAATGAACAACTGCGATGTCGGAGATGAAGCTCAGCCATGTCCTTTGACAAGTTAAATGTGAAATGTGAAATACTGTCCCTTTGGAAACAACAATATAGAGGAACTTCTAGTTGTGACCATGATTATGAGCATTTTGTCATCTCTGTGGATGTATTCTCTGCGGGCAGAGTGCTCACATTTCTAGGAGGGTCATTTCCCTTTCTGGGTTTTGTCTGAGGGGTGACTAGATCCAGCTTCAAGATTCTCACCTGGGGCATGAGGGTCAGTGGGAAAGAATATCAGGAGGTCGAGACAATATCATAGGATCATTGACTGAGAGCTAGAAAGGAACCTTAAAGGACATCTAGTCTACCGTCCTTTCTCTTTTGTAATTGGAGAAACTGATGCTCAGATAAAGTGATTTGTCCAAAGTCATATAAGTAGTATTGGTAGGTCATGGGATCATAGATCTTGACTTCAAAGGGACCTTAAGGGCCATCAAGTACGATGTCTTCTTTTTACAAATTTGGATACTGTAGCCTAGGGAAGTCTCATGGATCTTAAGTATCAGAAGTAAGATTTGAATCCAGGTCCCTGGCCTCAGAACCAGTCCATGCTTTGCTCCACCACACTGCCTCTTAATTTTTTATTTTCTCAGCACACTGCCTCTTAAGGCTCTTGATAGAATTGGGCTGTGATTTGACAGGCTAGTTCAGTTAAACGAGTTTGACTGATTTCCTCCCTCCTCCCTTTCTGAATTGACTGCCTGAATTATTAAGTTGTGAGAGTAGGTAGGAACAAATGATTAAATGAATTGACCTGTGTCGTCCCAGAATATGCAGAACATAGCATCAATTTGACCCCTCCAGTGATGAACTCAGCTTTAGTCCTCCACGTTGGGAGAAAAACAATAGCACAGACGTAGCAGGACCTCAATAAAAAGGGTTAAATGAATTAGTGATTAAGGGAAAATAGACTCACTTTCTTCCTTTCTCTGAAATGAGGAATTGCCACTCTCCTGAAGGATGGATTATGAGCATCATGCTGTGTGCTCATGTGGTGGAGAGGTACTGGACCTTGGAACTGGAGGGGAGAGCACAAGTCAGGAGAGAAACATGTAGGAGACACAGGTTAGGCCCTCGGGGCATAGGGTCATGGGGTAGACTTCTAGCCCAGAAGGCTTTGGACTAATCTTCCAGCTCCCTATTTGGGTCTGGTTTTGAGGCACAGTTTTTAAGACTTGTTCCAGGCACAGGAATACCTAGTGTCTTCTCTGAGGGTCCTTCCTTGCTGTCCATTTGTTCTAGATATAAGAGGAATATTAAAGATTATTTTGTTCACACTCTCACTAATGCTATGGCAGAGTGGGTAGAAATCCCGCCTCAGAGTGAGGAAGACAAGAGTTCTGACACCTTTGGGCTGTGTGATTTTGGGCAAGCAGCTCAACCTCTCAATGCCTCAGGCAACATTCTAAGTCTGCCAACTACAGATCAGGTATAAATCTGTATTGATAGAGGGAATTTCCATACTGGCAATTCTCTATACCGATAAAATCCACAGTACTGTTCCCAAAACCCCAAACCCACTTAATTGTTTCAAACTACATATGCACATTATATTATTAAATTATCATTCACATTGTAGTATACAGACATGAAATGATAGCTGTAATTCTTGAGAGCGTTTTTTCAGCCTCATACTATAACTCACAATGGTTTTTTAACTGCTCAGCTGAGATTCTTAAAGTTCAGTGACAGCTCTTTTGATCCTTCAAGAATGGCAATTGCAAATTCTGTGACTTGTAAGAATATAGCTTATTATCAGAAGATTTTAGTCACTTCCTTACACCATGCTACTGCCTGGGTACTGGTCTCTAGCCATTATGTACGTCAATCTCGTCTTCCCAATTAGATTATAAGTGACCCAAGGGCTAGGTCATGTTTCTTCTCTTTATCTATTGATTTCCAGGTTATTTTATTTTTTAACAATCCCTTCAATGAGTTTAGTTTCTGGTTCAAAGTTTGCCTTTCTTTCCAAAGCACGCTTTGCCATAATCTTTCAGGACGACATTATTCATATTTTTCAAAAAATATCTATTATTAGTTTGTTTTAACATAAAAAATTGAGTTCCAAATTCTCTCCCTGCCTCTTGCTATTTTCCCACCCTCGAGAAGGCAAGCAATATGATATAAGCTATACATGTATAATTATGCAAAACATATTTCCATATTAGCCACATCATCCAAAAAGAATAAGAAAAATAAAGTGAGAAAATTATACTTCAGTTTGTACTCAGAGTTCATCAGTTCTTTCTCTGAAGATGGATAACATTTTTCATCACAAGTGCTTTGGAGTTTTCTTGGATCATTGTTTTGATCAGAGTAGCTAAGTCTTTTACAATTGATCATCATTAAAATATTGTTGTTACTGTATAGAATGATCTTTTGGTTCTGCTCACTTTACTTTGCATCAGTTCATATAGAACTTCTCATGCTTTTTTCCTGAAACAGTCTACCTCATTATTTCTAATAGAACAATAGTATTCCATCACAATTGTATTCCACAACTTGTTCAGTTATTCCCTACTTGATAGGCATCACATCAATTTCTAATTCTTCACCACCACAAAAAATGGTTGCTATAAATATTTTTGTACATATGTGTTCTTTTCCTTTATCTTATATCTCTTTGCTGTTCAGATGAGTAGTATTGCTGTATAAAAGGATATCCACAGTTTTATAGCCATTTAGGCATAGTTCCTAATTGTTCTCTAGAAAGGTTGGACTAGTTCACAACTCCAACAGTTCATTAGTGTACCTATTTTCCCTAATCCCTTTTAGCCTTTCTCATTTCTGAAAGGTGTGAGGTTGTACCTCAGAGTTATTTTAATTTGCATTTCTCCAACCAGTAGTATTTTAGACATTTTTTTTTCATGAAATTATAGATGACTTTGATGTTTTCTAAAACCTGCCTGTTCATATTACTTGACAATTTATCAATTGGGAAATGGGTCTTATTTTGATAAATTTGACTCAAATTTCTATATATTCAAGAAAAGAGACCTTTATCAGAGAAACTAGATATATTTTTAAAAATATTACTTCATTATCTATGTTGCCTTTGAGGGAAATGTAGTCCCTGTTTATCTTTTTAATTAACTCTATTTTTTTTGCTTTTGCTTTGTCTGAGATCATGATTGCTACCCTGCCTCTTTAAATTTTTTTTTTTTTTTGCTGAAGTATATTACATCCTGCTCTAGTCCTGTGACTTTCTGCTTCATGTGTGACTTGTAAACAACATATTGTTGGATTCTGGTTTCTAATCTAGTCTGCTTTCAGCTTCTGTTTTCTGGTTGAGCTTATTCCACTCACATTCATAGTTATTTTCTTCTGTTTATCCTTCTCTCCCTCTTATTTATCCTCCTCACATTTATGCTCCTCAAAAGTCTGTTTTGCTTCTGATCTCTGCCTCCTTTAATCTGTCTTCCCTTTAACACCCCCCTCCCATTTTCTCATCCCTTTCCCCTCCTATTAACCTGTTGGGTCAGATAGATTTTTATATTCAACCTTGCGTGTGTGTGTGTGTGTGTGTGTGTGTGTGTGTGTGTGTGTGTGTGTGTGTCTGTATGTGTCTGAACCAATTCTGATGAGACTGAGTTTTAAGCACTGTCTGCCACCTCCCTATTCTACCTTTTCTTCCTCTTTCTCCCTGTACATCCCTCTTTCCAACCCTTCATTTTTTGAGATCATCCTAACATAATCAACTCACAACCTCTGTCTCTGTAGACTGTTTCTGACTGCCTTAATAATGATAAATTTCTTCATATAGAAATGTAAAGAGTTTAACTTTATTGAGTGTCTTAAAAGTTCTTTTTCATGCTTACCTTTTATGTTTCTTTTGAATCTTATTTTTGAATGTCAAATTTTCTATTCATCATTGGTCTTTTCATCAGGAATGCTTGTTCATCTTCCATTTCATTAAATGTCCATTTAATTCCCCTAAAGGATTTTATTCAGTTTTTCTGGGTAGATTATTCTTGATTGAAATCCTAGTTCTTTTGCCTCCTAAAATATCACGTTCCAAGCCTTCAACTCCTTTAACATGGAACTTGACTAATCTTCTGTGAACCTGATTGTGGCTCTGTAATATTTGAATTTTTTCTAGCTGCTTAAAATATTTTCTCCCTGAATTGTTTGCTTTGAAATTTGGCTCTAATATTCCTGAAAGTTTTCGTTTTGGTATCTCTCTCAGGAGGTAGTCACTGGATTCTTTCCATTTTGACTTTACCATCTAGATCTAAGAAACCAGTGATGTTTTGCTTGATAAGCTCTTTAAATATGATGTCTAAGCTCCTTCTTTGATCATGATTTTTAGGTAGTCTAAATTTTTAAAAATTATGTATCTCTTTTCCAGGTCAGTTGTTTTTCTAATGAGATATTTCACATTTTCTTTTATTTTTCAATCTTTTGACTTTGTTTTATTGTTTCTTGATGTCTCATGGAGACATTAGCTTGCACTTTACCCAATTCTTATTTTTAAGGAATTAGTTTCTTCATTGAGCTTTTGTACATATTCTTCCAATTAGTCAATCCTGCTTTTTATGGAGGTCTTCAGTGAATTTTTGTGCCTCTTTATCATCAAGTCAATTCTATTTTTAAGATGTCATTTTTTTGTGTGCCTTTTTTTGCCAAGATGTTAATTCTCTTTTCATAATTTTCTTGCATCACTTTCATTTCTTTTCCCAATTTTTCCTCTATCATTTTTTTTTCTTTAATTCTTCCAAGATTCCTTGTTGGGCTTTTTTCCAATAAACATTTTTCTTTGAGGGTTTGGTTATAATTGTTTTAACATTGTCTCCTGAGTTTGTGTTTTATTCTTCCTTGCCATACTAGATTTTCATGGTCAGATTCTTTTATTGTTAATTTTTTTAAATTAAACAAATGCTTTATTAGCTTCTGATTTACATAATTCATTTCCACCAAATTTTGAGTTACAATTTCCCCCCATTTTTCCCCTACCCACCACCCCAGAATAGCAGTCCCACTAGATATCCCCTCATCCAATCTACTCTCTCCCATATCTTCTCCCATACCCCCTTTGACTTTGCCATTAGGGCAAGGTGAATTCTCTGAGCCCCAATGCCTGGACATCTTATGAAACATTTAATTTTAAAACTTCGATTTTCAGATCCATTCCCTTCCTCCTTTGTCACCCACTCCCTCAGAGAAGATAAACAATAAAGTAAGTGTTGTACATGTATAGCTATGCAAAACATTACCATAGTAGATTTATTGTAAAAGACTGCTTATATTTCCCTCCCACCCATCTCACCTCCCACCTGGTCCATTCCCTACTTTGATCCTGTCCCTCTTTGATAGTGGGTACTTCTAACCTCCCCTCTCCCCAGAATGCCCTCCCCTCCATCCTCCCCCCTCTCATCCCCCTTTCCCCTACTCAGGAGAGTGAGTGAGGGTAAGATATTCCATTTAGTATGTATGTGATTTTCTCCTTGAGCCAACTTCAATGAGAATATGCTTTTGCCTTTTTGCCTTCCTGTTCTTCCCCTCCCCTGCAACTACTTCCCCTTGCCTCTTCTACATGAGATAGTTTACCCTACCCTGTCTCTCTGCATCTCCTCTTGCCACTTTCCTCTCTCACCTCTTGACTTCACCCCTTAAGAATCATCCCTTCCCATCAAATTCAACCTGTGCCCTCTATCCATGTATACCTGTAAACATATGCCCATATACCCTTCTTCAATTATTTTCATAATGAGAAAGTTTCATCAGACACAGTTATTGTTTTTCCATGTAGGAATGTAAATAGTTCAACTTTGATAAGTTCCTTTTGATTTCTTTTCCTTGATTACCTTCTCAAGCATCTCTTGCTTCTTGTGTCTGAATGTCAAATTTTCTATTCAGCTCTGGTTTTTTCCTCAAGAATGCTTGAAAGTCCTCTATTCCACTGAATGACCATATATTCCCCTGAAACAAGATACTCAGTTTTGCTGGGTAGGTGACCCTTGGGTTCAGTCCCAGCTCTTTTGCCCTCTGGAATATCGTATTCCATGCCCTTAAATCCCTCAGTGTAGAAGCTGCCAGGTCCTGGGCTATTCTGATTGTGTTTCCACAGTATTGAAATTGTTTCTTCCTGGCTGCTTGTAGTATTTTCTCCTTGATCTGGGAATTCTGGAACCTGGCTGTAATATTCCTAGGAGTTTTCTTTTTGGGATCTTTTTCAGGAGGCAATCAGTGAATTCTTTCAACTTCTATTTTCCCCTCTAGGTCTAACACACCAGGGCAATTTTCCTTGAGAATTTCTTTAAGGATGATTTCTAGGTTCTTTCTTTGATCTTGGCTTTCAGGTCATCCAATAATTTTTAAATTCTTTCTCCTGGATCTATTTTCCAGGTCAGTGGTTTTTCCCATGAGATATTTCACATTGCTTTCTATTCTTTCATTTGTTTGGATCTGTTTAACAGCATCTTGATTTCTCATGAAGTCCCTAGTTTCCATTTGCTCCAGTCTAACTCTGAGGGAATGAATCTCCTCAGTGAGCTTTTGAGATTCTTTCTCCATCTGGCAATTTTAGCTTTTTAAGGCATTCTTCTCCTCATTGCCTTTCTGAGCCTCTTTTGCCGTTTGAGTTAGTCTATTTTTAAGGTGTTATTTTCCTCAGTCAGGCTGTTGACCCTCATTTCATACTTTTCTTGCATCTTTCTCATTTCTCTTCCCAATTTCCCCCCACTTATCTGCTTCTTAAGGTCCTCTATGGCCTGTAGCCAGCTTGTATTTTAATTTGGGGCCTTTGGTGCAGGAGTTCTGACCTCACAGTCCACCTCCATGCTTTGATCCTCTTTGCCCCTAAAATAGGAGTCCAATGTTGAATTTTTCTGTTTATTTTGTTTCCTTTGCCTAGGCATATTGTCACTTAATTATTTGATTTTTGGGCTTGTTGCCACAGTACTCTGCCACCAGACAGGAGAGCTTCCATCCCAAAGTGGGGTCTTCACAATTTCTGCCGGTTGGGTGGCCTCTGTAAAACCTCCACCTGCTCTGGCAAATTGGATACCCACCACAAACTTCCCCCACCCAGACCACAATCCAGATCCAGGCAGTTTAAAGCAAGAGCGATTAACCCCCAGACTGATTGTTGGATCTCCCTACAGTTGACAGACCAGGAACTAGAGCCACCACTGACACTGCAAAATGGCTTCTGTGCCCATTTCTTTAGCAGCTTTTCGCCCCCAGGGGAGGAAGCCGACACATTCCCCAAATACTGGTCCCAAAGTCCATAGGGCACTAACCTCTCACTTTGTCCTAGGCATATTTGTGCTGATAATTCTGGAATCGCCACAGCTGCTGGTGTTCTAGGGTCCCTCCAGCTGGCTGCTGGCCCGGCTGCCCTAGGGCTAAAACCGTGGCTCACTCGGGATGGGGCTCAGCTCCCTGAGCGCTGTGTTGTTGGTCCCCAGTGCACTGTGCTGCCTGCTCTCAGAGCACTGCACTTGCTGTTCCCTGCAGGGCTGCTGGGTTCTCCTCAGCAGGACGTTAGTTTCTCTGTGTAGTTCTGTGGGTGCTGGGGCTCCAGAAGTTGTTCAGAGTCCCCTTTAACATTGTTTGGAAGTTGTGTGGAGCAGAGCACGTTGGAAGTGCTGTTTCTACTCTGCCATCTTGGCTCCGCCCCCTGTTAGTTAATTTTTGAAACCTATTTATTGACTTTGAACTTGATTTTAAAATGAAGCTCTACTGACCTAGACCTGGAGAGGCATGGTGCCAAATTTTAGGCTTTATTATGCTGCTGTTTTCAGAGCCATTTCTGGTGGTCTGCAAGTTTTTGGCACTTTTAAGGTGGCGTGACCCAGGGAAAGATGTGACCATTGCTCTTCTTGTCTGCACCCTGGTCTTTATGTAGGAGGAGCTCCTGTTTCCCTGTAGCTATAAATGCTAGTTCTCCTTTTAGCCCTGGACCTGTAACCAGGGTCCCTGCTCCCCTGTGACTAACCACAAAGGCTCCTCTCCACCTTGGATCATGACCCAGAACTGTGTATGGGAAACAGAGTTGCCAATCAGTACCAATACACCTAGTGCCTGCAAAAGATCTCCTGTAATCTCTTTCTAACCAGTTGTCCAAACCGCTTTCCCTCTCTTGAGGGGAAGTTCTCAACTCTCTTGAGCAGAGTCTTGACCTGCTGCTGCTGTCACTTTTGTAGCCACCGCCAAAGCCCACTGTTGGTGCTATAGCATGTACTTTGGGATGGCTCCCACCTTGAGGTCCCAGGCACTTCTGGCCAACCTCCTAAATTGTCTTAGACTGGAAAAATGTATTGGTCTCATCTGTTGTTGGTTTTGCTACTCCAAAATTTGATTTGAGGCATTATTTTAAAGTTTTTTTTGGGGGGGGGGCTGTTGGGTGAGTTTCGCTGGGTTACCTCTAGTCTGCCATCTTTGCTTTACTGTCATTATCCATGTTTACACCTCTCACAGAGGGAACTCTCAATTCCTTTATGTACTTAGCCAATGGATTCCTTCCTTGCACTTCAGCCACACTCACATTTCAGACCTTGCCATCTATCAGAATTGCCCATTGTTCCTTCTCTAAATAATAATAACTAACATTTATAGAACACTTTCAAGTTTGGAAAGAACTTTACCTGTATTATTTCTTCTGATCCTCACATAGACCTTGAAGGCTGCTGTTATTATTATTTCTGTTTTACAGATTAGGACGCTGAGACTAAATGTGGTAAAGGAACTTATCAGAGGGCACATGATTAGTAAATGTCTGAGGAATGATTCAAGCTCGGGTTTTCCTGACTCTCAGCCTGGCTCTTCCATCTACTATGCCAAACTTCATCTTTTGATAGTTCTTCCTCTTCTCAAATTATTCTCCAACTTCCTTCAAGTCCCAGCTAAAGTCTCACCTTGAATAGGGAGTCTTTCCCAATTCCCCTCAGTTCTAGGGCCTTCCCTCTGTTGATTAGCTAAATTATCTCTATTATATCTTATATATAGCCTGCTTGTATGTAGTGGCTAGCATTTTGCCTACACCCATTAGATTCTAGGATTTTGGAGAGGAGGAACTAGGGTTTTCCTTTTAAAAAAAATTCCCAGTGTTTAGTACAGTGTCTGGTCCATAATAGGTGCTTAATAAATGTTTACTAACTGATAGACTTAATGTTCCCTAGAGATCTGTTTTTTGCCCTTCAATTCAAGAACAATTCAATTCAACAATAATTTATTAAACCTCTATTATTCAATAGAGATACAAAGACAAAAATGACCACAATATTTACCATGACGATACTTAAATCTTCTTTTTGCTCTACAAACCCTTCATTGGCAATCACATTCATTCCTTTGGCTCCCACTACAAATCTCTATGTCCAGTCCTGCCCTCTATTCCAAATTTGAGATTTTCATCCTAGCCCCTCAGAAGCCATCTCTAACTTGGTATCCCTACGACATATTTTGATCAATAAATTCCCAAACAAATTTATTGTTTATCATTCTAAACTCTTTTCATCTTCACTGTCTATAAACAGGGAATTATTTTTTTTATTTTTCCTTTCCTTCACTGTTCAAAGTAAATTGGTTTTCCAGGTCTCCTTAATAGTGTTTATGGAATAACCCTTCCAGCTACATCCATCTACATCTTCCTCTCTGTTCCCACTGCCCCTAGCCTAGTGCCTCACCACCATCCACTTGAACTGCTGCAATGGCCTTCTTCAGGCCTTTCTGCTTCTAGATTCTCTCCTAATCTAACCTTTGTGCCATCTCCAGAGCAATCTTTCTTTTGTGTACATCCGACCATCTATATCACTTTTCTTTTCAAAATTCTTCAGTGATTCCTTATTGCCTACTGAGTAGAGGTGTTTTTGTATAATAGAAAGGGGTGCCAGGTTATAGCAGCAAGCAACCCAACATCCCCAGGGTGGCTGCCAACACAAGTTCTTAGATCTGCTTTTCTAAAGGAAAGCAACTCAAAATAGGGTAACAAGCTTACTTTAATCAATCAAACATATATCATTTACCTAGTTCAGGGGAAAAAGGTCAGCACCCCAAACTTCAAAGTATACAGACAGAACTTACAAGGCAGAGAAACAAAAAGATCAAGCAGACAGGCTTTCAAACTGTCTGGCCATTACATCAATACCAAATCACAGTTACCAGAGAGGGAAGCATCAACATCTGGGTTTTCAAAGCCAGGGGGCTCTCAAAGGCTTCCCAGAGTCTCATCTGGTCAAATCATACAACACTTCTCAAAGTGAGCCCCAAAGCAAAGCCTCCCATCAGGGATTATATAGCCTTCTCCTGGGTCAGAGAATGTAACCACCCTTTTGACCTACTGCCCAATCACACAGCATCTAGGTGTGGGCATTCCTGGAAACCAAGCCTTCTGGCACAGGCTCCATGTGACCACATTCAGCCTATTAGGGGGCAGAGTATATTTTCAAATCAAGGAAGTCTCTTAAGTCAGAGTCTCTTAAGCCAATCAAAGGGCCTAGGGGCAGGGAAGATCTCTAAATTTGCATTTTCATTACACAGGTCTGTACTGGAAGACTTAACTTTAGAATCTTAGCTGTAAACTCTAAAGTAGTATGTTGAATGCTATTGTTATTATTATTGTTGAGTTTTATGCTCTAGCTAAGCTGGACAACTCTTTGGTCTCCTTTAATGAAACATGGGCCATGCTTTTGTGTGTCTGTATCCTATTTCATGCTGTTCCTTGTGCCTTTAAGCTTAAACCAGTTGCATCTCCTTTAGGGAAGCATTGCCTGATTTCTCTGACTGATCAAAATCATAGATTTAGAATTGACAGAGACACTCATGACCATCTAGTTCAATGCTTTCTTTTAGGGGTAAGAAAGCTATATCACTGAATAGCTGAGTAACTTTTCTATGGTCACACACAGGTGGATTCAAACTCAAATCCTCTAATACCAAATACAATGTTCTTTCTATTATTTGTGTGTTTCCTGCTAGGTGGCACAGTGAATAGAGTTCTGGACCTGGAGTTAGGAAGACCTGAGTTCAAATCCAGTCTCAGGCATTACCTTTGTGACCTTGGGCAAGTCACTTGATCCCTTTTTGCCTCAGTATCCTCAACTGTAAAATGCAGAAAATAGTACCTGTCTCTTAGTGTTGTTATGAGGATCAAAATGAGGTGTTTACAAAAGGCTTATCAATGTCTGGCACATAGTGCATCTAAGAAATTCTTTTGCCTTCTCTTCCTTTCCTCCTTCCTGTTTCTTCAGAACCCTGGTCAACTGAAGAAAGTCATACTTAGAAAGAATATTTCATTTTGGTCACCTAAGGACAAGCCCTCTCCCCCATTTCATTTGTCCTAGGTCAATTTATTCCTGAGAATATTTCCCTTTGAATCTTATAGGTCCAGCATGAACTGGGGGTCTGCTGCTTTGCCTAGCTCCCAATGTAGACCTGGAGGGAAAACACTCCTTTCACTCCTTCTCAAAGGAGTGCCTGTTGTGATTTTTCTCCCTCAAATGACTTATTTCATCATATTTTGTATTCACTTCTCTTTACATGTTATTTTGCCCCAGTAGATTTATAAGCTTCTTGAGGGCAGAGACAGCTTTGCTTTTGCCTTTGTTTCCCCAGTACCTGGCTTTACACATAGCAGAAGTTTCATAAATTCGTGTTGAATTAAATTGAATTGAATTTCTCTACTCAATCCATTTGGTTGGATGGATAAGGGGGCCTAAGAGAAATATAAACTACACAAAATAACCTTTAGGGGGCTTACAGTCCCCAGCTTCTGAACCAGGAGTCATGCTCTGGATATCACCTTCTCTCTGAGTGGTTGTGAAGAGTTTGGGGAGTTAATTAGATACCCATGTGGTGATTGTCCACAGGAGTGCTGAATCTAAGGGCAGTGGGGACATGACACTATTTGGATGTGTGTGCTAGGAAGAGGTGCTCCCATTAGCTTTAGTCTTATAAGAATGAGTGCTTTCCTCATCTTGTTAATGGTCTTTAAACCGTTGGATCTGGCCGTCATCTGCTTGGAGGAGTTCTGGAAAGAGGTCAAGATGAAAGAGAAGGCAGACCAATATCCCTTAATGAATTCAGTTTCAATTCTGTGTAATTCGTGATGAGAATAATTGAGAAGAGAAACACTCTCACAATAGCTTACAATTAGAGTATTTTAAGTTTTGTGAAGCATTTTACATACATGATCTCTTTTGAGTTTCTGAGCTAGGCTATGTTCTTATCCCTCATCTCCAGAGGAGTAAATGAGGCTTAGAAAGGTTGAGTGACTTCCCTAGGGTCACACAGCTAGTAAGTATCTAGGCTGGAATAAAAGTCCTAGCTTTGGAGTCAGGGAGTCCTGGTTTAAATCCTCTCTTTGAAACAGATTAATATCATGGTGATCTTAGGCAAGTACTGATCTTATTCTTTGGGCCTCAGTTTTCCCATCTGTTAACTGGTGATAGTAATCTACCTAGCTCAGAGAACAACTGAGAGGCTTAAATGAAGTAATCTGTGTATAGTGTTTGGTAGTCTCTAAATTCTTTTGTAACTGCCAGTCATTATTGTTATTGTTATTATGTGTAGGGTTTTGCATTGGAAGACACATGTTAGTTAGATAAGGAATAGTCCCTGTCTCAGTGGACCTCACAATTTAGCAGAGGGATACAATACCAGCATAGATAACTATGTTACTCTACACATGAATGCATACATATATTCATATATGTGTATATGCATGTATTTATATGTTGAATAAGCCACATGTGTATGTATGTGCTTATGCGTATGTATATGTGTGTACATGTATGTATACATACACACATTATGTGTTTGAACTTGTGATTTCATTGGAATAGGGAAATTCTGGTGTAGAAATCCCCTCCAGCAAAACAGATTAAGAACTTAACTTTAATTTATAGCTACATTGAGAAGTACAACCTGTGAATTAGAAGTTGTCTTATTTAGAAGGCTCATTATTGCATGAAAGTGCCTTTAAATTCCCCAAAACTCCAGCAGCAGAATTGCAGTTCTGACCAGTGTAACCAAGATGTAATGAAGGAAGATCTTCTCAGGGCCAGGATAAAGCAACACGGTCCAAGTGAGTTAGAGAATTTGTCCCTGGATGACTAAAATGGACCATTCTTTCTAGGTGTGGCTGCATTTGACTGTTAGCATTCTGATGATTCAGGAAGAAATTAATTTGACCAAAAAAATTGAACATGCAGTTTAATTCTATCCTAATACTAACTGCTTAGAAAGGGATGTTTTGAATCTGTGCATCCTTCTGTTTTTATGAGTATGTGTGTATACATGCATGTATATATATATATATATATATATATATCTGTATGTATAGGCATACATATCTATATATGTATATGTGCATCTATCTATTCATCCTAAAATTATCTTTAATATTCAAAGAAAATCTGGTAGAGAAACATCAAATTGCAATAAAAATGTAAAGGTTTCAAGTATGAACTTCCCCCCAAATTGTATGGCTATGATCCTTGTTCAGTGCCCCGAGGCTCATTAGCAGATGGTTGACTCTCAGGTGATCATTTTTTAACAGTCATAGTAATTCATGAAACATGGAGAGATTGTTTTTTTCATCAGTGCAGGAAGAAGCACTCACTCTATAAAATTGTGGCACTTCAAAGCCTCAAAGCAAAAATTCAGCATCATTTGGATGTGGGAAATCACTTGAGAGTCAATTTGAATGTCCCCCATTATAGCTGTGTATCAGTTTGAATTGACATGATGTTGTGTGATATGGTAGACAGAGGATCAGCTTTCTTCTGACATACACTAGCTGTGTGACCATGGGAAACTCATTAAACCACTCTGTGCCCCAGGCATAGACTTGTGTGCTAAGTCCTAGACTAATTAGCTGGAGGGAGTCTCTTCACTGGAATTGTTCTAGGCAGAATGGAGCCCTTCCCATCTACATCTCTAGATATCTGAACATTTAAAATTAGGTAGTTCCATTTATTTTTGGTGGGGGGGCAACTGAACTTTTTACTTTTAATTTGTATTTTACTGTTGTGTAAACCAGTGACATCCAGTTCCCTGCAAGGTGAAAGAGAGTGTGATGTCTTGGAAAGAACATTTGGAATGAGAATCAAGGCCTGAGTTTGAGGCCCAGCAATCCTATTTCTCAATTCTATGACCTAGGACAAGTCACAAATTCTTTGAGCCTCATTGCTTCAAATGTGAAATAGATAGAATCAAGGCCCATGAAAAATTATGCAAATAGGAAGAACCCAATTATTTACTTATTATTGGGATTTTCATTTATCTCAAGAAAATTGAAATTTATCATAACAAAATTAATTTTATTTCACTGTAATTTGGACAGACAAATACAGGCAAATCCACTTTGGAGAGATGTTAAGAAATTAAACAAGAAATGCTTATCCTAAAACATTAAGACATTGGTCAGCGAGCTGCAGCTTCCTACCTCTGTGACCTTCAGCAAATCACTTAATGTGACTGGGCCTCAGTTGTCTTTGGTGTAAAACGAGTCATTCTGGTGTTCAGCTGCCTAGTTTGATTTATACAGGGGAGGAACGCAGAAGTGTAACTAATATCTCACCATTGCAACCTAATATTGTCTGAGGGAGGGAGGTGGAATGAGAAAAAACAAAACAAAATATAACAAATGAACAAGGGAACATGGATGGCCCCTGCTCACTTTGGTTGGGCTTCTGATTTCTACTAGACTCCAAGCTGTTCTGATCCCCTCATGTCCTCCTTCCCCCAAACCTGGCACCAGTCACTGCTCTGAATTCTATTTCTGCCTTCTTGCTTTCTGGTTTCAGTGTTTTGATGAATTCTGACTTGACCCCATGCATTTCCTGCTTTGTTCTCTCATTACTTATGACCATACCCACTTTCCCCAGGAGGATTCTTCTCTTAGCCCTGAGTTGTTGCCTTAATTCACTAATCCAGTGAGTTTCAGACTGGCTACTGTGTTATCTGTTCTGTACCTAAACCAAGAGAACTCCTCTTTTGCTTTCTACCTCCACTTCTTCCTACCTTTCAGCAGAACCCCAGAAACCACAGCAATGCAGCAGGTGTCTTTAGAGAATAAAAGAGATTATATGGTCCCAGTGAGGAAGCATTACCAATATACCCTGATACAACCTATTTCCTTCCTTTTCTTAGAAGGGCTAGGCATCTGTTTACTCTTGTTGTATAATCCAGATTTTCATGAGAATGGGGCAGAGTTATGTTCTGATCCTAGCACATTTCTTAGGGTAGATGGATGCACCCAGCCATAGGCTTCTGGCAGTCCCTGAGCCTAGGCTCTCTCCCTTTATCAGGATTATTGGGGGATTGAGTCAGATTAACCACCCCCAAATTGTACACTTAACCAATTCTCAACTGTACTTATTCTGAATAGCCAGATTTATTGAACAGACCAGTAAGAGAGACTTTGTAAGAGAGACTTTGTAAGAGGTGTGGGAAGAAAGCCTATATAGAAGGTTTATATGGCTTTTCCCCTCCCCCAGCAGAGCCCTGGTACTATTTGTTAAGAGGAATAGACAGTTATGACCCTTTTACCACTTGGGACCAGCATCCACTTCCCTTGATATTTGTTGTGCTAGACAGGCAGGGCCAATGCTGTTCACTGGATTGGACCTTAGAGGATAATTCACACTGATCCAAATACTGGAAGATGAGGAATGGAAATGGCCTTCTAGACCCGGTACAGCTTCAAGCATACTGGGTCATTATGTCTTTTATTCTCTCCTATGTCCCTACCTTCTTTCAGAGGTTTGTGAACTTTGTACTATAAGACTTGCTGGGGTGGTTTGGTGGCCATCTGTCTCAATGGCATCATCATTTATTTCTACAAACCTGCCTTGCATATGGAATCAATCCACGTCATCCTGTAGCACTAAACCATTCATGGATGTTCCCTAAAGTGGAGAACCATCAGTTCAAGAAGGAGTAGTTGCAAAAGAGATAATGGAAGAGGAGATTCTTGTTTAGGTGTATGCCTTCAATGATTTCTGAGGTTCCTTCCAACTTTGAGTTGATGATTCTGTAAGTGGGAATTTTGGAGGAGTAGCACATAATTGTCTTGCTTGGAATCTATTCAATTATGAGAAGGTAAAGTTTACATTGTAGTAGACAATGCCTGTATGAAGAAAGACCTTGTGGAATGTTGCCATCATTTCACCCCCATGTTTTCTGCTCTAACAACACTATTTGCTCACTTATTGAACCACTTACCTCAAGACTTTTGGTGGATTCTATAGGTGGTAAGAATATTCCATGCCCTTACACACTTACAAACTGCTTTGCTTTGATCTCTATGTCCTACTCTCACTCACAGAAATGGTTCATCATGAAGATGAACTTAAGTATCCAATATAATGGTGTTGGTCATCCTCTCACTCCCACCATTCTTCCCAATACCCCAACCTTATAAATAATTCTCCCACAATCCACACAATTCTCCCTACTATGGAAAGAGTACAATAAGGTAGAATAACATTGAGTGGAAAAGTCATTTTGAGTATTATAAGTACCCAAATTAACTACAAATGATATATTAAAGAAGATACTCTGCATGCAGAGAAAGAACTGATAAACAGAAGTATGTATAGAGTGATTTTATATATACATATATCTTTATGTCTAATTGGTAGCCACCTCTAGCGTGGGGGAAGGAAAAAATTTACATGATAACATTTAAAATGAATAACAACTTATACATAATAGATTTGCAGTTTCATGTACAATCATTTTTTATTATACTATGCATGAAGGACAAATAACAATATTATGGAAAGGCTTGTTTTATTTCATAAATAAAAAATAAAAAAGAAAGAGCTATCTGCAGTCAGAGATTCCTTTGAGGTAGGAAATAACCACCTGGAGTGAGCACGGCACTCCGTTATCCATTCTTTCTGTAGCAATATGGAGTACCTCGAAACCACCTCGATGTTTGACATCGCCATACCTATTGGGCATTATTTTTCATGGTCTCTATTTCATCATTGTCTATAATCCAGGATATTGCACTTTGTGGGCAAATGCATTGTGTGTAAATTAAAATTTGGACCTTCCTGCAAATCAGAAAATTTAATTTCAGCTGAACCTATGACTTCTGATCTACTAGTCATAGATCTGAGATGCCCAATCCATGATTTGTTTGCTTTGTCTGCAAACTAGATAAAGACAATAGCCTTTGGGGCAGAACGGACTTTAAAGGCCATGAAGATGAGGAACTGAGGCCCAGATACTTGCCCAGAGTAACCCAGTATTTATTAATAATTACCAGATAGTAGATAGTAATTAACTGAGATTGTATTTGAACTTGGGGCTTTCTGACTTTTTCTGATAGAGTCCAGCACACTACCCATTACAACATGCTGGAAGGTGAGTGATATACCATGGGAAAATGAATTGCAGGAGATGTGGATCCCTCACCAAAGAGGGGTGGGGACAGTTGTCTGTATTATAAGTTAGCACAATACGCACATTTAATTCTAGGTTCACAGGGACCATATTGCCATGTGCAATACCTCATAGACTGGCAGGGTTATGGGTCTGAGGAAAAAAATATGGGATCCTATACTCAATATGCTTATTCCCAGAGTTGGTTAAGGCCTGCCACCAGTGCTATATCACCAAGCCATGGCTTCAAGATCCAGAGGGGAATTTTTAAAGAAGATGGTAGCCAGGTTCATGGCAACCTTGCCCTAGCAAGCAAAAAGTGGACTTAAGTAGCATCCTCTCATTAAAAAAAAAATGTTATTTTGTCATGGGAAATTGTATCATCCAAGCCATCATCTTGCTGTAACCTACTAACTGCCTTTGTCAGTGTTTGCAATTCCAGAAGACTTCCTGGCTCTGACTGGCTACTGTCAAATATTTCTTCACCCTTTGGGCTTATGTTGTGTTGAACTCCGGCCTGACATGATGCACCCTCTAGTTTACTTTTCCTGATTAAGACTTGGGTTATGATGATTTTGCCTAGAGGTGATTCTTTCTTCAGATCATTTTGATTGTCTTAATTAAACCTTATCCAACTGGGGACCCAGGACAATATAAGTGATTTATAAAACCCTTTAAGACAGTGTGTCATAATTCCCAAAAGCTTAAGGATCACCACTATTAGCAGATTCATTAAACTTCTGGTCCTAAAGTAAAATTGGAAGCCCCCAAATGCAGACCTTTAGGATGCTGAAAATAATCCCTGAAATTGAGGTTATTCTATTCAAGGTCTAGCAAGGGGTAACTGAGGGTCACCTCATTATGAATTTGAGCAAGAGAAATAATTGTCTCCCTATATTTTGATATATTTATTAGTTTGGGGCACAATATTTTATATTCTTTTAAACTTTATTGATGACTTTTGTTTTTATATCATAGTCCTTTCTTGATCTCTGTCCCCCCTGCTAGTGGATTTTGTAGCAAAAAAGAAAACAAAACAAGCAAAACCAACCAACATGATGACTGAATATAAACAGCATATTCAGCATTCTGTACCTGTAGTTCTCATTTCTACCAAGAGAAAAGAAACCCTTTTGATCTGTTCTTTAGGGCCAGGGTTGATTATTACAATTAGTCATGTTTTGGCTGCCTTTATGTCTTGTTTTCATTTGCATTATTATGACTTTAGAACTGTGAGCCTATGAAATTATGATCCTATGGCCCTTCTCATTATAGGACTACCATCCCTCTTCAGAGAATGTCTCTATGGAAAAGTAGGCCATGTTTGGTGATATAGCAGTGCTGGAAGACTTTAATAGTTCTGCTTCCTCAACTCCGCATCAGTTTATAAAGTCTTTCCCATACTTCTCTGAACTACTACCTGAAGAGAAAAATTTTCTGTCATATTCATATACTATGATTTGTTCAATTATCCTCCAGTTAATGATCACCTACTTTGTTTATAGTTTTTTAAGCCATTAACAGTGTTTTTTGAATATTTTGGTATAATAGGGAGCCTTTTTTGTCTTTGACCTACTTGCGTTATATGCTTATTTGAATTAAAGGATATGATAAGTTAAGTGACTTTTCTAGCACTATTTAAAATTAATTTTGAGAGCAGTTGGATCAGTTCACAGCTCTACTAACATGTATTAATATGCCTGTTTTCCCTTCCAAGACAACCCCTCCAACATTGGCTATTTCTGTCTTTTATCCCCTTTGCCAATTTGATAGTGTGAAATTAAATCTCAGAGTTATTCTAATTTGCATTTATTTTATTATTAGTGATTTGGAACATATTTCATATGGAAGTTGATAGTTTGCTATTCTTTTTAGAGATATTTATTCATATCCTTTGATCAATTTTTCTCTTGGGGGGGTATAGCTCCTGGTCTTATATAAATTGGCAGCTAGCTGGGATAGTGGATAAAATGCTGTTCTTAAAGTCAAGAAAATCTTAGTCAGAATCCTTTCCTAGTCACTTACTAGCTGTATGAACTTGACTTAACCTCTCCCTGATTTAGTTTTTTCATCTTTAAAATGGGGATAATAGGAACACCTACCTCAGAGGGAATTTGTGTGGATTAAATGTGGTAGTTACATGTAAAGTGCTTTGTAAACCTTTTAAAGTACTATACAAAAGCTAGTTATTATTATTAGTATCACATATCTATGCATATGTATGTATGTACATATATATGTATATACATGTTTGTTAATCCTTTATGTATTTTGGATATCAGAATATTGTCTGAGATATTTATTACAAAGTTTTTTTCATTGAATTTCTCTTAGTCTGCATTGATTTTGTTATTAGAAACCTTTTTTTGCTTATGTAGGCTAATATCTATTTCATCAATTGTTAGTATTTACTCTTTAATTGGTTAATAATATACACTATTTCTAAAGTTTTGAAAATTCTCTCATTATTCTCCAAGTTTTAAAATAAGTTGAAACTTTATATTTAAATCACATAAAAAAAACAATATTTGGAACATAGTGTTCAATGGGATTTGAGTTCTTTTAATTCAAACCCCCTTTAATGCATACTTTGTTCATTATTTCTTTTAGGATTCTAGACCTCCTTTTCCTCCAGGTGAATTTTGTTATTATTTTTGTAGTTTTTCAAAGTAACCCTTTCATACTTTGATATACTACTAAATCTTTAAATTAACTTAGTAGCATAATTTTTATTTTGTTGGTTTACTCTGACTATAAAAATCTGTCTCCAATAATTTATTATTATCATCATTAATATTTTTTTATACAAATGCTTTATTAACTTCTGGTTTACATCATTCATTTCCACCAGATTTTGAGTTACAATTTTTTCCCAATTTTTCCCCTACCTACCACCCCAGAATAGCAGTCCCACAAGATATCCCCTCCTCCAATCTGCTCTCTCCCATATTTTCTCCCATACCCCCTTCGACTTTGCAATTAGGGCAAGGTGAATCAATGTGCCCCAATGCCTGCACATCTTATGTCCCAATTACATGCAAAATAGTATTAATGATAGTATTTATATATATTTGAAACATTTAATTTTAAAATTTCGAATTTCAGATCCATTCCCTTCCTCCCTTGTCACCTACTCCCTCTGGGAAGATAAGCAATTCAGTATGTGTTGTATATGTATAGCTATGCAAAACATTACCATAGTAGATATATTGTAAAGGACTGCTTATATTTCCCTCCCACCCATCCACCCCCGACCTGGTCCATTCCCTACTTTGATCCTGTCCCTCTTTGAAAGTGGGTACTTCCAACTTCCCCTCTCCCCAGAATGCCCTCCCCTGATCATCCCCCCTCTCATCCCCCTTCCCCCTACTCTCCTGCAGGGTGAGATATCCCATTTAGTATGTATGTCATTCTCTCCCTGAGCCAAATTTAATGAGAATATGGTTTTTCCTTTTAGCATTCTTGTTCTTCCCCTCTCCTGCAAACATTTCCACTTGCCTCTTCTACATAAGATAGTTTACCCTACCCTGTCTCTCTCCCCATCTCTTCTTGCCACTTTCTTCTCTCACCTCTTAACTTCACCCCTTAAGTATCATCCCTTCCCACCAAATTCAACCTGTGCCCTCTCGCCATGTATACCTGTAAACATATATACACACATTCACATATGTATTCATATGCCTATACACCCTTCTTCAATTATTTTCATAAGGAGAAAGGTTTCATCAGTCAGAGTCATTGTTTTTCCATGTAGGAATGAAAATAGTTCAACTTTGATAAGTCCCTTTTGATTTCTTTTCCCTGATTACCTTCTCAAGCATCTCTTTCTTCTTGTGTCTGAATGTCAAATTTTCTATTCAACTCTGGTTTTTTCCTCAAGAATGCTTGAAAATCCTCTATTCCACTGAATGACCGTATTTTCCCCTGAAACAAGATACTCAGTTTTGCTGGGTAGGTGATTTTTGGTTTTAATCCCAGGTCTTTTGCCCTCCAGAATATCATATTCCATGCCCTTCTATCCCTCAGTGTAGAAGCTGCCAGGTCCTGGGCTATTCTGATTGTGTTTCCACAATATTGAAATTGTTTCTTCCTGGCTGTTTGTAGTATTTTCTCCTTGATCTGGGAATTCTGGAACCTGGCTATAATATTCCTAGGAGTTTTCTTTTTGGGATCTTTTTTAGGAAGTGATTTGTGGATTCTTTCAACCTCTATTTCCCCCTCTGGGTCTAAAACATCAGGGCAATTTCCCTTGAGAATTTCTTGAAGGATGATTTCTAGGTTCTTTCTTTGATCATGGCTTTCAGCTAGTCCAATCATTTTTAAATTATCTCTCCTGGATCTATTTTCCAGGTCAGTGGTTTTTCCCATGAGATATTTCACATTGCCTTCTATTCTTTCATTTGTTTGGATCTGTTTAACAGCATCTTGATTTCTCATAAAGTCACTAGCTTGCATTTGCTCCAGTCTAACTCTGAGGGAATGAATCTCCTCAGTGAGCTTTTGATATTTTTTTTCCATCTGGCAAATTTGGGTTTTTAAGGCATTCTTCTCCTCATTGCCCTTTTGAGCCTCCTTTGCCATTTGAGTTAGTCTATTTTTTAAGGTGCTATTTTCCTCAGTCAGGCTGTTGACTCTCATTTCATACTTTTCCTGCATACTTCTCATTTCTCTTCCCAAATTTTCCTCCACTTTTCTTATTTGGTTTTTAAAATCCTTCTTAAGGTCCTCTATGGCCTGTAACTCACTCATATTTTCATTTGGGTCTTTTGGTGCAGAATTTCTGACCTCACAGTCCTCCTCCTGTTCCATGCTCCGATTATTTTTGCCCCCAAAATAGGAGTCTATAATTTTTCAGTTTATTTTGTTTCCTTTGCCTAGGCATGTTGTCACTCAATTACTTGACTTTTGGGCTTGTTGACACAGTAGGACTCTGCCATCAGACAGGGGAGCTTCAGTCCCAAACACTGGGGTCTTCTCAACTTCTGGAGGTATTAGTCGAGTGGCCTCTGTGAGGCCCCCACACACTCTGGCAAGCTGGATACCCACCCCAAGACATCCACTCCAGACTGCAATCCGGATCCAAGGAGATTAAAGCAAGAGTGATTAACCTCCAAGACTGATTGCTGGATCTCCCTACAGTTCACAGGCCTGGAACTGAAGCTGCCACTGTAGCTGCAAAATGGCGGCTGTGCTGAGTCTCCTCAACAGCTTCTCACTCCCAGGGGAAGAAGCTGACGCGTTCCCCAAATACTGGTCCCAAAGTCCATAGGGCACTAACTTCTCACTTTGTCCTAGGCATGTCTCTGTTGATACTTCTGGAATTGCCACTGTTGCTGGTGTTCTGGGGTCCCTCCAGCTGGCTGCTGGCCAGGCCACCCTGGGGCTAAAACTGTGGCTCATGTGGACCTGGGCTCAACTCCCAGAGCCCTGCGCTCTCGGCTCCCAGAGTGCTGTGCTGGCCGCTCCCTGCATGGCTGCCAGGCTGTCTTAAGTGGGAGGTCAGCCTCTCTGTGTCATTCTGTGAGTGGTGGAGCTCTAGAAGTTGTTCAGAGTCCCCCTCTACATGATTTTGAAGTGGTGTGGGAGAGAGCACCTTGGAAGTGCCACTTCTACTCCACCATCTTGCCACTATTATCATTAATATTAAAAATAAGAATAAAATTCTTTATTTTTGAAGCATCTTGAAGATGTATTTGAGTATTGATTGTATCTTGATAGATTAACTCCCAGGTATTTTATGCACTATGTGGTCACTTTGGGTGGAATTCCCCTTTCTACAATCCTTCTGATTTTTGCCAGTATTATATAGGGTTTATTTTGTTTATTGATACTTTTTTAAAGGCACAACTAGGATTCCCTGATTTTACTTGTAGGGGATTACACATACACAAACACACATCACATACACACATACATACATATACACACACACAGATATATGTTTTTGTGTGTGTGTGTGTGTGTGTGTGTGTGTGTGTGTGTGTGTTTTTTTTGTTTGGGTGTTTTTTTTTTTGTTTTACATGAGATTTTTATGTGCTTCTTTTTTAGGTCACAACTTTTGTGCAGAAGGACCTAAGTGTGGTGAAAATTCTGAGTGCAAAAACTGGAACACCAAAGCTACCTGTGAATGCAAGAGTGGTTATATCTCTATCCAAGGAGACTCTGCATACTGTGAAGGTAAACACAATACTTAACACAGCTATTTCAGTGAAACCTTCTGAGAAATGTAGTGTCAGGTGCAAGATTAATGGGAAGAAACTGTCACAAAACTGGAATTTTATGTTGCTCTAAATGAAGATTCCTATGGCATTGCCTTGGCATACCTGAGGTGCCAAGCAGATGGAAATGCTGTCTTATAATAATCCAGTATCTTTATGTTCCTTAGTATTCAGTCCTCCTTAAGATAAATGTAACATAACTGAAGGTAATTCAGGAAAGATAAAGTAATGAGAGAATGTGGGAAGTAGGTGAATATCTGTGTTCTGCTGTTACCTGTCCCCATGATTGCCATCTAAGCCAAGAATACAATGTATATCAATGTCCTTGGGATGATTATCATTTTTTTTGTGTTCCATGGTGAATATCAATTGAATCCCGCCTGTTGTTGGAAATATTCCTTTGTGTTTGTGATATTAACTGTCTTCTAAATTTTTGACATCTCTGTGAGGATAGTTTATTGCCATTATTTTTTTCTAGGGTTAGCTTTCTTAATGTAATATTAAGGACAGAAACCCCTAGAGTGATCCAAGTGGTAAACAAATGCTTCAGTTTCTTTGGCACCTTTGGTATTCATTATGGGTTTGATGGTTGAAATAGAATAGCCTAAGATCCTTAGCCTCAAAAGTCATCAGGTTTGAAATGGGCAAGCCCTACTGCTCAGCTTCAGGTACTTGTCTGGCAGCCTCCTTTCCCTTAGCATGATGGAAATTCTTTTATAACTTTTTGATTCCTGTTTCAGTGCCCTGATAAACCCAGGGATGATCCAAAGACCATCTCTTACTAGCAATGGCTATAATGTATTGTATGGGTGAAGCAGGTAGGCTTAGGAGTGTCTCAACTGTAGTTAGAAGGTGTATAGCAGGAATTGTCCCAACAGGAGCCTGGAACACTGGTTTAGGGGAATCTGGCAGCAGGTCAGAGTTCTATATTCCTCCATTAGAAGTGATCAGATAAAACATGACCAATCCATTAATTTCTGACATTTGCTTGATTAATGAAGATCACTGTAAAGTAGATTGAAGTCATCAAGCAAAGTTTCTCATGGAAAGACAGTCAGTGCTACAAGTCAAAGTACTGGCAGTGGGTATTCCACCGTAAAGAATGGGACTCAGAGGTAGGATTTTAGCCTCTAAGAGGACTTGAGGAAATAAGACAGGACTCTATGGGCCTAAAATTAAAGTAAAGTTTGGGGGAACCAAGATCCTAGAACCCAAATATGGGAGGAAAGACAGAGGTACAATTTTGGTACAAGTAAAAGTCATGGGCTTTGTTATAAATAACAAGCTGTATATGGACTGAGTTTTTGGAGCTCTGTTATAGAATTAAAGGAACTAAGGATATGGATGAAAATGAAGACATTCAGCTTATGGTTTAGTAGAAAGCACACCAGGATTGGAGGCAGAAGGCCTAGGTTTGAGTATCAGCTCAGCCACTTATTGGCAATGTGATCTTGGCAAGTCATTTCCCCTCTCCAAGTCCCAATTTGCATACTTATAAGTTGAGGTTGTATTAGATGATATTTAAGTTTACTTCCACCTTTCAGATCTCATGATTTAGGAGTTCTTGCCTTTCCACTGCCTGAGAAATTAGTTGGTCCCAAAGCCTAAGAGGTAGGTGCAGTTGAACTACAAGGCAAAATGACTAGAGCTGTAGAATGGGAATGATAGAGGGGAAAGTAGTTCATGGGACCCCAATAATCATGAGACAGACTATGGTCTTCCATTGGGAATGATCAGATAAAACATGACCAATAAATTAATTTCTGCCATTTTCCTGATTAACAAAGATCACTGTAAAGTGGATTGAAGTCTTTAAGCATAGGTTGTATTATTCCTCATCAGGTAGGTTGTAAGGGGGATTTTTCAGGTCTAGATGGCATTTGGTTTCCCTTCCAACTCAGAGATTCTGTGACTTAAAAATAATTCTAATTTCTAGTACCTAAACCATAGAAGTCTATCACAGAACTGGGATTTTGAGGCATAAGGTAGCTCTGCTGCCATCTAGTCCAGCCCATTCATTTTATAGATGAGGAAACTGAGGTCAAGGGGATAATTGACTTGCCCAAGGTTATACACACATATGAGGGGGGATTTGAACATACAATCTGCTCCTGTGATTCCAAAGACAGTGTTATTTCTACTCCACCAATATGAATATAATGAATGGGTTGGCCACATTAAAATATGCTCTTCTTGCCCTGGATAAAAATTGCAAGGGCATCTTGAATGTTCTCAGTTGCATGGGATGTTTGTCTACTGTTTATTTAATATTTATTGTTGCTAATAGTTGTGAGTTTCTTACTATTTTCTCATTATAAACACACTCTGCAGTGTCTTGTTCTTTTAATAACTTGACACATCTCCTGAGGATTTTGCTTTGGTTAAAGCCTTCATGATGGTTATGAAATTTCTTTGAAAATTTCTTTCTTTCTTTTTTTTTTACTTTTATCACTTAAGCTGGGGATAAGTTCCTTGTCTGTAGCATTGTTCCTACTATTCCATCTCTTAAGAGTTTCTCCACCAACTCTAGGTATTGTAATGGCAATTGATGCATAGTTGTACTTCTTTCACCTTTAGTTTTCTTCGTAGCTCAATTTTATAGATTTATTCTTGCTTAGAGAGATTTGTCTTTTGGCAGACTGATCCCAACAGGTTTTAGTTTTGCCTGTTAGTCACTAATGTTCAAAGTTATAATATTTTTGCTGACTCTTTTCTTTTTCAAGTATATAAAAGTTTTTTTTTTCAATTTTGATACTTTTATGACCCCTCGACCTCCGAAATGTGATTACTAATCTCCTAGTGTTCAATACTTTACATTAGTGTAAAGTATTCACTTTTGGAGCTTTTATGTTGTTGTTTTTTTAAATCAGAAAATTAACACCAACCTTATTTCAAAAGAATCATGACTTTTGGTGTGGGTATTCATTCTGCTGAGTACATTGATTTTAGATTCATAGATATATCATTAGATGGGAAGCTGGAAGCTATCTGATCCAATCCATTCTCTCCCTACCTCTACCTTTTTTAAAGGAAGAAACAACAGATTTGATTTTTTTTGCTCAAGGTCACAGAAGTAATAAGTGTCAGAGGCAGGACTTGAACCAAGGGCTTTTGATTCCAGAGCTTGATCCTTCTATACCTTTAGAATAGAGCTCCTTAACTTTCATTGTTTCATGGTCCACTTTGGCAGTCTAGTGAAGTCTATGGACTACTGCTCAGAATAATGTTTTTAAATTTATGAAATAAATACTTAAGATCACAAAGGAAAACAAAGGCTAGTACAAATAATGATGTAATTTTTTGCATTTAAGTTCATAGATTCTATGAAATCTCTCTCCCTCTCTCTCCCTCTCCCTCTTCCTCTCCCTGTTCCTCTCCCTCTCTCCCTCTCCCTCTCCTTCTCCTCCTTCTCCCTCTCTCTCTCAATATATGTCTGTGTATACACATATACATGCATACTCCCAAAGGTGTCTATGGGCTCCAACTTGATAAGTCCTGCCTTAGAAGATAGTCTTCTTGAATAACTGTCTCTTCACTATAAAAAACCAACCAACCAGCATCAGGCTTATAGTAATCACAGGCACATGGGATTATATATCTATGGCTGGAAAAAAAAAACACACAGGTCTTGTACCCTCTCAATTTATAGATGTTTAAAGTGAGGCCCAAGAATCTAAGTAATTTGCCTTAGTAGGACCGTCTTTGTGTGAGGAAGCCTTTGCTGGGTCTATGGTAAAATCTCATGTGATCAAAATGAACTTGATGACATGTCCCATGAACACCATCAAAGAAGTCCTTGAATGGAAAAGCCATAGAGATAATATCAATTCAGTGTCAGTCAAAAACATTTGTTAAGTATCTTCCATACATATTACATGCTGTGCTAAGCACTGGGGATACAAAGGTGAAAGATAGTCCCTGCTCCGAAGGAAATTTGGTAGGAACTATTCCTGTGTGGGCTCTCTGGTCTAGCCTTAAAAGACCTGAGATTGTATGCCTGTCAGGACAAGGCATTGGAGGAGGACTTTTTGGAAGGCAATTTTCTCTGTGTGCTACTTGTTCAAGCCCCACTTCTTCATTTTCTTGGAAAAATTCAGCCTACCAGGTCAGGTTCTGAATTTTGGAAGTGACTTTCCAGTTTTTCATTTTATAGGGCAGTTGAATCTGAGCAGCTATTATGAGAGAATGGAAGAAAGCACCTTGGAGGACTTAAGTTCTGATTTTGCTATTAGGAAGCTCACTGGTTATCCTTTGGAAATAACCTTCCTTTCCCCTTCATCATTTGAACCCTATAGGAATCCTAGAGAGAATTATTGGCATCACTTCTGCTATTGGTTCTGAAGTCTTGCAGTGGTTTATCGATTCTTCTATCATTTCTATTCATTTGCTTGCAGATGAAGGCAATGTGGCACAGTGGAAAGAGCTGGAGCTCAAATTTTGCCTCTGATCGTGCTCTACAAGTTGTACCTTGGACAGGTCACTTAATTTCCCTATGCATTAGCATTAATAGAGGGAGTTTCTTCATATAAAGTTCTCTGAACTAATGAATTCATAGATCTGACACTCCTTACTCAACTCCCTTCCCCCACTCCCAAACATACAAGTAATGATTAGTAATAGTCATTTTACTAATAGTCTTGGAGAATATACAGACAATGGTGTCATGGAAGGCAAGGACCTTATAAATAAGGGATGCTAACCTTTTTAGGTGTTTAAGAGGTTTAAGAACTTTTTATTCTGACAATTATTTCAATATAACTTGTTTCCTTTCTCTTTCTCTCTCTCTTTTTTTTTTTGCTTTTTTTTTTTTTTTTGGAGGGCGATTGGGGTTAAGTAACTTGCCCAAGGTCACACGGCTAGGTTTTTGTTTGTGTGTTAAGTGTCTGAGGTCGGATCCGAACTCAGGTCCTTCTGACTGCAGGGCTGGTGCTCAACTCACTGTGCCACCTAGCTGCCCCTAGTTGTTTCCTTTCTAATGATAGATTTTGCATTTAATGTTATTTTGAGAAGGGGTTCATAGACTTCACCATGCTGCCAGAGGAGTCTATCTTACACACACACACACACACACACACCCACACACACACACACACACAGAGAGAGAGAGAGAGAGAGAGAGAGAGAGAGAGAGAGAGAGAGAGAGAGAGAATATGTTTAAGAACCCTTTATAGAACATTTAGTCTGGCCTCCTCAGGTTACAGATGAAGTCACTGAGGCCCAGAGGTTTGTTTAAGGTAGAGGTATCAGCAGTAGACTTCCTTCTGGATCTCTGCCTTGCCCATGGCAGTGGACTTATATAGTTTAGTGAAACTATGTGCCATACCATACAGGGTTAGCCAAGATGGACAGGTCATAGTGGAGAGTTCTCACAAAAGATGATCCACTGGAGAAAGGAAATGGCAAACCACTTCAGTATCTTTGCCAAGAAAATCCCATGGCCAGTTGCTATTTTCCACAGGGCCACAAAGAGTCGGAAATGATTGAACAACTGAACCATAACAACAGCAACCAGAAATAGAAGCCATTTCTCTTGTTGCACTAAATTGAGTGTTTTTCTGCTACCTCAGAGTTACCTCACTCAACTTTTGTGGCAAGGATGTGGGCTGGGTTTTATACTTTCTCTCTGTGTTTATAAAGGTTCATACCACTCTGAGGGCCCTTTTATTGCTATATTTTTAATCTTTGGCACTGTTCTCTCACTTTATCTCCAGAAGCTTTCTCTGTGGTGATCTGACTTGCCTGGAGATAACAAAGAAGCATGCCAAATGTGCCATGAATTTTGGGGTTCTGACTTTTCCGTGATGCCATTGATTTGCCTTTCTGTAGGAAGGATGAGGTGCTAGAAAGGGGCCACAGACAGGTTCTTTTTAAGCCTACTGACCCATGTTGTACCTACCCTGATGAACAAGACTGGTTTGAAATTAAAACAAAATATCAAGTACATTGTTTGGGCTCTTTCAAGAAGGCTCTTTATGTACTCAGTGGAAAAATAGGCACAAAAGGCTTTCCATTTTCCTTAACTTACAACTGTTGTAGTTGAGATATGGTATATTAAGGAACTCCTTCTATACCACTGCAATTGTAGGAGAGACTGCTATAGACAGTATCAGGAGTCCTGGCCAATCAATAGAGGATAATAAGGCCCTTTGTCAGTTAGGATACAATTCACAGTGCTCCTTTTCATGTTGTCTTATCCAAATCAGGCAGGGGCATTTTCCCCATTGAAAAATGCTTTAGTTGTATTTTTAGTGTCTTAGGAATCCAGAGGCATCAGGGCCCGAATCCTTTTCCTGTGCGACATTGTCTGCAATGACCAGGCCCTAAAGTAGTATTTGAAACATTAGTTGTGAAAATTAGGAAAGTTTAGCAGTCTAAACCTAATGAGCTGGTTTGGTAATATCACTGGTCATTCTGCCAGGAAGTGAGGAGACTTGAGTGTAATATAAATCCTGGTTTTGATGTTATTTATTTAAATATTGACCACCTAGATGTGGAATTTAGATAAATATAGTTCTGCTTTTAAAAAGTAGAGAGTTAGGGTGCGGTTTTTTTTTTTTTGTGTGTGTTGTTTTTGTTTTTTTTTGTTTTTTTTGTTTTTTTTTGTTTTTTGCTTTTATGGCCATTGAAAGGAATATCCAAGAATAGCAATAGTAGTAGTAGTAGTAGTAGTAGTAGTAGTAGTAGTAGTAGTAGTAGTAGTAGTAGTAGTAGTAGTAGTAGTAGTAGTAGTAGTAGTAGTAGTAGTAGCAGCAGCAGCAGCAGCAGCAGCAGCAGCAGCAGTAGTGCCAGCTATATTACTAGTAGTAATTATGTTGAATAATCTTCTATAATTATTTTATGCTTTTGAATATAACTCAGACCATACTTTTATTTTTCATTTTAAAAACTTTTATTGATGCCTTTTTTTCTATCAGTCATTTCCAGTTACATTCTATTTTAAACTCTCCTTTGTGTCAAAGAAAAATAGTTAAGTAAAACCAACTGTCAAGGTATGCAGCATCTTATCCTTTAGTCCAGGGCTAGGGCTGGGGCTTCGGGGGGTGGTGGGAGGGAAGAGGGTTGGCCTTGAGGCCACATGTGACCTTCTAGATCCTTAAGTGTGGACTTTTGACTGAGTCCAAATTTTACAGAACATTTTACAGAATTTGTTTTACAGATTTGTAAATCTGTCCTTGTACTAAGACTGATAATTTCAGTTAGTAACAGTCCTTCCTCTCCAGAAGCTTACATTTTACTTGGGGGTGGGAGGAATACTGCAGAAGAAAACTTTTATTTAGGCTGTCTTATTTTATCCTTACACTGACCCTGTACACAAAGGGATACAATTATTTCCTGAATTCATCTGGGAAGCACCTAGTGTCACAGTGGATAATGGTCTGGATCTGGACCTAGGAAGACCTGGGTTCAAATGTGACCGAGACGCTTAAAACTTTGTGACCTTAGGCAAGTCATTCAACCTCTGACTACTTGATCTATAAAATGAAGATGATAATTTCACCCACCTCCCAGGGTGAGGATGACAATAAAGGGAGAAGAGATGTGTGAAGTGCTTTGTATGACTAATATGCTATCCAAATGTTAGGTATTTTAGGGTCCTTTTCATTTATGTTCATCATTATGTAAGCTACATTTTAGCTCTACTTACTTTCCCTCTGCATCGGTTCATATAAGTCTTAGCAGATTTCTTTGAATTACTCATATCAGTTGTTACTTGTAGCATAGTAACAATTCTTTCCCATATTATTGCTATCACCAAAAAAATTACTGTCATGATACTTTAGCCTATCTGTCCTTAGTACAAGGACTTTTCTTTGTCTTTCTTTGACCCCTTTATATTTATATGATGCTTTGCAACTTAAAAAGTGTTTTCACATCTGTTAACCTCATTTTCTTTTCTCTTTAAGAGATGGGGGAAGGATTACTA
Source organism: Gymnobelideus leadbeateri (assembly GCA_011680675.1). Classification (NCBI taxonomy): domain Eukaryota; kingdom Metazoa; phylum Chordata; class Mammalia; order Diprotodontia; family Petauridae; genus Gymnobelideus; species Gymnobelideus leadbeateri. The sequence continues at coordinate 355,395 of WOXC01007429.1, forward strand.
CTTCCTTTTTACATATTAGTTAGCAGTAAATAGAGCCAGGACTTAGAATCAAGATTTCTGACATCAAATTCAATGTATTTGCTGCTGATCCAAGTTACCTGTCAGTGGAAAATACTCAGCAGATGAGGAACTGTAGAGTTTGCTGCATAAGGTTGAAAATTTCCAAAGGTTGAAGACTGAGGAGGAAGTGCTGGTATCTAATAATGGAATTGCATTTTTGTTTAAGGAAGTGAATAGTGTACTGATATGAGGTTGTACCTGAGGAGGAGAGAAAACATTGTTTGACACAAGTAAATAAAGATAATGTTGTCTTATGATGACCTAGGAAGATTTGGAATAGCTAAAATCTCAAGGAAATATAGAACTCACAAGATAGTTAAGACAAGCCAGCTTTATTGAGGGGGTCTGTCTCTCCCCTCCCCTCTCTCTCTCCCTCACCCTACCTCTCTCACTCTCTCTTGACATTCGGGGAACATGGTAAAACAGGTCAGATCCTCTGGGTACCCAGGTGAAATTGGTCACTCTGCTGGAGATTTGGAAGGAATGGGATGCTCTCTATACTAAATCAGTATGGTCTTATGGGTTTTTAATAGTGTTCTTACCTGGATTTAACAGAACCAGGCTGTGGGAGAAAGAAGGGAGGAAGCAAGGAAGGAAAGAAGGAAGGGAGGGAGGGAAGGAGGAAGGAAGGAAAGAAGGAAGAAAGGAAGGGAGGGAGGGAGGAAGGAAGGAGACTGGACCTGGGGACTGGTGCTAATTCATAACAGTGGTGGAAGAGAAAACTCCTAGGAAGGAATTCTTTGTTAGGTGGGGAGGGGAGGCTACTGGGGATATTACAGTGAGAAGAGGCAACATACAGGTTGTAGATTTTTAAGGGTTTAATGCTTATTGATAGATGTAGAGTCAAGTTAGACAAAGACCATGCCTTGATTTTGTCACATCCAGAGGCAGCATGTGGTCTTTCAACATTCAAACTCAAATACCTAGTGTCCTCATCCCTCTAGTTCTTAAATTCCTGTCATCTAAAAGGTACCTTGACCTGGCTTTGCCTACACTATATTACCAGAGGTCGATAAGATGGGAGGTTCACTCCAACCCCTGTCAGCAGGAGCGCTCCTGATGCTACCTCAACTACCTTCAATAAACTTCACAGAATTTATGAAGTAGCAGACAGATGTCATGTATCAATCATGTGAACTGAAACTGCATTAAAAGCATAATGTAAAGGGTAAGAGAGGTTACCCTCTTACTTTACACTATTTGTCAGAACAAACCTAGGGTACTAATTCCAGTTCTAAGTACGGGACATTTGTGATCAGATATTGACAAACTGAAATTGATTCAGAGGAGGGAGAATAAGTGATGGTAAAGGGTCAAGGAGTGTGGAATCACCTTAAAAATGAAGACTTGGACATAGTTTCTATTTCAAATATTTGAATGAACATGTGATTAAGATAAGATTTCTTCATATAATTCTAGGGAACAAAACTAGAATCCATGGTTAAATGTCACAGGGAGGAAAATATCTGCTGAATACAGCATAAGGAAGATGCTTCAAATAGTTAAAAGATGTTCCAAAATGGAGTGGAGTCACTTGTGAAACAATGAGATTTTTGTCATTGGAAGTATGCAAACAGATGCCGGATTATGGTTGTGAAGGATGTTACCAAGGAGACTCCTGAATAGGATAGGAGATGGGACCAAATTATCTCTGTCTCTCCCAAGGCTGTGAAGGTGTATTTCTAGTTAACTAAGGGGAATTCAGAGTACTCGTTTTGTTTTAGTTATTCACGTACATATTACCAAGATATTGCAGTGTCAGGATCCTGATAACCTGAGCTTCCTACTGTGTTTGGAATACTGTTAATTTAGACTACAAAGAACGCCTCTATTAAACAGATACCCATTGATTTAAAATCCTTCAGTGACTGCCTGTTTTCTACAAGATCAAATTCAGGCTCATTTGAATGTCTATTGGGTCTCAGTTAGCTGACCATTTTTGCCAGATAAATGTGAGTCTCAAGGTAACTAGTCTGAATGATAAGGTGTTAAGCAAGAATAGAATGATGAAATGGCCTGTGTGGGTCACCATGAAGCTATTTAGTAGGCTAAGGGCAGTGCAGAGATGTTTTAGTATGAGGTTTTGGGGCCACATTTGGCTACTCTATCAGTCAGTGTCAATTATTAGGCTCAAAAAAGTAATACAGAACTGCTGTCTGGAACTAGGTGACATTCTCCCTATTGGTGGCACCAACAGGTACTTGAAGAGTTCTACTATCTTTTAATTTGGAAGAAATGAGAATTAGTTTCTCAGTCTCATTCTGTTTGGCTGTCCTCATTGGATTTAAGATTTTCTGTAGTCTCTGTCTGGACGATCTCAGTACCTGTATTTTCTAGTAAGAATATCAGGAGGAAAATCAGAAAACCAGGGGTAGTGAAATAGACCCCCATCTTTTCACTTGTCTCTTCTATTTCCCTCTGATAGTAGAGCATTGACACCATTTCCAAGCACTTTTATAAGGAGTTCTGTGGCCTGCTCAACTCACACTGAATATCCTCAGTGATCCAGAAAACCTCTCCTCTCCATGCTGCGTAACCTCTATCTCTTAATCAATCAGTCACTAAAACATGCCACTATTTACCAGGTACTGTCCTAGGTGCTATGTAGTCCTTGTCCAATGCACACATTTGGGAATTGACTAATATAGACAATAAGAAGACAATATGCAAGATTGTCCAAGATCACACCCTTGAGATACTTTGATTCCCAATTCTGGATCTACCACTCAGCTTTCATGTCTCTGTTGATGCAAGTTGTCCCTGACCTCTGTGTGGTGACTCCTCTTGTTTTGTTTTTTTTTTCTGAAGGTGATCTGAAAGTACTTGGTGGCCAGACTACGACAACAATGTTCTTCTACTACTTTTGCCTTTTAAAAGAACATGCATTAATATTTCTTTTGCCTTGTGGTACATGGTGTTTCAGGTCTTTATGGGGTCTCCTTGAAAGACATTTTGAATTAAGTTTGATACTTAGCATTTTTACATGGCTGAAAAAGGGAAAGAAGACAGAGAGGCCACATGGAAGAAGGCAATAAGAATAAAAGTCAGTCCACCTTAGTTTTGATACCTAAACTGATATTACCCTTGCTGGTCATTAGAATTCTCCTGGGTTTAGTTGTTTTTATTTGAGAAAATAAAAATTTGAGAAATTATTTGAGAAAATTATTTGAGAAAATAAAAAAAAAACACCTCAGATATTTTTCTTATACCATTCCCCACCCCTATTCTATCATAATACCTAGGTTCAACCAGTCTGCACCTGACAAACGAGCCATAAATTTCTCACAGAAGCAGTGTCATAGACAGTGGTGCATTGATTTAGGTGAATATTAGGTGGTGGCTAAGGGAATGGTAAGGCATGGGCGTTAGATGCTTATAAGCACAAGTCATTTGTAAGTGATTCCATAAACTAGAGACTGCCAGAGTTTAAGGGTATTGTAGGTACTATCTAATCCATTCCTCCCCCATTTTTCAGAGGAGCAAAGCCCAAGGTCACATAGAAAGCTGGTGATAGAGTTTGAATTAGAAATTTAGACTCCCCAAGTTCTAGCTTTGGCTTCTTTTTGCTATACCATTTTAATAAAATTCAATTCAGAAAGGATTTCTTAAGGCTCTACCTTGCATGAGGAATGTAGCAGGAATGGAAGAACATTCAATAGAAGTTAACAACATGATTCCTTACCATATTTTGCTTTCAATCATGTTAGGGAATTTGTCAATCAATAAATCTTATTAAGCATTTACTAGGTTCCAGGTTAATGTATTGGTGATACAAATCACAAATGAAAACAGTGCCTGACTCAAGGAGGTCTATGGAAAGAGATAGCATGTACACATAAAATTGTATACAAAATAAATACAATACAATTTGAAGAAGGAGGAACTAGTAATTGGGGGTGATTAGAAAAGGCTTTGTGTAAAAGCTGGAAACAATTGAGCTTTGAAAGGAACTAGACATCCTAATCCAGTGGCATCAAACCCAAATAGAAAGGGAAGTCATGGAAACATACATAAGAATATCTGTAGGCCGCATATTGACTTTGAAAATCATATAATAATGTTATCTGTGTTTTATTGTATTTTTATTTATTTTGTCAAATATTTCCTAATTCCATTTTGATCGGGCTTGAGCCACACGAGGGAGTATTATGGGCCACTGACCCCTCTGGCCCAAAAGGTTAGGGATAGGGAAGAGTGATGCATTTCACACACCCAAAGTAGGGAGAAAGGAGATGAAGTACCAAGCCTTACAGAAATGAATGAATTAGAGGACACATAAGCATAAAATAAAACGACAAATTGAATAAATTCATCTAGGGCAGAAATGACCCCAAATTTATGGAAAGGGAGGGTAGGCTGTTAGGAAGGGATGATATATTGGGTAAAATTATCAGGAAAAGTTCCATGGAGGAGGTGAGCCTTGAAGAATGTTTTATATAGAAAAGATAAGTATAAACAAAGACATGGGTGTGGAAACTGCCATTATTCACAGAGCAAACAATGAGGAGTCCTACACAGAGAGAAGAAAATATATGTTGTGTAGAAAGGGGTAGCAAAGTTTATAAGATTGTACGTGTGAAGGTAGAAGGAACTTTAGGGGTCATTCAGTTCTCATTTTACATATAGGGAAATTGAGTCACAAGAAGACCAAATGACTGGTCTGAAGCTGCACCAGCAGCAGATAGTAGAATCAGGATTTTAACTTGGTTCTTGGGCTTCAAATCTAACATCCCTCCAACAATACCATGTTGCCTTTTTGGGTAGTAAAGGGACACTTAAATTGCAGAGGTCCTCAGCTTAGTCTAGGGTTTTGGTGACCTTATGGTGACAGTGTATTTGGAAGAGTAGGCTTACGGTGGTGTAAGTTGGACATGAGGCATAGGGGATCAAGATGGAGGCTCCTTTCAGCAAGGGCCCTTTTACTGTAATTCAGGCATGAGGTAATGAAGGCCTGGACTAAGATGGAGGCAGCAGGAAGGGAAAAATGAAATGATCTGGGAGATGTTACTAATGGTCAGTTAGAAATCATATGAGAGACAGTTACTTAGATGCATCAAACCTCCAGGCAGAGATTTAGAGACATCTGGCTGGTTGAATTTTTAAATTTTCATTTGTAACTTGGCATCTTTTTAACAGCAAGTTTTAGGGGGTAAAGTATTGGCAAACTTATATATATATATATATATATATTTTTTATATATAATTTAAAACAGCCTTTCCTAAGAGCATTCAAATGACACCCCGCACATCTTTACATAAATCTATTACTTTTCCTTTTGGCGATAACTAACAGGATTTCTAGAAAGAAATGTAATGGTTATTTCTAAGATACCACACTAGAGGTGCAGAGACTTGCCCTCATTCATCTCTGTTGTGTATCCCTTTTCCTGTTGCTGTTGCTGCTGAAAACTGATTTTGGTCTTCTGCTGCTAACACCTGGTTTCTCATTACTCTCAATGAGAACAGCTGGAGTCTCGCTAAGAAAATTTAGTTTGGCAGACAGGTTTCAAAACAGTGTTTATTGTTGTTATTATTGTTTTTCCCAAAAAAAAACTGTTTATTTTTTCCAGTGGGATAGTAGTTAGTGGTAGCAAAGTTACTCATCAATATACATACACACAAACATATATATCTATGCACAGATGTGTGTACATATATACACATACAAGGCACAAATATGCGTGATATGCATGTATATATATATCTGTACATATATGTGCATATGCATATTGTGTGCATGTATATACATATATGCATATATACATATGTACATACATACATACATACACATGCACACCTACACCTACCAAATTGTGATTTTATCAGTATAGGGACTTCCAGTGATGACACATTTTCTACTAAAACAGGTCAGTTTTTTCTCTGCAGCCATTTAGCTGTGGATGAGTATACTGAGAGGTAATATGACTTACCCAGGGTCCCAAAGCTGAAGTTGATCAGAGGAAGACCTTGAACCCAGGTCTCCATGACTCTGAGGTTGGCATTCTATCTGCTATACCAGGCTGCCTTTTTACACTTTCCATATGTGTTTATTATTTAGCATTCATGCTGGATACCTTAAGTGCCTACTGTGCTTGGTGTTACATTGGTGGAGGTCATATGAAATTTGGCTAAAGCATCATCTCTGCCCCCTTGTAATTTTAAATTTTGTGCGGGGATAAGACATCCATAGATATTTATATTTCAGGTATTATGAAGAAACTACTTTGGAGAAGTATAAAATAACTGTAATGGGACAGGGGTAGGAACACTGGTTCTGGAGCCAGAATACCTGGGTTTGAATCCAGCCTCTGGTCTTGGTATGCATGTAACCTTGGATAATTCCCTTTTCCACCCCTTGTCTCACTTTCTTTTCTGTAAAATGAGGCAAGAATGGAAGCCTTATAGATTCCTTCCAACTTTATATCTATTTACTTATGAAAGTTAATACCCGGGGGATTCTGGGATGATTTCATGGAGGGGGTAATTTTTGAACCGAGCTTTGTGAATGGATAAGAATCCATTCTAGGCTTCAGGAGGAGCACGGACAAAGGTGTTGAGGCAAGAAGGATGTTCAGTGGTTTTGGAGGGCTTGAGGTCCTTGCTCTATCATTTAAGATCTGGATGACATTTGGAAGGTCATTTAATCTGGATCTCAGTTTCTTCATCCATAAAGTAAGGGGGCTGGATTAGATTATGTAGCTCTAAATCTATGAGACTGTGTAGACTAGTTTGACTGGAACACAATATTCATGCAGTGGGGTATTATGAAGTACAGCTAGGAAAGAAGGTTGTGTCAGATAATGGAGGTCCTTGATTTCCAAGCAAAGAAATTTGACTTTTATGCACTGGCAGTTGGGAGTTACTAAAATATTTGAGCAAAGGAATAACATGATCATATATTCAAAATAAATCAAGTAAGTATTTACTATACACCTACAATGTTCTGGACACTGGGGCAACAAAAACAAGGGAAAACGAGTTCATGCCTCAACAAGTATATATTATAAAGGGGTTGTAACATGTACATCTGATACTAAATTCTGGGTTTGGATCTGTTTTAAGTTCGACATTTCTATACATATCCAAAAATAGAGATCATCCTGATAGTGATGGGGAGATATTTGTTCTTTTGGAAGCTGGAAGAAATCAAAATCAGAAAGTCCTATGAGGAGGAGGCTATGTTCAAAATCCCAGAGAATTGAAGTGAAGGTTTGTATTCAGATGGCAGAAATAGAAGGGATGACTCATGTAGGAGGGATGTTATAGATGTGGAATAGCTAGGCTTTCTTAACTGATTGGATATAAAAGATGAATAAGGGCTATTCAGAAATAACCCAAAGTTTTTAGCATGTAGACAAAGAGGATAGTGGTGCTACAGACAAATGGTGATGTCAGGAGGCAAAACAAGTTCATAGGGGAAGAGAAGGTGCCACCACAATATACAAATGGATATTCTTCTGGCAGTTGAAGACGCAGGTATAATGTTCAGAAGAGAGTTCATAAATGAGAAAACAGATGTGAGATTCATTTGCATAGAAATTGTGGTTGAAGCCATGAGAAGAAGGAAATAGACATGAAAGATTATGTAGAGAGAGAAGGAAGGAAAGCCAGGGTCAGACTTTTGGGGATACACAAATTAAAGCATTGGGAAGGGGATGGGAAGACAGTCCAGGAGAAAAAGAAAGAAAAGTTAGAGAATAAGGAGGGGAAAAAGGATTGTTGAGTGCTGCTGAAGTCAAGGTGGAGGGCAGGGGAAGGATATTCAGTAGGATGGTGTGGCCAACAGGATCAAAATAAGTTAAGAGAATTTTTTGAAAAGGCCTTTGAATCTGATATTTAGGACGGCATTGGTGGCCCTTAAGAAAATACTTTCAGGGGCGTCTAGGTGGCACAGTGAATAGAGCACTGGCCCTGGAGTCAGGGGGACCTGCGTTGAAATCCGGTTTCAGATACTTAACATTTAGTAGCCATGTGGCCTTGGGCAAATCACTTAACCCCAATTGCCCTGCCTTGACCCCTCCAAAAAGTAAAAAAAATCCAAAAAAACAACCCTTTCAATTTGAAAAGAATTGAGGAGAGAGTCCTTAATGGGGAGGTAAAGGCATGGGGTTTAGATAGCTTTTTGTTTATTTTTTAATTTTTATGAAAAGATTTATGATAAGATGTATAAAAATTTATAGTATTTTAAAGAAACCATACTAAATGGTTCCATACTTTTTCTTGAATGGATGTTTCTATTTGACAGTAGAAACATGCTTTCAGTGAAGGCTCTGTGCTTTAATGCTTCCATCTTTGTTCCAACAACCATGCTTGTCAATTTATAGTTGAGTTATCACATATGCAACACTCTTAAATGCAGCCCAAAGCAGATTAAAAGGTAATTGGGAAGGGGTGTCTAGGTGGCGCAGTGAATAGAGCGCCGGCCCTGAAGTCAGAAGGACCTGAGTTCAGAGCCGGCCTCAGACACTTAATCCACACAAACAAAAACCTAGCCTTGTAACCTTGGGCTTGGGCAAGTTACTTAACCCCAATTGCCCTAAAGGGGCGGCTAGGTGGCGCAGTGAGTAAGAGCGCCGGCCTCGGAGTTGGGATGACCCGAGATCAGATCCGGCCTCAGAAAATGAGCACCCACGCATAAATAATGACTAGAGGTGTAACCTTGAGCAAGTTACTTAACCCCAATTGCTTTAAAAAAAAAAAAGGTAGGGGCGGAGCCAAGATGGCGGAGTAGAAACAGCTCATCCAAGCCACTCTGCCCCCACATTCCCCCCAAACGATGTAAAAGGGGACTCTGAACAACTTCTGGAGCCCCAGCACCCACAGAACGACACAGAGAAGCTAAACTCCCGCTGAGGACAGCCCAGCAGCCCTGCAGGAAGGACCAGCGCAGTGGTCTGGGAGCGCGCAGAGCACAGGAGCCAAGCCGAGTCCAGGTCCGCGTGAGCCAAGGTTTTAGCCCCAGGGCAGCAGGGCCAGCAGCCAGCTGGAGGAACCCCAGAACACCAGGAGCTGTGGCGACTCCAGAATTATCAACATAGACTTGCCTGGGACAAAGTAAGAGGTTAGTGTCCTATGGACTTTGGGACTGGTATTAGGGAATGTGTCGGCTCCCTCCCCTGGGGGCTAGAAGCCGCTGAGGACAAATGCCATTTTGTAGTTTTCAGAGGCGGCTCCCGCTCCCAGCCTGCAAATTTGTAGGGAGATCCAGCGATCAGTCTTGGGGGATAATCGCTCTTGCTTTAACCTCCCTGGATCTGGATTGTGATCTAGGGTGGAAGTCGTGGGTGGGTTTACAGCTTGCCAGAAACGGAAGTTGCCCCCGACACGTTTGGGACGAAAATTCCTCTATCTGGCCTTAAAGCCATAGTGTGGCAACAAGCCCAAAAGTCAAGTAATTAAGTGGCAACATGCCAAGGCAAAGGAAACAGAAAAATGCAACCTAGACTCCTATTTTGGGGGCATAGAGCGGGAAAAGGACTGTGAGGTCAGAAGTCCTGCTCCAAAAGCCCCAGGGGAAAACATGAACGGGTTGCAGGCCATAGAGGACCTTAAGAAGGACTTTAAAAATCAAATAAGAGAAGTGGAGGAAAAATTGGAAAGAGAAATGAGAAGGATGCAGGAAAAGTATGAAATGAGGGTCACCAGCCTGACTGAGGAAAACAACACCTTAAAAAATAGACTGACTCAAATGGCAAAGGAGGCCCAAAAGGGCAATGAGGAGAAGAATGCCTTAAAAAAGTCGAATTTGCCAGATGGAAAAAGAATCTCAAAAGTTCACTGAGGAGATTCATTCCTTCAGAGTTAGACTGGAGCAAATGGAAGCTAATGACTTTATGAGAAATCAAGATGCTGTTAAGCAGATCCAAACAAATGAAAGATTAGAAGGCAATGTGAAATATCTCATGGGAAAAACCACCGACCTGGAAAATAGATCCAGGAGAGACAATTTAAAAATTATTGGTCTACCTGAAAGCCATGATCAAAGAAAGAACCTAGAAATCACCCTTCAAGAAATTCTCAAGGAAAGCTGCCCTGATGTTTTAGATCCAGAGGGCAAAATAGAGGTTGAAAGAACCCACAGATCACCTCCTGAAAAAGATCCCAAAAAGAAAACTCCCAGGAATATTATAGCCAGGTTCCAGAATCCCAGATCAAGGAGAAAATACTACAAGCAGCCAGGAAGAAACAATTTCAATATTGTGGAAACACAATCAGAATAGCCCAGGACCTGGCAGCTTCTACACTGAGGGATCGAAGGGCATGGAATATGATATTCCAGAGGGCAAAGAACTGGGAATGAACCCAAGGGTCACCTACCCAGCAAAACTGAGTATTTTGTTTCAGGGAAAATATGGTCATTCAGTGGAATAGAGGACTTTCAAGCATTCTTGAGGAAAAAACCAGAATTGAATAGAAAATTTGACATCCAGACACAAGAAGGAAGAGATGCCTGAGAAGGTAATCAGGAAAAGAAATCAAAAGGAACTTATCAAAGTTGAACTATTTACATTCCTATATGGAAAAGCAATAACTGTGACTGATGATATCTTTCTCACTATGAAAAATAATGGAAGAAGGGGGTGTGGTCATATGAATACATATGTGAATGTGTGTGTATATGGTTACAGTTATATGGACAGAGGGCATAGGTTGAATTTGTTGGGAAGGGAGAATACTCAAGGGATGAAATTATGAGGTGAGAGAGGAAAGTGGCAAGAGGAGATGGGGAGAGACAGGGTAGTGTAAACTATTCCATGCAGAAGAAGCAAGGGGAAGTGGTTGCAAAAGAGGGGGAGAATAAGGAAGGCTAAAAGGCAAAACCACATTCACATTGAATTTGGTTCAGGGAGAAAATGACATACAAACTAAATGGGATATCTCAACCTGCAGCAGGATAGGGGGAAGGGGGATGGGAGGAGGGATGATGGATGGGAGGGCATCCTTGGGGGGAGGGGAGGTTGGAAGTACCCACTATAGAAGAGGGACAGGATCATGTAGAGAATGGACCAGGTGGGGGCTGGGATGAGTGGGAGGGAATTATAAGCAGCCTTGTACAATATATCTACTATGATAATGTTTTGCATAGCTAGACATGTACAACATATACTGAATTACTTATCTCCCAAGAAGGAATGGGTGACAAGGGAGGAAGGAAATGGATCTGAAATTTGAGGTTGTAACATTAAATGTTTCAAATATATATAAATACTATTGTTAATACTCTTTTGCTTGTAATAGGGAGATAAGATTTGCAGGCATTGGGATGCAAAGACTCACCTTCCTCTAATGGAAAAGTCGATGGGGGTATGGGAGAAGGTATGGGAGAGAGCAGATTGGAGGAAGTGATATCTTGTGGGATTAATGTTCTGGGAGGTTGGGTAGGGGAATAATGGGGGGAAAATGATTGTAACTCAAAATCTGGCGGAAATGAATGATGTAAAACAGAAGTTAATAAAGCATTTGTTTAAAAAAAATTTAAAAAAAAAGGTAATTGGGAAATATATAACAAAAGAAGTAAAAATACAACAGACCAAAGATAATGTTAATTTGTGGCTTGAGAAGTCAATAGTCAATATACATCTGCGGGGACCTTTATGTGCGTTTTGTTGCCCTTCTTTTCTTTTGAGTTTAACACCACTGGCCTGGTCTTCTTGGATCTTCCCACTGTTCTGCTATATCATTTGCAAATGGATCACCCATAGAGGGAACAATTCATGAAGTTTTGTATAACGATTCTGGAATGCTGGAGACCATTTTTCTTTCATTATATCAGAATGTTTTTTTTTTTTTTTTTGCCAAACTATCTCCATCAGGATGATACATGTACTTTAAGATCTGCCATTGGATATTCTCCTAGAAGAGATAGTTTAAGTTCAAAAGTCACTTCTTCCAGAGGAAGAATCTGGTGGGCCTGGAATGATTACATGAAAGTACCATGTGTTGCTTTCACTGGGTTCTGATTTTATCCCTGGAATTGATTCTGCCAGCCAAGACTGGGTTTCCTTGATAATTTTGGGGGCAATATGAAATTCAGCCTCTGGGTCTTCTGTAGACAGCTTAAGAAGATTAACAGTGAAAGGTAGAAATGTTATGTTAATTATGTGGGATAGAATGCAAGTTCTTTTTTTAAGGGCACGGGAGACTAAACGTGTTTGTAGAAAGATGGAATGGAACTATGGGAGAGGGGCAGATCGGCATTGAGAAGAGAAGAGAAGGGAATGGCTCAGGTAAGATCCTGCTGGATAGTCTGAGGAATGGAATTAAAGGTTCAGATAAAGGGATTCACTTTAAAGAGCAATCAGAAGGCTTCTGTGACCAGAGGGGAGAAGATACAGGATAATGTTGATGAGTGGTATTAAGGAATGGAAGTGAGAGGAGCACTGAGGGAGCTCATACCTGGAGTCAGGAAGTCCTGAGTTCAAATCCAATCGCAGACATTTGCTAACTGTGTGGCCATGGGCAAGTCACTTAACCCTGTTTGCCTCAGTTTCCTCCTCTGTAAAATGATCTGGAGAAGGAAATGGCTAATTGTTCCAGTTTCTTTGCCAAGAATATTCCAAATGAGGTTTCAAAGTGTTGAACACAATTGAACAACAAGCAACAAGTATACATTTATACAGTAGTTGGTGAAGCCAGCATTATTTTATGATTTTATCATCCAATGCTAAGTATTCTTGGAGGCAATTATCTGGAGATGAGGATCCAAAAGCCTAGAAATTAGAAGATGTGAGGGGTTCTAGGATAATAGCTGATGTTAAAGTGGCCATGAAGGGTATGGATTCTTTATCTATCTCTTGGATTCCCTGACTTTCTTCAAGTCCCATTTGGAATTTTACCTTCTACAGGGAGCTTTTCCCAATCCCTCTTAATTCTAGTGTCTTCTCTCTGTTGATAATTCCCTATTTATCCTGTATATAGCTTGATAGTATATCATTTGCATTCCCCATTAGGTTGAAGGCATGGACTACCTTTTGACTTCCTATGTTTCCATAGCACTTAACACAGTTTCTAGCACATAAAAGGTGCTTAATAAATGTCTATTGAATTATTGACTTGTACAATCCCAAGAGACAGTGAGATTAAAGAGATGTTGCTATAGGACTGAATTCAAAATGGAAGTGTGGAGGTTGAAAGCATTTGTAATCAGTCTGTCAGGGGGATTATCAACAGAAATGCTGCAAGAGATGGGTTGGAGAGGAAGATCACAAGCCTCAAGTTACTGAGAAATTTAGGAATGTGACCTAAAAGTTGGTAGGTAAAAGGAACAAGAATAGTGTGAGCTGAGATAAACAGAATCCATGGATCTCAAAAAGAGAAAGGTCATTTAAAGATGGTGGTGGAGGAATGCAAGGCAAATAGCAGTGGAGAGCAAGAAATATCGCTACCCTTCTCCTGTGAGCTGGAGGAAGTGGGAGAGTGTCCTTAGCGAACTGTGCAATGTGGCACCTTTAGAGCAGAATCAGTTTTAAGTAAAAGAATGGTTGAAGAATGGTAGTTGAATAATTTGGGGATAGTGGGGAGATAGGAAGTATAATCAGCTTATTATCAACAATGACATATGCAAGAAGCAACATAAAAAGATTTCATCAAAATGTGTATAACTGGAAAGGAAGGGACCATTCATATAGGGAGAATGAGAAAACAAGAACATCTGAATGTGGTGCTTGTATTTACAATATTAAAAAAATCCTGAGGTAGGTCTCCAAGCCACGTGTTATATCTCCTGGGGGAGGGTTTATAAAACAGGAATAAGAGTTACATAGAATAAGGTTTGGATGGGTTGTGAGCTATTTCAGTGTAGGGAGCATGGGAACCAATGAAATGATAGACCCATTGAAGTATAATGAGAATCTGGGAGGAGATAGTATAGGCATGCTGCTTGTATCTTAGATGTTAAGACCAGATGACTGAATCCTGGAGAGCTGATTATGGGAGGTAAATTACTATGACATAGTCTATTGGCCAAACAACCAATCAGAGATTCAAAGGTTAACCCAGATTTGAAAGTAGAATTTGTAGTATTATATGTAAGTGCCTGTGTGTAACTCATTTGGGTGAGGGTTTGCTGTATATCATTGTAGGAAATTTGGGGGAAATGGTTTAATGGATAGGACTTAGTTCAAATATTGCTTCAGACACATACTTGTTGTGTAACACTGGGTAAGTCATCAGATCTCTTTCGGACTCGGTTTCCCTATCCATCAAATAAGGAGTTGGACCAAACAATCGCTAAAGTCTTTTCCAGTTCTACCTCTATGATCCTATTATCATACAAAGAACGCAAGCAATGGTCACAATAAGAACAGAACATTAGTAAAAACGTGGTGAAGCAGACACATATCCAATGCATTATTCCTTGCTCAATTTTATTCCTGAATCTCCACTTGAATCTCTACTCTTATGCTTTGTGGCTTGTTTTTTGGAGACCAAAGAGTTGTAGAGCTCATTGTTGTAGACCTTTGATAAAGTAGATGACACACCAAGGTCATTAGAGTGTAATAACTCCAACTTCCCATAAGAATTTAAGTTTCATGAGGTCAGGAACTATGTTGCTTATACTTGTGTTTCCAGGTCTTAGCACAAGTACCTGGAACATTGTATATGATTAACAATGCTTGCTCCATCCATCCATCCATCCATCTATCCATCTCTTTATCTATCTATCCATATATCTATCTATATCTGAAAGAAATAAACTTATAGCCTACGCATCATTTGGAGTTATTTACTACAGACCCTGGTTGAATTCAGAAAGCTGTCACACATTCCCTTTTCTCTCAACCATTTGTAAGACAAGAAGACCCTCATTTGAACCTTAGTAAGACAGAGAACCTCCAAGATTATGGTTCAATGTGTGGTTCATTGTAAACTTCTGGGATGTTCCCCTCCATCAATATAAAATAGTCTTTTTGGTGCTCTGCCTTGAGGAGCAGGCTGCCTGGCAGACCATCTTCTCCCTCACTGAAAAGGACCCTCTATTGGACAACGTGGAGGATCTCCAGGAAATATTTAATGCTCTCTCTTCCCCTTTCCCTTAAAGTAAGATGGCTAATCAGATCTAGAAGGATCAATGGACTGTCACTCCACTTGGTTTCCTGAAAACACCCTGATACCACCTGGACCTGACTGGTTTACACTTTGCCCATTTCATCATTCAGACTGTCTTTTCCATTCTGAAGTGGGAAATGTCTTTCTCCTGCCCAAGCATTCCCCTAATTGTCTGCCTGTATTTCCCCTACCTTGGATAGGTTATTGCACATTGATGCATTAGAGGGAGGCCCCAAAGAGCTTCTTCCAAGGGGTTCTACTGTGTATCCTCTTGACTTTTGAGGGTATCTGTGAACTCTACAGGTTCCTGTTGGGAGGGTCCTAGGAAGTAATTGATTGTTTGGTGCAGGAACCTGAGGATATCACAGTCACAGATGTCCTAGCCCCTTAAGTATGGGCAGAATATTCACTTTCCTTTGGAGAGAAAAGAAATTTCTCACAGAATGTATTTAAAAAACATTAAAAAAACCAAAGGAAAGGAGGGGGAACTAGGACATTCTTTAATATGATGCTGAAATCCTGGATTTCCAAGTCATTGCTTGGGAACTTAGGGAAGAATAGGTGAATCCTGTGAAGTCCTGTGGGCTAGATGATTAGAAAAGTGGCTCCGGCATGTGCTTATTATCCCCTTAGTGCTTGTTGCACAACATTTGATGTTTGCACCTGTCTGCACGCACTTACCATGTATTATTTTATATGACAGCTATTTTTGTGTAGGCTGTCCCTCTATTTGAATTTAAGCTTCAGGGAGACAGGTTCCCTATGTTATCTAATCTCTTCATCTTCTCCCAGTGTCTAGCAAAACACTCACTACACATAGTAGGAGCGTAATAAATATTTATTAAATTGACTTATTGAATCATCAAAGTCAGACCACAAATCCACTACAATTCTCATCTCAGTGGGTTATTCTTCACACATGAGTAACACTGTCTGTGAATTTGTGCTTACCATTCTGACGCAGGACTTTTTTTTAAAGTATAAAAATATAGTATCTCTTGTCTGTTTGAGACTCACAATAGTAAATGGGTATACTTACTAAACCTAGACCTTCAATTATCTTTGATGGGCTGTGATTGTAATTGAATATTAGATTCCCATAGGTTGGCCACAGTAGATTGAGTGAACGCTAATATGGTCAAGCTTCAATAATTCAGATTAACTGGAGGGATGCCACTCTGAATGAGTTAGTCTGAATTGCTGATTATTTTTAAAAAAGGAAATGTTATTTTGATAACCAAAAACTAAATCTAGTGTAATATTCCCATCACAGGAGGATCATGTCTTGGACATCAAATAGACTAATCTTTCTGCCATGTTTTTTGTTTTGTTTTTTTACTTTTTGGAGGGCAATTGGGGTTAAGTGACTTGCCCCAAGGTCACATGGCTAGTTTTTGTGTTAAGTGTCTGAGGCTGGATTTGAACCCAGGTCCTCCTGACTCCAGGGCTGGTGCTTTATTCACTGTGCCACCTAGCCGCCCCCTCTGCCATGTCTTAAGATAAAGCAGTATTGTTGTGTGTCTGTGGTGGGACTGAAAGAGGAAAACCCAGGGAAGAGGTGACCTAGAGTACAAAAAATGAAATCCTGCTCCCAGTAGCCCAGAGGTACAAAAGGAGTTATAGGGTTAACATAAAAAGGAGAAAAGAGATGGGGAAGGAGGATGAAATGAAGCAAAATCTGGTACAGCCATTTGGAAAGCAGCAAGAGATATAGGCATTCTTTCTCCATGCCATAGGGAAAAAAGGCAAGATGGCTGTATCCCTCCAAAGTAAAGACAGATAGATTGCTCCACTGGTGATTGGTCAGACACTGAGCTATTCCAAGTCATTAGCTGAGTGTTACTGGCACTGTTTTCTAAGCATTTTCCATCATTCTGTTATAAATCATGTTGGGTTTTTTTTTTTTTTTTGGAAAAAATTTCACTTATAAATGCCTGTGGGCAATCTAGGAACATGAATTTTCCTTTATCCATTGGTTTATGGGATGAGAATATAGGGGCAGTTACTGAAGTCACCCAGGAGATAGTGACCCCTTCCTACATCAGGGCTGAGATATCAGTCATTCAGTCAATTGAATTTTTTTCCCTCTCTAACTGGAGACATAATCATGAGTCGTTCATATATGTCACAATTATGCCTTCAGGGGCAATATTAATATGAAGCTAGATCTTTCAGTCTGCCCTGTCATGCTCAGAGCCTAATCTGTTGTTTTGCTCTGTAATTCAGACCCAATAAGAACCATGAGATCCTCAGGCTCAATAGCAAAACCTAGCATTTCACTAGTATTTCTACTTCAGGTCATCCTGGATCTGCTTTTAATGAATTAGCATAATTTATTTATAATCATTACCTTAATTGTTCTTATGAAAATGGATACCCTTAAACAGCAGTTATTTCTTTTGACAGCTTCCTTTACATCATTCCCTTTCATTCTCTGCCAAGAACAATAAAGCACCCCCATAACCCCCATCCCCCCCACTATCTATAATATTGCTTGTAAAGTTTAGTCAAGGGTAGCATTCTTCACAGAGACTAGATTGTTTAGTTCTGAATTAACACATTAAAGGAACTGGGAATTTGTATGAAGAAAGGGATGGGGTGGAGGCATTTGTGTATGTCCTCCTCTTTAGTCTGGGATTTCTTTGAGAGCTGGGCATTTTTTATTTTTTGCTTTTCTTTGTATTCCCAATAAGTGTAGCACTTGGCACATAGTAGGCCTAAATAAGTGATTATTACTTTAACTTGATTAGTTGGGTGCCCAAAGGCCTGCCTAGCTACAGCTTCCCCTCAGGGTTCTAGGGGTACTTCTATGAGTAAATGGCATTTTATTCAGTAGTATCATCTTTATTTTCTATTCTTGTCTTCTTCCCCATAGCAATCTCTAATTATATTTTCTAAATATAAAGTCTAAATATAATTATATCTAAATATAAGTTTCTAAATATATTTGCTCTTATATATTAATGGACCCTGTAATTAGCATCCTGATATCATTTAACCAATTAACATCAATTAACTTTTACAGGGGGGTGTTTACTGAGAATGTATGGCAAAAATAGAAGTATAAACACTGAACCTGTGGCAAATGCTTCCCTTTCTTATCCCGGACCCTGGGGAGAATAAACTCATAGTGACTGCTACAAGCATTTTCTCTACAACGCCTACTTCTGAATGTGACATTTGCCAAGGAATCAACCACTCCTTCACTGTCTCCATCCACTGGTGGGTGGGCTCTGACAGATCATTCCCAAGGCTACACTGGAGCCCCATGATCTGCTGCTGGCAAACTCTGGGATGAACTCCTGTTACTGTACCTTGGTTGTTTTGACCTTTCAAAGTCTCACAACACCTTCTGCAAAAGGGGGAAAAAAGACACTAACAAGAGCCAGTCTTCACCTGCAGGCCCTGAGCAGTTTGTCTTTCCCACTAGAATGGAGCCAGGGTAGAGAGGCTGAGCTGTCTTTATGAGAGTCTTGCACATATATTCACATATAATTCCAGCTCAGCAGCCAACTGAAAAACCTTCCCTCACTTTTTGTCCACTTCTTTTATAGGTAATCTGTTGAGTATCCTGGGGGCCTTTTGGTTCCTTTAATATCTTGAAGAGTGGCAATATATTTCATCTCTCTTGCCATCTGAGTAGATTGGATGTTCTTTGAGGACAGGGACTGTCTTTTGTCTCTTTTTGTATCTCCAGTGCTTAGCACAGTGCCTGGTACATGGAAGGCACTTAATAAATGCTGATTGATTGATTGATTGATTTTCTATTCTGGTTATCCGTATCATAGATGTTTTCAGTTCCACTTTTTGAAGTCCAGTCTTGGTTGATAATGATAAAACAGCCTGTTCACATCTACTATGCACCTATTGTTTGTCTCTGTAGTCAGTTTTAATTTGATTTTATTCTTCTTTCAGCTCTATAAAAAGACATTAAGCCAAGATTAAAAAGAAAAAAATAGGAAAGGTAGGAATAGGAGCATGAGAGACACCCTGGTGAAGTAGACAGCCCATCTCTGAATCAAGACCTCGATTTAATTCATGCCTTTGTCACCTGCTAACTGTGTGCCCTAGACAAGTCATTTAAGCCCTCACTGGCCCAGCCAGCCCCTCTCTAAGAATGTTGTTTTAAAGCCAGTGCTGATCCCACTGAGGAACTCCCCAGAGCAGACTATAGATCTGTTAAACAAACATAATACAGCAACAGTTTTACATCACATAGACGATTTTCTGATTTAGAAAGTAGTTTACTCACAGTGTTCTGATGACAGGCCTTTCTAAGAACTTCTGTCTTTAGTTTGTAGATGAGAGAACTAAAGGTTAATTGAATTTAACAAATTGAATGCCAGGCACATAGCAGTAATGGGTAGAAAGCTGATCTAAGAGTCTGATGGAGTTGGGTTCAAGGCCCACTTCTAACAGTTACTGGCTTTGTGATGTTCGATAAAGCACTTCAACTTTCAAACTCAGTTGGGAGTTGTTAACCTGTGTGTGTGTGTGTGTGTGTGTGTGTGTGTGTGTGTGTGTATGTGATGGATCTCTTTGACAGTATGGCAAAATTTATGGACCCTTTCCTTGAATAATATTTTTATTTGTATAAAATAAAATGTAAGATTACCAAGGAAACTGATTTTATTAATTTATTGATCAACCAATAAACATATGATACTGTGCTAAGTGCTGAATATATCAAACTATCTGTCTCTTTGTCTATATTTATATCAATCTTAGTCTGTCTGTTTAAGTCTCATAGTTTCCTGACCCCAATTGAAGGAGTCCTGAATCAATGTAGTTGCTAAGACTAAGAGTTGCTGAGAAAGACCTGATCATCATTGGAAAGGAGGGTTTCCTCATCGTGAGTTCCTTATACCAGTGAAATCCTTGCTCCAGTCCTAGAGTGCTCTTACATCCTATTCAAGGACCAGTAGTAATGCTTGGCAAGGAGGATAAAATAAAAACAAAACACACACACACACACACACACACACACACACACACACACACACACACACACACACACACACACACACACACACACACAATGTCCCTGTCCTCAGGGAACTTATATTCTACTAGGATTGGATTGGTATGGGCCACAGAGTACATACAAAATATATAAAAAGCAACTCACTGTGATTTCAAGAGGGAAGATGTTTAGGAATTAGGCAGGGTCTCATGCAGTAGTTTGCACTCCAGTTGAGCTGAGGAATAGATCACCAAGTGAACAACAGGCAGGGCCAGGCCTAGGACTGAAGTCTTCTAGTTCCAAGTTCCTGTCTGCTTGGCCCACCATTCCTTTGGTGGGGCTGGGATGGGGGGGAGTATTCTCCTTGCAATTGCCAAGATTAGGTGTACTATAAAGGAAATGAAATAGTTTTTTTTTTTAAGGAGGAAAAAATTACATGAAGAAAGACAGATGATTTACAATAAAAAATTAATTGGAAACCTTTTAGTTGCACTTGGTTTCTAGTTGACTGAACCAAGTTCTTTTCTTGAAAGGTCAATGAGTTTGTAATTCTTAGCCACTCTGAAGAGGAAACTGCTTATTTGCTTTATAAATCTCCCTTTAATGAACATAGGGAAGAGGTGAATGTAATTAATATGTGGTTTTTCTGAAGAATAAAATCTACCATACAACACACACGTGCACACAGACAGATGCCCCCCCCCCAAGTCCCGCTACACCACTGCCCCCTCCAAAACAAAGGCAAAACAAAATCAAACTATATTACTATAAAATGCATGTTGGACACCTAAAATTGGATATTGCAACTGCACCTGAATTTGTAAATATCTCATATTTTTCCCAATGCAGTAAATCATAGGCTTGGTTGGGAGTTTGTTGTCTCTTATGCAAATATTGTAGTTTATTACATTTCACTGCAGAATGGAAGTGTTTTTTTTTGTTTTGTTTTGAAAATATTTCTGTTTTTAGCCTGGCTGACTATAGGGAATTTGTATAGGGAAGGAGGTAAAATTAAATCTTGATTATCTAGGAATGAGAAATAGCATTTCTATTAATTGAATTTTTAAAAATTAATTGAAGGTTCTACCCAGTAAACCCTTTTCTTTCCCCAATACATGCATTTTTTTTCCTGAAATACCTGAATCTATCTTCTTACTGCTGTAGGAAGTATAATGCTTTGGGCATAGCCCAACTTACACACTATTGTTCTCCTCTATATGTCTTTCTAAAATAATGCACAAATCTGATTATGCCATTCCTCTGATCAAAAATATTCAGTGGTTCCCTGTTGTCCATCAGATAAAGAGCAAATTCCTTACCCTACTATTTAAGTCTCTCTATACTTTAGTGTTACCTTTCCTTTCTAGTTTTAAACCACATCACTGCCCCTTATATACTCCAGTCATTCAAAATGCTTCTTATCAAATTCCAGAACTTGTCAGTTCCTGACTGTTTATTACTTGCTTCATTCTCCCACCTTCACATTTTCTCCAAATAATTAAACTAAAATGAACATTTAGCAAAAACAAATGCAGAGTCTTCTGTCCAAACAAATACCTCTAAAAACCAAAAATAGAGCAAGACAGGACAGATCAAACCCCTGCCTTATTCTCTGGTTGTAGCCTTGAGAAGTTACATGGTAGGAGAAGTAAGGGCAGCTCAGAGTCTTATGTCAGTTAGTGCCAGGAGATGGTGCCAGGAAGAGGTGTCAGCAGGTCCTGCCTGATACCTGTTATGACACTGCGTTGCTTTGACTGGCTTTAACTTCTCTCCTCCTCTGTTATCTCTGTCAAACGAAGATGTTAACACCTTCCCTACCCATATCACAGGGATTTTGTTGAAGGAAAAAATGAGATTATAGAATGTTATTGTCCTGATTACCTTTGAGACAATCTAGTCCAATTCTTCACCTTGGCTAAGGAAACGAAGTACACAGAAATTAAGGACTTTAGCTTTGTAGTTGCAGAAATGGATCTCCCAGAGCCAGTTATCTTAACTCACAGGATAACTAACACAGATGATAGAAATAAAAATGTTTTTAAAACATGTGAGCAAAATAAAACAAAATATATAATGTGTATATTTCTTTTGAAAAACTAAATGTTAAGTTTGTAAAAGCAAATACTTTAAAGTTCATTGAATATCTTTGCTATTAAAATTTGTGTAAATTTATATAAAATTTGTATACATTGGTAACAGGAATAATCATTACCTTTGTATTATAATTAAATCTAGATTTCAGATGTTATTTTTCTAAAGTGGGAGTTGACTTGGATACAGCTATAGAGTACTGGACCTGCAGTCAGGAAGACTCATCTTCTTCAGCTGAAATCTGATGTCAAACACTCATTAGCGATGTGACCCTCAACCCTGTCTACCTCAGATCCTTATCTGTAAAATGATCTGGGGAAGCAAATGGCAAACCACTCCAGTATCTTTGCCAAGAAAACCCCAAATGGGATCATGAAAAGTTGAAGATGGCTGAAATGATTCAACAACAAATACTTGTATATTAAATTGAATTTTAGCCTGGGGATAGGTCTTTTTATTCATCAAATGTATCAGCTGATTTCCTCTGATCCCTTTTCCTCCAGCCTTTTTGTTATGGTTTGGCTGAAGGAATTCTGTATTGGAGCTAAGCTGTATGAAATTATTATTTGCCTATGGATTTGTAAAATATTGGATGGCATTCAAATTTATACTATGCTTTGAGCATCTTAAAGTGTTCCACAAGTATTTCACATCAATGTCAGAGTCTTCTTAAAACTTCTTTGGGATGAATGGCTTTCATAACCTTCTATCATTTTAGCCAGTGTTCTATCTTATGTGCTGACTCATTTCATTAGTGATGAACCATTGCCATCTGATATCTTCTCAGTGGTCCATGAGAAATTGGTGGCATTTTAATGGCCAACCTTGAAGTGAGAGGGTCGTTCAAAATGAGAAAGGAACAAATTATTCAGTCTTAAAGATATGCTAAGTTTCTTTGAATGGAATTACTCCCCTTCACACATTCTGTCCTAGTTAAAGTGACCTATTAGTTATTTCTAGTATGGTGCATTGTTTATCTTACCTCTGTCCTTTCACATAGGCTTTCCCTCATGTCTGGATTTCTTTTCTATTTTTTCTTTCCTTTTTTTTGCTTTTTGGAGGGTAATTGGGGTTAAGTGACTTGCCCAAGGTCACAAAGCTAGTTTTTGTGTTGTGTCTGAGGCCTGACTTGAACCCAGGCCCTCCTGACTCCAGGGCTGGTGCTCTATTCACTGCTCCACCTTGCCACCCCAATGTCTGCCTTTTTTTTCTCTCTTCAGCTCTGCTTAGAATCCCTGGCATTCCTCAGAACATAACTCCTATACAAGTCATTTTCTGTTCCCCCAAGTGTTAGTGATCCCCTTTAAATTTCTTTTGGTCTTTATTAATTTGTTTGTTTACTTTTAGTTTACAAGATTCAGTTCCACAATTTCTTGAGTTTCAAATTTTTTCTCCCTCCCCCCCCCCACGATGGCATACAATCAAGTATGGGATCTGCAAATACTTTCACATTAGACATTAGTCAGGTTATAAAGAAGGATTGTATCAGATGGAATGAACAATGGGAAAAAGGAAACAAAACCAAACAAGAAAAAGAAAGAGAGCAGGTAGTTTGCTTCAATCTGGATTCAAACTCAGTTCTTTCTAGTTCTTTCTCTGGATGTAGACATCTCTCTCCATCGAGTCTTTTGGGATTGACTTATATCACTGCATTGCTGAGAAGAGTCCAGTCTGTCATAGTTGGTCATCACACATATGTTGTGTCTGTAATTGTGTACAAACTTCTCCTGGCTCTACTCTTCTCACTCAGCATCAGTTTGTATAAGCCTCTCCAGGTAAATATGAAGTCCATCTGCTCCTCATTTCTTATAGCACAATAGTATTCCACTACATTCATATACCACAACTTGTTCAGCCATTCCCAAATTGATGGGCATCCCCTTAATTTCCAATTCTTTGCCACCACAAAAAGCTGCTAAAATATTTTGAAATTACTTATGTTTATGCTTTGATCTTATTTATTTACAAAGATATTATTCCTCCCCAATCAAATATAAGTTCTTTGAGGACAGAGGCCATTTGTTTTTTTGGAGCTGAATGGAAACTCGGAGTTCACTTAGCTTAACCTTAGCCTAATCTTTCCAGCAAAGAAACTAGGTGTATGTCCACAGAAAAGAGTGATTTGATCAAGAAACCATAGTTAATTCTTCTAAGAGTAGATAGATTTATCTACATGTTGAAAAATTGATTTGATAAGCTCAGACTGGTTTAAGAAATAATCAAATATATGTCTTTTGTTGATGAGTTTAAATGAATTTTTTTGGTTGACTGGATTGAGTGATGAGCTTTTCTGGTTAATTATTTCAAATAGGATTAGAGAGTCTATGTGGAAGTAAACAATTTATTCTGTTTTTATTTGATAAACTCTGATAGCACATTGGAACCCCTGCTCATGTTGGGGGATGAGACAAATACTATCATATTAAAACCATTTAAAATTAAACCATTTTTAAAAAAGAAGCTGTCAAGTTGAGGGCACATGATTAGATTGTGTCTATTTAAGTCTATGTAACAACAAGGTTTTTTTTTTCTTTTTTCTTTTTTGGAGGGGGGAAGGTAGGGCAATTGGGGTTCAGTGACTTGCCCAAGGTCACACAGCTAGTTTTGTGTTAAGTGTCTTAGGCTGGATTTGAACTCAGGTCCTCCTAACTTAAGGGCCAGTGCTCTATTCACTTTGCCACCTAGCCAGCCCAATATAATAACAGATTTTGTGGTATGAGTTTGGCGGTGTGATAGGTCAGCCAGAAAAGACAATACAATTTTGGGTTGTACTAAGAAAACCACAGTGTAAAAACTAAGAAAAATAATAATCCCACTGCCTTCTGTCCTGGTCAGATCACATTTAATTCTAGATGTCACATATTAGGAGGGACATCACCAGACCAGTTTTATGTCCAAAGGAGGATGGCTTTCCAGGATGATGATGAAATAGAAGAGTATGCCATATGAGACTCAGAGGAAGCCATGGGAAGTTAGATGACAGTTGACTTCAAGTATTTGAAGAGATATCTTGTGGAAAAAGGATGAGTTTTTTTTTTGTCTGGTCCTGGAGGGGGGAGAATTAGGAGTAACTTGTAGAATGCTTTGGAGAAATTCTTTATTCATTTCTTCCTGATTGACTCCCCATTTGACTCCAGCTTTTACTCAGCATATAGTTTCATCTTCCTTGACTGAGAAAATCAGGCATCCATAGAGTTGTCCCAGCTCTCCTATTCCACCTTGCAAGACAGCTGTACATTTTTATCTATCCTCTTCTTTCCCTTTTCAGGCATCTAGAGACCCATTGTCCAAGTTTCTCCCTCTATTTCTGCTCTTGATTTTATTCCTTCTTTTCTCTTTCTGGTACTTTTTCCATTCTCTTTCTTTTATTTTATATTTTTTTCTTTTTGGAGGGCAATTGGGTTTAAGTGACTTGCCCGAGGTCACATGGCTGTTTTTTGTTTTAAGTATCTGAGGCCGGATTTGAATTCAGGTCCTCCTGATTCCAGGGCCAGTGCACCACTTAGCCACCCCTATTCTCTTTCTTTCTTGTCACTGAATCATCAACTTTAAGAATTTACAGGGACCTCAGCCATCATTTGGTCCAACTCATATATGACAGGAATCCTCACTATAACACATTAGACAGAAGATCATCCAACCTCTGCTTGAAGGAAGAACTGTAAGGAGGGCAAACACAATCACTTCCCTATGCAGCCCTTTCCAGTTTGGACAGCTCCCATTGTTTAAAAGGTTTTCTTGACATGAAGCCTAAGCAACATCAAGCCTTTTGTGGTCACACAGAACAAATCTAATCCTTCTTGCACAAGATAGCACTTCAGATAATAAAATTTGCCTATCACAAACCCACTTTGAGTCTTTTTTTTTCTTTTCTAGGTTAAAAATGTTGAATTCTTTCAACTGATTCCATTGTGACATGGTTTCAAGGTTCATCATCATGGTTACTGTCCTTCTCTGCACACTTTCCACTTTATTAGTCTTCAATCCGTCTATCTGTCATAGTTTCTTTCCTTCTATGTACAAAGATATTAACCTTTCTCCTACTCTGAAAAAAAGCTTTATTTTGACCTCTCCTTGATCTGTCATCCTTTATCTCTCCTCTCATTCACTTCTAAATGTCCTACCTCCAAGCCCTATCATCTCTTCATTCACTCATCAATTTATAATTTGGCTTCTGATCTGATTACTAGTGAAACTGCTTCCCCAAAATTATTAAATGACTTCTTAATTTCTTTATCCAATGTCTTTTTCTTAGTGATTTCCTTCCTGACTTATCTGTATCTTTTGACATTGTGAATCACCCAGTCCTCTGGCATATGTTCTCCTCCTTTATTTTCTATGCTACTGATATTTCCTTATTCTCCTTCTTGTCTGACCACTCAATATAAGTCTCCTGTGTTTGTTCATTGAATTTACTCTGCCCCTTAGGGTCTCTAAGGTTCTACTATGGGTCCACTTTTATTCTCTATTCTCTCCCCATGAGTGATCTCATCCTTTCCCATGGGATCAATTTTTATTTCTATGATTATTCCCCCCAGAAATCCTTCAAGCCACTGTTATTTATCCTGTCCAAAACTGGACTCATAACCATAAGCCCATTCCTTCTCCAATTTTCCGTATTTATTTTGAGAGTCCTGTCATTCTTCCAGCTACCAAGGTTCAAAACCTTGGAATCATTTTTTATTCTCTCCATTCCTTCACATCTAATCATATTCCAAGTCTGTCAGCTCTCCCTTCACCACATTTATTATACCTGCTTCCTTCCATCATTATATAGCCACCATCGCAGTATAGGCCCTTATCTTACTTGGACCATCAAAATATCTTCCTAATTATTCTCTTTGCCTTCATTTTCTCCCATCTTAAATATATCCTTCACACAGCTGTACAAACCATCTTCCTTAACTTCCCAATACTTCCAGACAGTTTTTAAATTGCAAAAAAATGTGCTTGTTTGCATTGACAGGTAGAAGTTCCTCTCTGGGAATTTTCTCTCCCAATAAAATCAGAGATCTGGCCCAAAAGAAAAGAAAAATAAAACCCAGGTCTTATTATTTCATTACCTTTACTAAAATAAATAAACAAACGAATGAATAAGTTAATTTCTTTAAGATAAAATAAAAATTCTTTAGCATGACATTCAAAGCTATCTCTAATCTATCTCTAATTTATCCTTCTGCCTTATTCAACATTATTTTCCATCATGCACTGCATCTACTAGGTAAATTGACCTAGTAGCTTTCTCCTAAACTTGGCTAATTTTACCCATTCATACAAGACATTCCTATCCTTTGAATGTACCCCCTTCTCATTTCTGTCTTTCAGAATTTTGTTTTCTTTCTTTTTACCAGATAAGGTGGTCTTGGCTCATACAAATTTCTCAGAACTCCTCTGCTAACAATTGACTTTGTCTAGATCTCTCCTTTGGTCCCATTAGTAGTTCCTTGCATCAGAATATATTTCATCTCCCTTTAGCTCCTTGAGCTCAGGGACCTTGCCATTTTTGTCTTTGGATTATTGTAGTGTGCTTTGCACATGGCAGGGGCTTAAGAAATATTTGTTGAATTGATTCAAATCTTTGAAATTCTAGAAGGGCGTATTTTCTGTGAATGTTAGGAGAATTTTTTTTCTTTTTTGCCTAGGAGAGATTAGCCAAAGTGGGCTAGCCTCTGGGAGTGCCTTTCACTAGGGATGCTCAGGCAGAGGCAGAACAGTGATGGTGGGCATCATCAAAAGGTCCATCTACATGTACCATATACAGTCTCTCATAGATGTCTGCTGAGGTCCTTTCCAATTCAAAGATTCTTTGATTCAATGATTAGAGTGTTGGCTCAAGCTCAGATCAGTTTTTACACATGGTTTGATTGATCCTAGCAAGCATATGAATATAATTAATACCATTTTATTGGAAAAAATGAACCAGATTTATTATTATATATTTTGTATTTGCTTAACTGTATAAATAGTGTTTTCCTTTATTAGGATGTAAATTCTTTGGGGGAAGGGGTCTTTTTTGAATTAGCATAGTGACTGGCAGAGAATATGGGATTGTTTGCTGAATTGAATCGAGTAGAAAACTTTCAGGTTTGCAAAGCATTTTGTATAATGTGATCTTATCTGATCCTTACAAAAATCCCAAAAAGTAGACACTATCAGAGTTATTGTCCCCATTTTATAGATGAAAAATTGAGGTTAAAGGGATTAAGTGACTTGTCCAAGTTCATATAGATACTAAGTATTTGAACCCAGGCCTTCCCAACCCTATGTCCAAAGCTTGTTCCATTTCTACATATTATTTGCCACATTCTCCTGAGGTCCTGCAGCCTATGGATATGTTGCTGAGCTCTGGATATTGGAACATGTTGCCCTAAATAACTCATAAATACAGTGTTAATGCTTTTTACTCACTGCATGGGAGAGGATTGGTGTCATCATTACCAATTCTAATTCCTTTGGTTATTAAAAACAAACATCTCTCTGGTTCCTAGCATTTTTTATCAGATAAGCAGAGATAGGGGTGGCTAGGTGGCGCAGTGAGTAGAGTGTTAGCCCTGGAGTCAGAAGGACCTGAGTTTGGATCCCGCCTCAGACACTTAACACACAGAAGCAAAAACCTAGCCATGTGACCTTGGGCAAGTTACTTAACCCCAATTGCCCTCCAAAAGGCAAAAACAAACAAACAAACAAACAAAAAAACAGACGAGCAGAGATGGAGCTAAGGCTCCTTCCTCTCTTGAATATATTAACTACAGGAGTCAGGACTGAGGTATACCGCCATCATTGTACTTTAGCAACTATAGAACTATTAGTCTTATTTTTTGCTCCCTTTAGATAATATCTTATACTGGTATGGGATTTCAAACTCCTTTTTCCCCCTAAATCATTTTCACATACATCATCTCCTTTGACCTTTGTGACTTTCTAATAAGTATAGGAATCATTATTATCTCCATTTACAAATGAAGTAATGAAAAGTCAAATGACCTGCCCAAGATCTCCTAGGGAATTAGAAACAAAGCCAAGAATTATACTCAAGGTACTTAACTTCATCTCCAGTTGAATTTCCTAGGATACCATATTGGTTTCTGGATCGTGCTGTCATGCCTCAAAAGACATCTTCTCTGGGAGTAAAGTTCCATTTCCCAGGGTCTCTTTAACCTTAGGTTAGTGCCAAGAAGGGGATAAATGGAGTGGTTTCAGGTACAGAAGTCTCCAAGGGAGTCAGAGCTTAGACTTAATTGAGAGGAGGTTCATTCCTGGAGCTTTAGAAACAAAATGACCTTGGAGTGGGACCATCCCATGAAGCAACATAGAGAGTGCACCATATTCAGAGTCAGAACACTTGTGTATGAATCCTAGCTATAACATTTTTCAACTATATGAATCTAGGAGAATCACTTATGTGGCTGTGTTTTTCAGTTGCCATTTTTCAGTCACACCCAGCTCATTGTGACCCCATTTTGGGTTTTCTCAGCAGAGATACTGGATTGATTTTCATTGCCTTCTCCATTTCATTTTACAGATGAATAAACTGAGGCAAACAGGATTAAGTGACTTTCCCAGGGTCACACAGCTAGTAAGTGCCTGTGGCCAGACTTGAACTCACAAAGATACCTCTTCTTGACTCTAGGCCCAGTACTCTAGCCACCATGCCACCTAGTTAACCTATGCTGCCATGTGACTTCAGACAAATCAGTTAAACTCTCTGAGATTCATTTTCCTCATCAACAGAATTAGAGGGTTAGACTAGACATGGCTGAGGTCCCTTATAGATCTAAATTAAATGAGAATTACCAAGTGACAAATATTTGTTAAGCGCTTACTGTGAATCAGGCAATATAAGTACAAGAGTGAAAACAATCCCTTTCCTCAAGAAGGTTAGACTTTTAATTAGGAGATATAGGGAGAGATACAGCAGTGTATGCCAAATAGTCAAAACAGGCACAGGATTGTTGGGGGAGAAATTAACTATTGGGGACATCAGAAAAGATGTCGGATAGAAGGTGGTTTATGATGAACCATTAAGAAAACTTGAGATTCTTAGGAAGTGAGGCAAGGGGGAGATCATTTTAAGCATAAGGATGGCCATTGGGAAGGTATGAACAAAGGAGAGAGAGGGTTGGGTATGAGGATCTGAAAGAGCCTTTTGGCTGGGCCCTAATGTTTGTGAAGAGGGGAATAACGTCTGATGAGGAAGGAAAGATGTGCTGGGGACTGGTTGTGAATCAATCAATCAAATATTTTTAAATTAAGTCAGTACTATATACCAGACCCTATATTAGTGGGATACTAATATAAAGAATGACACATTCCTACTCCGTAGGAGCTTATATGACTTTAAATACCAAGCAGAGGAGTTTAAATTGGCTTCTGGAGGCAATAGGGAGTCAGTGAAGTTTATTGAGTAGGGAAGGGGCATAGTTAGTGGAGTGAGAGAAGTGGGAAGTTGCAGTCTGTCTTGCCTAGGTAGGATGATGGGAGGGTGGGAATGCAGCAGGAAGGGCTCCCTGCTTTCTCTATCATATTTACCTCTTGGAGTGTTTGATTGTAAAAGATCTTGGCACTTTGCCTCAGGAAAGGTGGTGCTGTGGTTTTTGTTTGTTTTGCCAATCACATCTCTACCTCTGCAATCATTGTTACACGGGCTAAGACGCATTTTTTCATCAAGTAAAAGGAAAAGACACAATTCATTTCAAATTGGTAAACATTCATTAACTGCGTATTGTGTGCAAGCTGCTTTGTTAGATTATAAAGGCAAAACATTAAAAAAAAGTCCCTCTTCTCAAGGAGTTTGCATCGCACAGAGTGGATGTAGCATATAAAGAAATGGATATTTACATGTGTGTATATAATGCATATACATATACATGCATATATGCAAAACACGTGTGCCGCATATATGTGTATATACACATGTGTATAGGCATCAAGGCTTATACATGTGTGTATGCATATGTAGGTGAATATATGTGTATACTGTGTATACATAAGTACATATATATACATACATGCATGCATATATACATAAACATCTTATACATATATCTATCTATCTGTCTGTCTATCTATCTATGGCCTTTCTTTGCATCCTCAGCATGTAGCACAGTTCCTGGCTTGGTACAAAGGAAACACAATAAATATTTGCTAAGTGACTTGCCTGAGAAAGTGCTAATATCCTGAAGGATCAGGGAGGTTTCCTCCAGTCTAGAATGTGGCACCTGTGCTAAGCCTTGACGAGAGCTAATGATCCTAAAGGGTGGAGAGGAGTGGGTGCTTTCCAAGCACAGGGTCCTGTCTGCTCAGAGGCACAGGGCTGGATTGGGGCCCCAGGTGCATCCAGGAGGCTCATTGGGATGGATCTCAGAGGGCATAAAAGTGAGTAATGTGAAGTCTGGAAAGGTTGGCTAGAGCCCAATTAAAATGTCTGTGATAGACAATGATTTGAAGAACTCCTGGCATGCCCATCTAGCCAACACTAGAACTCAAGGGGTATGGGGAATGTTTATTATTTGCATAAACTGGCAGGGATTCATACAAATGCCGTTTGCACGGGCAATGGTCATTTCTCTGGGCCTGTAGGGGCCCGCTGCTTTCTATACTGGATAGACTTGAACTTTAGCTCCTACTTCTGAGATGATGGCTCCTTGAGGTCTACAGTTTTCCTATCCCTGCAGCCACCTTGTTATGCACATTACCAACAGCATCAGAGGAAGTTAATTTGGCAGGAAGAAATTAAACTCAATGTCTTATTTTCTATTCCACCAGAAGTGTTGCGCTTAGGGAAAGAAATTTGCCATCCCAAGGTGACAGGTATTGTGCAGAAAGGGTCCAGTGTTCCCCTCCCTGTCTTTGTTCCTTCAAAGCCTATTTAGATCCTGGCAAAGAATGCTGAACATATTTTTATTTAATTTGATAGTGCTTGTATGAAGACAAAGAAATTTACATACAAGGTCATTAATTCAGAGTTACAGACTGCTGAATATGTAGGAAATAATAGTTCCTGGGGCATCTTCAGGCACAGCGAGGCTCTGTCTCCAGGGCCTTGGTGCAATGAGTAGGGCTTGTATGGGAGACAAATTTGATTTAAATGCAGTCTCAATTATTATAGACGTTAAAAATGGAATGAGATCAGCTGGTTTCTATAGCGGGATAAAAAGTAGGCAGAGGTTAGAGGTGGTGCTGGTGGTAGCTGTAGGGTTCTTTACAATCAAATCAGATTATTTTTTCCCTTGGGGGGAAGGGTGTATTTGTACTTCGATGGACACTGGTCTGAGAGTCTGGAGATCCAAGGTCAAGGATCACTCCTGCCAGTCCGTAACCTTGACCAAGTTACTTCATCTTTAAACTTAGAGGGTTAGAATGGATAATCTCACAGGTCCCAGCTTTTCAAATCTATGAACTATCCAGTCCAATGCTTTTAAAGATAATGGAATGAATTTCTAATGTGGAATTTCAGACATGTCAGCCAGTTTTTATTTTTTTTCTCAAAGAGGCCCTTCTTAGCACCCCATAAATCCCATCATGGAGGAAGATTATCTTCTATAGCCTTATATCCTGACTCTGTGCCTAACTCCTTTCTTGGTGTCCCCCACCCACAAAAAAGTATGCCGGCCTAGTGCACCTTCCCCATTCAAGTCAACAAGCATTTATTAACTGCCTACCATGTGTCAGGCATTGTAGCCACTTCAACTTGAGAAGCAGCAGGCCACAGTAGAAAGAACATTTGCTCTGGAGCCAAAGGACCTGGTTTCTAATTGCTTCTTGATGGCCCAGAACAGATCACTTAATTTTCCCTGACTTTGCTTTTATAACTGGTAAAATAAAAACATTTAATTAGATTGCCTAGATGGTGGATATCAAGAGATATCAAACATGAAGCCCACATGCTGCTAACTAGGCTCCTGATTGCAGGGAACCAGATTAAAATGTAGTTGGGAAATATTTAACAAAATAAATCACAAGAAAACATAGACAATGTTAATATGTAGTTTTCTAAGTCAATATGTGTGCAGGGATCCTTATCTATGGCTTGGTGGACCCATTTCTATCTGGTGCCCATAGTTATTTGTATATATCTCCCTCATTAAAATGGGAGCTCATGAAGGAGGGGCATGTTGTATGGACTTTCTTGGTATCCCCAGTACTTAGCACTAGCCTAGCATCCATCATTACCTAATTAATGTTTTTTTGAGTGACTTTTTTTATCTCTGTACTCAGTGTCTAGCCATCACTTAATAAATGCCTGTGGATTGAATGGAGCATATAGAGTGCTTCCTATTTACCAAGCCCTTGCTTCACCAGGAGCCCTAAGGAGCAGACTCATTTTGCAGATGAAGAAACAGAGGATCCTGGTGACTTGATTAAGCTGTTGATGTTGCTAGGATTCCAGTCCTCAAATGCTGCATATCTTTTGCTTCTTCACTTGCTTCTACAAGGGAAATGGGACTCACATGAATGGCTTATTATTGCAGATGAAACCCTCCAGACTCATTCCAAGCAAGATAAGGAATTCCCCATTCACCAGCCTTCTTGGGGCTTTGGATCAACCTTGCTTTGTGGCTTCTACCAGGATTACTATGAAAAATGTTTAAAAAGTAAAGTGTATTTTTACAACAGTATTATTAATCATAATCATAGTGAATACTTTTGCAATTCAATGCGTCCAAGATCTCATTAGTATAGGGATTTCCCTCTTGGGGAATAATTATGACAATGATGATGCTTTTGTTATTGTTTAGTCATTTTTGACTCTTTGTAACCCCATGGATTGTACTGTCTGTGGAGTGGTTTGTCATTTTCTTCTCCAATAGATTAAGGCAAGCAGAGATTAAGTGACTTACCCAGGGTCACACAGCTAATGAATGTCAGGCTAGATTTGAACTCAGGTCTTCCTGACTCCAGACACAAAGTCTTCTCTTCTGCCTGATAATGATACTAATAGCTAATATTTATGTAGCTATACCATGCAGGGCAGGGGCCATGTTGTAGCCTATCTTGGTATCCCCAACACTTAGTGCTAGGTTAGCATGTATCCATATCTAATCAATGTTTTTTTGAGTGACTTTTTGATTTTTTTCGGTATCAGGCACCATACTAAGCACTTAACAATTATTATCTCATTTACTTGTCGCAACAAACTTGGGAGGCAGGTGCTTTTATCATCCCCCTTTTACAGATGATGAAACTGATGCAAACACAGGTTAAGTGACTTGCTCAGGGTCTTACAGCTCATAAGTATCCATGGCTGGATTAGAACTTGGATCTTCTTGACTGCACACCCAGAGCCCTACTCACTGTGATGCCCAGCTGCTCCCCCATGTCTTCTCAAACAATAAAGTTCTTGTCATTATCCTTCCAAAAATCCTGCATAAAGGGGTTAGCCTGAGGCTTTTCCAGACAAAAGAGTGACATTTTGGCCATCTGTAGCTTACTCCTCACATAGTTGCTCCACCTTCTTAATAGTGCCTTTTGTACCATTTTTTATATGCAAATCACTGTTGGGAAAGGGCTGCCATCTACAGAAAGTTTAGTCTTGTCATTGCCCTTTGGGACATGGGATTTTGATCCTTTTGAGAATGAACTTAGTAGATTCCAATGGGAGAAGGGATGATACATGACCATATTAAGCAAATCTGTAGGTGTCAGTTATTTCCTTGGTTATAAAAGAGAAGAATTATCAAGCTATTCTTCAGAAGCCAGTAACTGGCGGCGGGGGCAGAGGGAGAGCTAGGAAAATGGAGTTTGTTTATTTGTGACAGAATGAGTCAAGAGCTATTGGGAGAGCGGATGATCAGTGGTATGACTGAGATCAGAGAGAGTGAACAGCAACACTGGCCCGACAAGAGAAACAATGTGATTAGACAGTGACCTGACTGTCACAGTGGAGGGTTTTGGTAAAAGTGATTTGTCCATGTTTCTAGGTATAGACATGTGTCAGGGTTGAATTTGTCCTTTCGATGTACTCAAATTTCTTGGAATTCCAGGAGAGTCAAGTTTAAGGCAGAATTCCCTTTAGAAGGTATCCCCAGCCTGTGCAGCTAAAGCAGGAAAAGTGAGAGTATGCAGGGTTCTACTGTCCTCTCTCTAGGGTAATTCTAGCTCTAAGAAATAGTATAAAAGAGGAGGAGGAGGAGGAGGAAGAGGAGGAGGAAGAAAGGAGGAAAAGAGGGAAGGAGGATGGAGGGGTCAAAGGACGGTGGAGGGGCAAGAGGAGGAGGGATCTCTGAATTGAACAGTTCTGAGGCCCTAGTAGTCTTTACCTAGGAAAACAGAGTAAAAGCATAGTGGCAGATAAAAATGGACTCAGATAAAGAGTTAGAGAAAAAAAAATCAGAGTGTGAGTTTACAACACTGGTGTTCTGTGATCTGAAGCCATGTAGAATCCCTAGGAGAGCACTAGTATATGAAAATATAGACTGTTTTAATAGCAACAATTTGGGATAATTGACAATACTGGGCAATGTCCCAATGCAATGAAGTGGGCACCATATTTAGAGTCAGAGGAACCGTGTTTGAATGCTGGCTCTGCCACGTCTGTTACATTAAGCAAAGCTCTTTACCTCTCTGAGTCTTAGTTCTTTCAGTTATAAAATATAGGACTTAGGACTAGATGTTCTGCCAGTCCTTAATCTATCATTCTATGGCATCTCCTAATAGATCTGGAGCTCAGCATATTATATATCTGAATTATCTGTAGGTGTATATATACATGCATAAACACACATAAAAATATATATGTATAACTCTCTGCAGATATGCATCACATATGTATATGCACATGCATGTATATAATATACTCATGCATATGTAGATATAATGCATGTATACAATATACCAACATACAATGTACATATGCATGTATGTACTGTGCACATATATGTGTATATACATATATTGTACATGTACGTGTATAATCTCTATGTATAGAGATTTTATACGTATATACATTTTATGTGCACACATCATATATATGTCTATATACATTTACACACAAGTATATCTATAAAACAATCCCTTTCTGTATCTCTGCTTCTCTCCATCTCCACCTCTGGGCTAATCCAGTGGGTTGCCATTCAACTCTGTATTAGGATCTGGGCAACACGCATTCTTCATTTACTTGTTTATTTTCATGTTATCTTGTTTCTGCTGTTGTTTTCTGTGTGAATTACTAAACCGCTGCTTTTTAATTAACCATTGATCTCCTTCGGGGCCTCTTAGTGTCCTGAGGCTCAATGCAATCAACACTATTGCTTTTGAAATTAGGCATATCTGGGGACTCGGAGATTCTTAAGGAAACCCTCTTGCATTTGGACTTTGCACAGGGCATCCTCCATGACCATGACACATGCTTTGACAAGCATACATCTAAGTTTCATGATTCATTTAACTTAATATTGATAATTAGAGGATTATTGAACAAATAGCATATGGATGCATCTTCCTAGGAGCTTCGCTTGATTTTTTTTTTTTTAAAGCAATTGGGGTTAAGTAACTTGCTCAAGGTTACACGGCTAGTCATTATTTATGCGTGCGTGCTCATTTTCTGAGGCCGGATCTGATCTCGGGTCATCCCAACTCCGAGGCCGGCGCTCTTACTCACTGCGCCGCCTAGCCGCCCCTTTAGGGCAATTGGGGTTAAGTAACTTGCCCAAGGTCACACGGCTAGGTTTTTGTTTGTGCGGATTAAGTGTCGGAGGCCGGCTCCGAACTCAGGTCCTTTTGACTCCAGGGCCAGCGCTCTATTCACTGCGCCACCTAGCCGCCCTGAGCCTCGCTTGATTTTAAACATGTGTTGTGGATACCTTGTTGGAGAAGAGGCTCAATGAGAGTCATTTTCTACTGAGATAAGTGCTATCACCTATACGATCAACAAGCAGACAAGAAATAAAGCAGAATCTTGCATTCCTTACCATTTTCAATCAGCTTTGTGACGATGCTGTTGTGGTTGATTGTGGATAATTATCTATGATTCAATTAGGATCGATTGAACATGCACTAGATGAAAGGCACCATTCTAGATGCATTGGCAGTCCAAAGAGAAAAACGAAAGATTATTTGTAGTTTTCTTCTCTCCTATAGAATACCCTTGCAACATGCATTCTTATGTCTCTCTTTTAGAAAGATGAGAAAGTAGGCGTGTAGGTTGATAGTGATTTTTTTCCCCAGCATTTTGTGTGTGGAAGACAAAACTTTTTTGAATTAACTGAAAAATCTCTCCCTACCCACTTTAAAGATTATGGTATTTCATCAGAGATTTCCTTTGTCTCTTAAGTACAGTCACTGTTTTTTCTTTTTCTTTTGAGGGGTAAGGCAAGGTAACCGGAGTTAAGTGACTTCCTGAAGGTCACATAGCTAGTAAGTGTGAAATGTTTGAGGTCACATTTGAATTCAGATCCTCCTGACTTTGGGGCCAGTGCTCTGTTCACTGTGTTGTCTAGCTGCCACTGTTTTTTTTTCCTTTTACCTTTCTTTCCTTGACAGCTATTTTTGCATTCTCCTGTAGTACCTGGAATATTGAGATTTTAGAAGCCAAAGGTAGTAGTTTTACTTTTATCTCTGATAAGAAAAGATTGCTATAGAAATTGAGGCAGACCTCTTCTCCCTAACTTTCATTTGTTGTTTTATCAGCATCATATTCTTCCTTTTCCCATGAATAAATTTCCCATAAATAAACTGTGAACATCAGAGGGACCATTCCTTTGGCCATCTATTATGGTTAATAGTTTCTGATCAGACACATCCTAAAGTAGCTACTGGTATACAGGTCTATTGTCCATCTTTGAATCTAGGACTCATCTGTCAAATTAACTTTTGGTGAGAAATTCAAGAAGAATCCTTATTCAAATAGTGACTAGATCAATTTGTGTGTGAAAGGTCATGCCTGTTCTGTATCATCCCTTTGTCTTCCCAGGTCCTTCATATTTTATATTACTATCACGAATATTGTCTCAAACTAGTAAGACCATTCAAATAGCCATGTTTTGTCCCATTGATACTAGTCTATTCAGTATTAGCTCAAGGCTTATGAAGTCCCATTGACCACTGGCACTCAGATCAGTCCTAGGATCAGAAGTTTAGACCTCTAAGATATATCTTGCATATATACACAGAGGGTAGCTTTTGAGCTGTCTTGAAGGAATGCAGGAAAGTTAGGGGCCAGTTGGAGGAAGAACTTCCATTAAGGCTATTTCCATGTAGGCTAGGTTAGTTTTTGTGTTTTGTTTTGTTTTTTCTTTCTTCTTTCTTTCTTTCTTTCTTTCTTTCTTTCTTTCTTTCTTTCTTTCTTTCTTTCTTTCTTTCTTTCTTTCTTTCTTTCTTTCTTTCTTTCCTTTCCTTCCTTCCTTTCCTTTCCTTTCCTTCTTCCTTTCCTTTCCTTTCCTTTCCTTTCCTTTCCTTTCCTTTCCTTTCCTTTCCTTTCCTTTCCTTTCCTTTCCTCTCCTTTCCTTTCCTTTCCTTTCCTTTCCTTTCCTTTCCTTTCCTTTCCTTTCCTTTCCTTTCCTTTCCTTTCCTTTCCTTTCCTTTCCTTTCCTTCCTTCTTCACAAGTCAATGATACTATCCTCAAGGCTAAATTCTTTCAAAGACTAAGGCTGAAAAAGTTGGCATAGCCTGGTCTCTTGGACAGAACACCCATCTCACAAGGAGTCAGGGGTTCCTTATCCTTGATACATGTTTCTGCACAACTGAATCAATACTATACCCTTACTTAATATTCTTTCCATGGTATTGGTGAGCATGCCGTCTTTTGACAATGTTAGGTGGTCTATAAATGCCTCATTTTGTTTCAATCCAGAGTCTAAACCATCAGATGTAGTGGTATCAGACATTCCCCAGAATGCTGGAAGTTCTGAGAGATGGAGCTCAGTAGGGAGAGTATTTGAGGCACAGGAGAAAGGTACAAAATCAGGTGGTGC
Organism: Gymnobelideus leadbeateri; assembly: GCA_011680675.1. Lineage (NCBI taxonomy): Eukaryota > Metazoa > Chordata > Mammalia > Diprotodontia > Petauridae > Gymnobelideus > Gymnobelideus leadbeateri. The sequence goes on from WOXC01007429.1 coordinate 394,468, forward strand.
AATGTGGTGAATGGGAAACTGTGCAGCCTTAGTCCTTTTTCCCTAAGGGTGTTGAGAGAATTGATTGATATAAAGTGTAAAATGCTCTGTAAATTGTAGAGCTTAAATCAATATAAGGTGGCATTATTTTTATTAAACAGCATACTTTACAAGGGGCATTATACATGACATCCATAAGCTATGATTGGGGCCAAATCTTTTCGGTTGGAGATCTTCTGTGTTGGCTAAGGTCATATGCTATCACTCTCTACTTGGAACCAACAGTGATGAAAGACTTTTGGCTGGTGTCCATTGAGGTGGCCAGGAGGTCAGTGTTTAATGATCATATCTTTATTTATTGTCCTGTCTCTAAAAGAGAAATCAGTGCATGGCAGGGATGGCCATTTCCTATAGCTAGTTCCTAATTTATTTGTTAATAAAAAGAAAATGTGATCTTTTTTTTCTCTTACTCCACATATATTTTGAAGGCAGAGATGTCACAATAAAACAAATGTGATATACATATTTAAATATGTGTTTGTGTAGAGACATATTTAGATATAGGTTGATATATAGACTTCTTGGGGCAGTGATGTGGCATAGTGGATAGAGCCCTGGCCCTGGAGTCAGGAGGATCTGAGACGCTTGCTAAATGTGTGACCCTGGGCAAGTCACTTAACCTCTGTTTGCCTCAGTTCCTTATCTGAAAAATGATCTGGAGAAGGAAATGGCAAACCACTGCAGTATCTTAGCCAAGAAAACCCCAAATGGGATCATGAAAAGGCAGACAGGACTGGAACAAATGAACAACAACATATACTTCTTACCTAATTTACAAATATATTCATCTTGTACAATTAAAAAGAGTTAAAGTCTAATTGACTTTTGCTTTTGTTTTTGTTGTGTGAGTAGTTTCAGAAAGTTACTCATCATAGACAGTAGAATTATCAAAGTTTTCTTCCTTTGTTTTACTAGCTACTATTGAGCCTGGGTCTTTCATATTGAGGAATACATCTAGAGCTAGGATATGGGCATTGGTGTCCATTGCCAAAGAAAGGAAATTTAACACATGGTTGGTATGAAAATTTCCTACCCTTCATGTAAAAGAGTCGGTGTGGCATAATGGGTAGAGAGCTGGATCAGAAGACAGGAAGACTTGGGTTCAAGTTCTGCCCTTGACACATACTAGTTATATGGTCCTCGGCAAGTCACTTAAGCTCTTGGCACCTTAGCCTAGATTAACTCTCTAATGCTATGTGTTCCAGTAGCATTTGGAGGAGTTTCTTGACTCAAAAATTCAGCCCAGTTCCTTTACCTAATGCTATTGAAGTCACACGTCTACTCCCTGTTCCATCTATGAGATATCATTTTATTATTCACCTGAACATAGAGTCTTCAGGTTCATATCTGCTCTGGGCTACCTTGTTCACCACTTGTCTTGGTTGTGAGTGTTCCCACCAATGTTTCCTTATAGAGTGAAGGGGCTCATTGATTTCAAGAATGGCCCATTGAGGCAATCTAGTTCATCTCTCTCATTTTACAGTTGAGGAAACTGACCTTGAGAGAGTTGAAGTGACTTGTCTATTGTCTCCCAAATTATGTCAGTCAGTATTGAACCCAGGTCTCATGGCTCTAAATTCATGATCATTCCACTATACCATGCTATTTCTCTAATCCTGTGAAACAAGCCGAGACATGGCTGATCAATTCTGAATTAAGGACAGATTGCAAAAAAAGAGCAGTTAATATTCCTCAATCAAGTATAATAAATCTGATGTGAAGTTGAGTTGTTTGCCTATATCCTCTCATTTTTGTGATCAGACTGTATTTGAGTGAGTATGAAAGCTACTGATGATAAAACACGAGCTCTCTAAATACCTGTAATTCAGAGGCTGATTCAGTACCATCCATTCAGTACTGATTATGTGCCTACTCTGTACAAAGGAATGTATCAGGTGCAGGGCAGACAAAGACGGAACAAAAAAGCAAACAAAACTGAAATGGGGAAGTTGAGCAGATGTATTGGCAGAGAACAGGACATTTTGGAAGTAGATGAGGAAAAACTGAGCAACCAGACTCAGAGTTCCAAAGTTAAATTACATCTGCCACAAAGTAGAAAGAAATAATAACTTCTCTGTCCATGCTTACGGTGGTTGGCTTGTTCCCATTTGCTAAGTCTGCTTTTGTATTTACAAATGAATTAGTTTAAATTTCATATCACAGGGGCCAAGCCATAGAAGAGTTGAACTAAAATTATTCATTGTCCCCTGGAGTGACTCTAGTTATTTTGGTACAGTATCATGCTGAGATTTATATGAAAATGAATTTTAATTTCTAATAAGGTAACCATATGCTTTAGAGTGTGTTGGAATACACTGCCATCAATAAATTTCAGTTCTAACAAATTCAGTCTTGTAACCATCAGTTTATATTTGAACAACTCATGGAATGAATGGATTATAACCATTCCCTTCTTCTTCCAAATTCGATACAACCATGGAGAGGCTTTTATGATGGGAGGGATTTTCTCTCTCTCCTTATTCTATCTTTGAATTATATTCTTATGCTTTAGTTTCATGTTCCACCAAAGGAGGCTAACACCCAGCAGATTTAATGTTATTTTTTCTGCTAATTACTACAAAGAAAATTGATTGTTGAAGGTACAGTCTGCATGAATTGTCCAGAGGAATTAACTTGATTCATTTTTTTCAGTGATTAAGCGTTATTCATTTCAGTAACTGTGAATAACTAAGAACTAGAGGTGGGAACAGAATGCTCAGTAAGTAGTCTCCCCTTGCTGTGCCTCTGAGAAGACACCTACTTTTTTTCTTGCCTCAGTTGACTTCATTTCCAAATACTAATTACTATAACAATAGCAGTGTGGTACAGGGAAGGAATGCTGAATATAAAGTCAGAGGATTTGGATTAAAATAATCATTTCTAAAGTCCATGAAATTTTCTTCTAATCCATGAGATTTTAAGCAAAATGATATCTCTCTGCCTCAATTTCCTCATTTTTTAAATAACGGAATTCTGACCAGATGATTTCCAAGGTCCCTCTCCTCTCTCTATTCTTTTAAATGGACAGATCTGCAGAATTTTCTGATTTTAAAGTCTTATACATATATTTTCTTTTTTTGTCCTCACAACAATTGTGTGTAAATTGGTTATGCAGGTATTGGGATGACATAGGACTGGACCAGTGATTTTTCTGCCATAGGTAGTACCTGCGTGTAATGGAAATGCAAATTTAAAGATCTTCCCTGCCCCTAGCTTAAGTGCACCTGGAGCCTGTGGTGGGAGGCTTGTTTTTCAGGAAAGCCCACACCTTGATACTTTGTGATTGGGCTGTGGGTCTAGAAGGTTGTTAACAATCTTTGAGCCAGGAGAAGGCTATATAAACTCTGATGAGAGGCTTTGCTTTGGGGCTCACTCTGAGAAGTGTTGTGTGATTTGACCAGATGAGACTCTGGGCAGCCGTTGTTGAGAGCCCCCCGGCTTTGAAAACCCAGATGTTGATGCTTCCCTCTCTGGTAACTGTGATTTGGTATTGATATAATGGTTGGGCAGTTTGGAAGCCTGTCTGTTTTATCTGTAAGTTCTGTAACTCTGAAGTTCGGGGTGCTGACCTTTTTCCCCTGAACTAGGTAATGTACGTTTGTTTGATTGAAGTAAGCTTGTTGGCCCATTTTGAGTTGCTTTCCTTTTGAAAAGCAGATCTAAGAACCTGTGTTGGCAGTCACCCTGGGGATATTGGGGTGCTTGCTGCTACACTGGGTAAAGAAACTCCATTTTCCAATTCAGACTAGCATCTCCCCTACAACTCATAGTCATAGAGAGTTACCTGGGGGGGTGGCTAGGTGGCGCAATGAGTAGAGCCTCGGCCCTGGAGTCAGAAGGACCTGAGTTCGGATCCAATCTCAGACACTTAACGCACACACAAACAAAAACCTAGCCGTGTGGCCTTGGGCAAGTTACTTAACCCCAATTGCCCTCCAAAAAAAAAAAGCCAAAAGAGAGTTACCTGGGGCACCTCAGACATTAAGTGACATGCATTGGATTATATTCCCAATGTCAGTCAGAGACAGGACACCATGGCCAGCTGTCTATTTTATCAATATGGAAACTAAGAGATCAAGTGACCTACTGAAGATCTTAGGGTTGGTATATGACAGAGTAGGAAAACCCAACTCAAGTCTTCTTATTCCAAGTATAATGTGCCTTTAAAATTTTTAGAAATGTCTTTGGATTTTATAACAGTCATTTACCCTTTTTCCCACTTCCTTAATCATAACCCCTTTTGTAATAAAGAAAAAGAAAAGCAAGCAAACCCAAATGACATAGGAATTATTTCTGACAGTGTGTTACTTCCTTTCACATCTATGATTCCCAAGTGGGTTGGATCATCCATTCCCAGAATCAGATTCTTTTCATTAGAATTTTGGAGTGTGACTTCCATTATTGACGTTTCCAGTATGGCCACATCTCCCAATCTATTTTTTACTCTCCAATGGTTCTTGTACATCTATCCATGTTTCTCTGAATTCCTCATTTCTCATTTGTTATGGCTCAGCCTCTTATATATTACTAGCTATTCTGTTCTGTTGCCTTACTTTACCTGCTAATAATTCAGGAATCATCAACATATTAGTCAACCAAAAGGTATTTGTTGAGTAGGTTTGGTGTACTTCATAGTAGTAATGTTATCTCTACTAAAGTCTTCTTTTGTTGTCTCATCATGGTATGGAGATAACCCTGAGTTACCTTCAAGAGAAGGCCATTCCAATGGAGTATAAACTCTGCCTTGTTTAAGATTGCTTTATAGATGAGGAAACTGAATCAGAAATTAAATTACTTGTTCAGAGTCACACAGCCACTAAATATTGGTGGATTTGAATCTAGGCCTTCCTGACTCTACCTAGCACAGATTCTACTATGTGATACTGTGGGTCTAAAAATGGGCTGTCTGTCATATGAAGAACAATCTAGTCAGGTTTGGAGGAGTTTAACCTTAGGTTAGGGTATTTTTTTCACTATAGAAACTCATGAAGGTCATAGACTAAAGCACAGAGAGGCCATGGTATTCTCTAAAAGAGAGAAGACTCACACTGATGAAATAAGGTCCTGGGCCTTTGAAATACATGTATATCCTATGCAAAGCTTAATGTAATGGCATTCAGAGAAACATGTGACATTGGACCATAGAATCTTAGTCTTAAAGTTGGGAAGGGGAAAATATGCACTTATTAAATGACTATTATGTACCAGGTACTGTGCTAAGTACTTTACAGATGTTTTCTGATTTGATCCTCACAACAACCTTGTGGTGTAGGTGCTATTTCTGTCGCTATTTTACAATTGGGGAAACTGAGACAGTGATTTGCCCAAGGTCACACAGCTAGTAAGTGTTGAAGACTGAATTTGAACTTGGGTCTTCTTGATTCCATTCCCAGCACTGCATCCACTACACCATTTCACTGCCTCTAGGTATTAGGAAAGGACAATAAATATCATTTTGCTCAACCATCTCATTTTATAGCTGAGGAAGCTGAGGTCCAAAGAGGTCATCACTTCCCTGAGGCCATACCAGTAGTAAGTGGCCAAGATAGTATTTAAGTTCTAGCCCTTGTTTCTACACACAGTGTGTTTTCCTCTAGCTGATTCCCAAGATTGTTGATTTGGTAGTATATCTCAAATTTCATGCCTTTTAAAAATTATTTTCCCCCTAGTGTGGAAATAACAGATTTGAAAAAAAACAAAACAAAACACTAGGGAGGTAAGATTCCTTTACAAGTGTGGCTACTTGGTTTTGTGACTTTCAAAGAGGCCAGAGGAATTTAGAGGTGTGGCTTGAGGTGATCAAGTTACTGGAGGTGGCTAGCAATGAGAATTAGAAGCTTTTTTTTCTAGATACCTCCTTAAGTTATCTAGTTCTGAGGCTCCACTAGAGGAAACAATCTAAGGTAGACATATGACCAGTCATGCCCTGAATCTATTTGACATTTTTCTTTTATTCCAACTTGAACTGTGTTGGGCTTGAGCTACAACTCCTCCGTCAACCATACTTTTCCAGAAACATCAGGAATGTTTGCTGTAGCAGAATCCCAGAATCACAGTATGGGTGGCATCTACCAGCTGAGTTTACAGTCTAATTGAAGGAACAGGGCTGACCACACCTGCACCAATTAGGGAATAAAAATGGCAGATTATAATTAAGTGTTAATGGGGGTGAGAAAGACCAGTAGAGGAGATATTCAGAGATTGGAAAAATCACTTGCTTGGGCCAGTTAATAATGATTTCATGAAAGATGGAATTTGAACTGGGGTATGAATTTTTGGACAGGTGAATGGTTAAGAACTCAGTGACTGAGTGGGGCAGAAATGGGTATTTTAGGATAATATATATGACATTATAATGCTTAGAGGATAAATGCTAATAGTCTTCAAATTTGTTCATCTCTGACTTCCCCATAGTCACACGAACAGTAGATTTTGATATAAAAGATTTAAACGCAAGTCTTCCTGAAGACTGGTCTTCTATTTATTAGACTGGATCATGCTATCTTTTGCTGGATTTCTTTTATTCTCTTCCATACTTATTTATTCTATCATTTTTGAGGAAAGAAAAAAAGTTGGGACAGCTGACTCCTTTGCCCAATGTAGTTTCATTTGCGATTTCTTGAAATACAGCTTTGGAGGTACAGGCTCTGATAAAGCCCATTTGGGATTCAAATGGAGTATATGACCATATATTAAACCCAAATCACTCTGGCTTTCACTGATTGGCCAACAGTAGGTCTTCATCCAAGCCTCCCTTGGTCTTTGTTTGGGTTTTGCTGGCTCAGAGTGAATGTAAATACCAATTGTTATTATGGCCAGAAACCGTGAAGGTCTTCCTCTCCCATATCCTAGCCTTAATCACAGAATGGTTGTTGCCTCAGACAAATCGAGACCTGAGAAAGACCTGAGCTTAAAAAGTCTAGGGTCTCCCACTGCATGTGGGACTATGTCCAGTTGTCCTGATCTATATCTTGCTACTGGACCCAGATGACTCTGGAGGAGAGAATGAGGCTGCTGACTTTTCACAGTCCTGCCTCATTTAAATCCAAATCACTTGCAAGTCAAGACATAACTTTGCTGATATCAGTGAATGAAGACAATGAAGACACACAACAATCTAATCTCACTCTCCAAATAAGAAAACTAAGACAGGAGAGGTAAAGTCATTTGCCCAACATCACAAATTTGGTGACACAGAAGACTGCCTGGATTTCCATACTGCCCTGGGAATTTTACAAACCTCACCTAGCCACCATATTGCCTTACACATAATTGTCATTTAACAATGAATCAGCATTGGATTGAATGACAGGAACACTCCATCCACTCAAGTCAAGCCATGTAAGACCTCATAGTTAATGTCTTGGGATACGAATTTGAAATGGTCCTGAAGGCTCTTGAACTCAACTTGTATGTGAATAAGAAACTCTTCTTCAGCTGTCACCCTACCTTTGAAGATCTACATTGAAGTGAAATCCATTATCTCTTGAACCAACCCATTTCCCCTGTAGGCCAATTCTCTAGACATCTAGATGGTGCAGTGGATGGAGTACTTAACTTAGAATCTGAAGAACTAGTTCAAATCCTGCCTCAGGTATTTACTAGTTGTGTGACCCTGAGCAAGTCATTTAGTCTCCTTCATTTATTAAATGGGAATAATAACAGCACCAGCAGGCAGATCTAAAATACTATTATACATGCTATTTATTGTTATTATTAATTATCGGAGTTTCTCCTCATGTCACATCGAATTTACCCCTCTGCAGCTTGTGCCCATCTATCCTGTTTCTGTCCTCTGAGGCTATGCTCAGATCCAATTCATTTTCCATATGCCAACCCTTCAAATATTTGAAGATAGCTCTTAAGTCAGTGCTGAATCTTCTCTTTTCGAGGCTAAATGTTCTGAGTTTCCCGGCAGAAGCAAGTCCTGCTCTGGCTTTTCATTCCATTTTTCATCATTATCATCCCTTCAGAGAAGCTGGAAGAGGTAACTGTTGGTGCTTAGTATGCCAGAGGATTCCCAGCCTGGACCCCCAGGTTACAAAGCTTCGTTCCCAGCAATGCCTAGGACAAAAGCAGCTGGATCCCAGCCAATCTAATTCAATCTAATCTATTCTAATGCCACCCAACGCGATTCAATCCAACAAGAATGTTTTAAATGCCTCCTATTTATAAGGCACCATGCCAGGGGCTGAGGAGACAGGACAAAGACAAATGAGGAAACAGGGTCTTCCCTGAAGGACTTCACCTGCTGCCAGTGGGGGACAGGGAGGACAGAACACAGGAGCAACCAAGTACATTCATGATAATTTGAAGGAACCTTAGCGTGAATATTTCAAGTAGACCCAAATCAGGAACATCAGTTCCTTCTCTCCTTGGTGTAGGTAAAAAATTTACTGGGAAAATTGTGGTATAGTGGATGGAAAATGACTATAGAATCAGAAGCTCTGGGTTCACATTTTATCTCTGATGATTATTTTTCTGTGACCTGGGGTGTCTCTTTGATTCCCTTGGTCTCAGTTTTCCCATCTGTAAAACGAGACAGTTGGACTAAAAGGTCTCTGAGGTTACTTCTAGTCCCAGGTCTATGATTGCACAACCCTTCCAAAAGAACCTTATTCTCTTTATGTCTCTCCAAGCAGTTTTTAGCGATTTATTTATTTCTGCCATTTCATGAGAGTTATGTTTGGACTTAGGTGTGCTCGTTTGAGGAAATTCTTATGCTTCAGATTGTTTCTCCTGTGTACTTGGTCCCCCTTTTTTAAACAATGATTTGTTTTTTGTTAAGTGGTTTGTGCTTTGTCCTTCAACATCTTCCCATACCTCCTGTCCCATTATTACCAAAATTAATCTTTTTTTCTCTAGGTGTGTGCCCAATGAAATACATCATGCAGGCTATCGAACAGGAACAGCAGCTAATTTAGCAGCTTTGGTTGGGTCAATAATGCTGACCAGTAGGAAGGAATCAGCACTGTGTCCCCCCCACTGGTCAACATTATTAACTCTGCAGTCTAATGAACATGCTGGAAAATCGGTGCCTGTATATGCTTATAAAGGGAATTTGGGTTAAAGGGAAAGGGAAATTGGATTAAACATGATCTATGCAATGCCAGAGATGATGAAAATTGCATGCCTTCTTTCGTGGCCATTGCTGCTTTTCTGAGACTCTGTGGCCTTTCCTCGCAATTTGCATTCCTGAAATTGAAATAAATTTTCAGCAGGAGTCAGACCAAGGATGATCTTCAGGGCTTCTTAAACTTTTTCTACTTGAGACCCCTTTTTGCATTTCAGCAGCTGTTCATTGGCATTGCATGGCTGGAGGGCATTTGCAGTGCAAAGTGCACATGCTTTGTGTTCAGAATCAAGGTTGCAGTGAAGTTGTTCCTTGATGCAACATGGGCAAGCACTTCCAGAGACACCTCAGATTCATTATGTGTTTGACTTTTAATTAATTTTTGGCATTGCACATTCAGAAACCCATATAAGGTCCTGACCCACAGTTTAAGAAGCACTGAATATTGATAGCTGAGGATCAACTTTCTTGGTCAAGTTCCTTAACCTCTCTGATTTTCCATTTCCTCCTATGTAAAATGAGGGGCATAGTCTCTAAGCTCCAGATCTGTGATGCTATGATTCTTACCTTAGTTCCTTAGCTGCTTTAAACCTCAGTTTTCTCATCTGTAAAATGGGAAGATTGAACCAGATGGTCTCTCAGGTACTTTCCAGCTGTAGATCAATGAGACTAGCAGCCTGTAACCCATCATAGAAGAGGAAGTAAAATGAAAATTTGCTTGCACATCACTTAACTTGGAATTACCAAAGACTCATATGATTATAGAATTTAGAATGGGGAGGGATTGGCAATCATATAATCTTGGGATCATAAGTATTGATCTTTAGAGATCGATGAGTCCAACCTCCTTATTTCATAGCAAAGAAACTAAGGCTCAGAGAGGGGAATTTAATTGTTGAACGTCAACAGTGGCAGAGTCTGTTTTGATTTGAACCCAAACCCTTTTATTCAAATCCCAGTGGTTTTCCCTCTTCATTTAATTTCTTCCTAATTCTCATCCTTAAGTATGATTTTGGTGGTTATTTTGAAAGGGTTAAGTGATATGCCCAAAATGTTCCCATATCAGTCTTATGCCCGGGTGAGCACTCATTGCTTTCCTCTCTGTGACCAATTATTGCTACTGGAAGTCATGAAAAGTTTCCGTAACACAGACAGTCTCAGCACCCTGGTTTCCATCCTTTGACAGGTAATAGTTGTATCTACTTAGGCAGTGTTTCTGGCTCTTTAATGAATATAAATAATAAATTGGAGAACATTAAGATACTTAATTCTATTTTACAATTATGTCTTTAATTCTGGAAGTCAGGGTTAAGATGAAGATTAGATTTAGGAGGAATGGAATAATGAAATAGAAGTACTAGCTATGTTGATCAGAAAAGGGAACTTCAGGATCTTGTGGACATTTTGGTGTTTTTTAGATGTCATTGTAATCTTGGCGCGAGGGAGTCATCACCGGCAGCATCTTCTAGGTGGAGCTTCCTTAACTGACTGCTTCTTTGAATGTACTCCAACATGAGAGTTCATGTTTGAATGGATAAGGCCGCATATGATTCTTAACTCTCAAGAAAAGATTCACTTTATTCCACAGACTGTACTCATTGAAGCAGGAAAATGGTTAAATCTTGTTTTAGGAAAGATTTCTGTAAGGAATTCTGGAATAATGAAAAAAAAAGATTATCTGGTTTTTCTTCAGGTAAATAGAATATATAGTTAATTTGGAACAGCCTGTTATTTTTAATACATTATAGTTAACTGAAGCATGGCTGTGGTTGAGAAAATATTGAATAATTTTAGATTTTCCACCTTCATGCTGGGTTGCTAGAGAATGTGTATTGAAGCCTTTATATTTCCTCTGACTTGAAGGGTCCCCTGCTTGCTAGAAGCATGGTCTTTGATTAGATAGATGAACACTGAATTTGAAAAGATAGGAAAGGGATATTTGGAGTGTGCCTCTTAATGTAGCAGGAAGAACAGAGATTTGAGAGCCCTGGATGAGGTCTGACAATTCATTACTTATCTTTTGTGGTAGCACCTATCTCCACTCATCCTGATTTATATCTTGCCACAGGACCCACATGGCTCCAAAAGGAGAAAGTAAGGCTGGTGACGTTGCACAGCCCTCCCTCACTTAAATCCACTTCACTTGCAAGTCATGGCATTATCTTCCTGATGTCATGGTCCTCTTCAAGAATGAAGGACAAACAATAATCTTTTTTCGGTATGCTCATGTTAACACGTCTATAGAGAGCTGCATAAAGACAGCCAGAAGGTGTAATGGATGGAGTGCTGAACCTAGAGTTAGGAAGACCTGAGGTAAAATTTGGTCACAGATACTTAGTAGCTGTATTATCCAGGACAAATCGCTTAACTTCTGTCTGCCTCAGTTTCCACATATGTGAAACAGGCATAATAATAGCACTTAGCTCCCAAGGTTGCCATGAGGATCAAATAAGGATCAAATATTTGTAAAATACTTTACAAAACCTTAAAGTACTGTATATATTCTAGTTAATAATCATAGTAGAAAAAAGGAGGAAGAGAAACAAAGAAAAAGAAGGAAAATGGAGGGGGAGAAAGAGAGGGGAAAGGGGAAGGTGCTACTGCTGGTGATTGTAGTGGTGGTAATATTAAATTTCTGAGGTGGGATTTGAACTCAGGAGTCTTCTGATGCCAGATCCCACACAATTTCTCTTCTCCACATGCCTCTGTGGCACACAGATTTTGGAAAATAAGGGCTCATGCCAATAGAATGCCACACTGGTTTTGTTGCCCAGCACACATTTTCAGCAATTGTTTTAATAATGCATCTGATGTACTGGTTTCTGTTGATGTAGAAGTTATTACTGTAAAAATATTCAATTTTTTCATATTTATATAATATGAGTGAAGACACTGAAATTATTTTGTGATTTTTATCAAAGCACAGTCCAGATACATTTTGTCATATTTAAACAAAAGATCTCCGGGGTTGACGCTTCCTCTAGAAAGAATACTAATAATGTTTCAGTGACTCTCAACTTATTTTCTTATCAATTAAATTTTTTTCTTCCCTGAAAACTTTTTTAAGACCTCACATCAGTTTTTATCCAGCTTCTGACAGAATACTGTGCCTATTTTGCATTAGACTGTTTCCAAAATTGATGAGCAGAACATATTAGCCCTGGAGAATTAGTTTTCTCATCTAAAAATAAGTTTGTTGTGGGGATCATGAGACCAGCGATGCTCTGAATAGGATGATCGGGAAGAGACATTAAATGTTTTTAAAGTATTCTTCTGACATTTCAAAGACATTTTAAATCTATCTTTTAAGAAGTCTTGCTACCATAGGCAAGTCACTTAGCCCCTCTGATCTCAGCTTCCTTATCTATAAGCTCAAGGAGATGGAATATATAATCTCTCAGCTCCTTTCCAACTCTAAAATTAATGAGAAGAGGAAAATATGAGAATTTGACATGGTTGGATGTCCTTTAAGATTTTTATCATTATACCAAATGGAAAGAAAAATGTATAAATTCATCTTGCTTTGGGGTATATTGGATAAAGTAGAGCAAGGTTACTTTCCTGATTGGAATTATAAAATCTTGATAATTGAAATGATCATCCAGATTGATAGTCAGGGTGGAGTAGGGGATAGAAAGCCAGCTTTGGAGTCAAGAATCTTGTGAACAAGAACTTATACCTCTCAGATATACAAGTTATAAATCCATGGTCAAGATACAAAAGTCTCTCAATGCCCTAGTCAACTGTCTAAGACTAATACATTACATCTAATCTAAGGAGCTGAGCTATACAGTAGAGGTTTTATACCAGGAACCAGAGGAGTTCCCCCACATCCATGAAATCACAGGTCCATATAATCGCTCTGTCCTATCAAAAAGGAGACAAATGAAATGATGATGGCAAATAGCAGCTAAAGTTTATATATTGCTTACTATGTACCAGGCACTGTGCTAAGCACTTTACAATTATTATACCACAACAACTCTGGAAGGTAGGTGCTATTATTATCCACGTTTAAAGATGAAACTGAGGCAAACAGAAGTCAAGTGATTTGCTTGAGGCTATACAGCCTAGTAAGTGTCTGAAAGCAGAATTGAATTGAACTCTTTCTGACTCCAGGCCACTCTGGCCATTGTACTATGTAGGTACCAGAAGAATAAGGACTTTTTGAGTAATCATAGTTCTTTGAACAAGTAAGAGTAGAACAGTATGTCACCAACCAATCAACAAGTATTTATTAAGGGCTTTCCATGTGATGATGAATGATGAAATTCAGTAGGTCAATTGTGAAAATTACAACATAAATATTGTATCAACTACTATGTGGATTGTGGATCAATATATGCATACCTATGTATGCACACACATATAATGCACACACATATATAGACATATGTGTATATGTTTGTATTTAAGTATGTTATACATGTACATAAAACGTGTGTGGATAAAATATACACATATAATTGTTGACATATAATTGTTTCACATCTGTGATTTTATTGATATAGAGAATTCCTCATATGGAAAATCCCTTTCTTAATGCAGATCAGCAACTAGTATGTAACTTCATATAGTCTTAGAATATTGCCTGGTGACATACTGTTCTACTCTTACTTGTTCAAATATATATATATATATATATATATATTACTCTGATTATAGGACACTGTTTTTTTCTGTAGCCTTAAAAAATAGGTTGGAGCAATAGATTCTTCACCTGTACTTTTTATGATGGCGTCAACACATTCTTCACTTCTGTGACTTTCAAAACTGTTATTAGAGGCATCATTGTTAGAGTACTGCCTTTGTAATCAAGAAAACCTGGGTTCAGATCTAGCCACTTGGCAAACTTAACCTTTACATTCCTCAGGGTATTCACTAGGACTTATCTACTAATTTTTAAATAGGTGGCAGTCTGCATTTGTGGAGGATGTTCCCCAACTGGGGAAGTAATAGGTCCTTCCTGTGTTTTTAGGACTATTACACTGTAGGATCTTAGGATTTAGAGCTTTAAGGCTGTAGCGGCAAGCACCCCAACATCCCCAGGATGGCTTTGCTTTTGCAAAAGGAAAGCAACTCAAAGTCTGTTAACAAGCTCACTTTAATCAATCAAACATATATTACCTAATTCAGGGGGGAAAGGTCAGCACCCTGAACTTCAGTGTATACAGACAGATCAAACAGACAGGCTTCCAAACTGTCCAACCATTAACAATACCAAAATCACAGTTACAAGAGAGGGAAGCATCAACATCTGGATTTTCAAAGCCAGGGCTGTCTCAACAGCTGCCCAGAGTCTCATCTGGTCAAGTCACACAACACTTTTCAAAGTGAGGCACAAAGCAAACCTCTCATCAGGGTTTATATAGCCTTCTCCTGGTTCAGAGGATGTAACAACCTTTTTGACCCACTGCCCAATTACAAAGTATCAAGGTGTGGGCTTTCCTGAAAAACAAGCCTCCCACCACAGGCTCCAGGTGCACTTAAGCTAGGGGCAGGGGAGATCTTTAAATTTGCATTTCCATTACAAAGGTAGAGCTTGGAGAGCGCGGAATTTATCTTACTCATTTTCCAGGTAGGGGAAACTGAGGCCCAGGAAAGTTAAATGCCTAGCCCAAGGTCAAACAAGTTATAATCAGCAGAGGCAGACTTTGAGGACAATGCCTCTGATTCCCATTCTGCTGCACTTTCTGTACAACGTGTGTGCTATAGTGTTGTGTTAATTTTTTATTTTGCTGGATTTTTTTTCCTTTTGGTCTGGGCTTGTGATTTTATTGGTCTTAAGGAATATTCATTGTGGACACTCCCTTCCTTAATGTACCTGGGATGCAGAGAGTGCCAGACTTGGAGTCAGGAACAACTTGGTTCAAGTCTTGTCTTTAACACATATTGCTTTTGTAACATGAAGCGTCACTTAATATCCTAAGACATTCTTAACACTAAAAGTTAGACAACTTTCCAATTTTGATCAATGGAATTTTAGGAAATGTGATCAAATTCTATTTCTAAGTTGCTAGTATATAAAAATGGATTATTTATTTGGTGGAGAAAACTTTGGATCAGAAATATACTTTCAATGGAGAAGGCTTTTGTAGAAATCATTTTTGGATTCCTTAATGTATTGGCTATAATGTGTTTGTGAACATTTCTCAGAAGCTGGCATAACTTGGAAAAATGTGCAAAGTCTAACTATTCTGAAATATGTCTTTCCCTTCCCCAAAATTCAATAGTAACATTATTCAAGAAAGCACATTTATGTTGGCTGGATTGACTATGTGCCACATATGGTACAAATCTAACCCTTCTTATTCCCAAAGTACGCTTGGTTACACTCCATGATATTACCTGCCATATTGATTACATTATTTAGTCTTGGGCTCTTACAATTTTTGTAGAGATCCTTTCCCATCCAATGATGATTTTACAATAAAGATACACTACTTGTATTTTCATGGGAATGAGTGAAGTTTAGGAAGTTTGATTTAATAGAAACCCTTCCATTTATTACAGTGACTAACCACATTACTTCGTTCCTCTCCACTGTTTTTGGCCTTATCCCAATTCTTAATTTAAATAGTACTAATACAACAATAGTGATACAAACAACTGGTGTCAAGTTTTAATAAGGTCTAACCATCTTACCTGCAATATTACATGAGATCCTCAAAACAACCTTGAGTAGTACCTGTAGCAGCAAGCACCCCAATATCCCCAGGGTAGCTGCCAATATAGGTTCTTAGATCTGCTTTTCAAAAGGAAAGCAACTCAAAATGGGTTAACAAGCTTACTTTAATCAAACATGTATTACCTAGTTCAGGGGTAAAGGTCAGCACCCCAAATTTCAGACTATACAGACAGAACTTACAGATCAAACAGACAGGCTTCCAAACTGTCCCAACATTACATACATCAATACCAAATCACAGTTACCAGAGAGGGAAGCATCAACATCTGGGTTTTCAAAGCCAGGGGGCTCTCAACAACGGCTTCCCAGAGTCTCATCTGGTCAAATCACACAACACTTCTCAGAGTGAGCCCCAAAGCAAAGCCTCTCATCAGAGTTTATATAGCCTTCTCCTGGCTCAAAGATTGTAACAACCTTCTAGACCCACAGCCCAATCACAAAGTATCAAGGTGTGGGCTTTCCTGAAAAATAAGCCTCCCACCACAGGCTCCAGGTGCACTTAAGCTAGGGGCAGGGAAGATCTTTAAATCTGCATTTCCATTACAGTAGCCCAGTCACCACCCTTGCCCAGCTTCTAACCACCTCTTTCCTAGACATTTACAGTAGCATCCTAATTTTTTCTCTATCCAAACCATCTTAGTTTCCAAATAGATCTTCTTCTTCTCCTTCTCCACCTCCTTCCTCCTCCTCCTCCTTCCTCCTCCTCCCTCCTCCTCCTCCCTCCTCCTCCTCCTTTTTGGAGGGCAATTGGGGTTAAGTGACTTGCCTAAGGTCACACGGCTAGTTTTTATATTAATTGTCTGAGGTCGGATTTGAATGCAGGTCTTCCTGACTCCAGGGCCAGTGCTCTATTCACTGAGCCACTTAGCTGCCCCTCAAATAGATATTTCTTAAAGCACCGGCTTGACTGAATCACTCCTTGATTCATGAACCTTCAATGGTCCCCATTATATCTAGAATAAAATACAAATTCATCAGTATGCCATTATAAGTTCTTCAAAGTTCGGCTCCAACCATTTCTTCTAGAAGGATTTCATAATCCCCCCTATCATATGCTTCATGTTCTAGTGAAATTGGTCAAATTGCTACTCTGTATCACACCTCCATGCTTTTGCACAGATTGTCCCCAATAGTTGGAGCATTTACCCTTCTCATCTCTGTCTCTTAAAATCTTTGGCTCCTTTGAAGACTATATATTTCCTATATGAGGAAGCCTTTCTTGACTCCCCTTCTGCCCCAACCCTCCCAGGAGTTAGTCCATTCACTACTTGCCCTGTCTTATTTCATCACTTTGCATTTACTTACCTGTGAGCTTTGTATTTGCCCCCAGGTAAGTTCCATGTAGGCAAAGACTATTTCATTTTGGTCTTTGGATCCCCAGTTTTTAGCATAGTGACTGGCACAAAATAACTATAGTACTTAATGAATGATTGTTGTGTTGAATTAACATTCCATTTTATAGCTGAAAAAATTGAGACTTGGAGAAATTTGGTAATTACCCCAAAGTTTTGCCACTAATGAGTTGCAAAATTAAACCTCTACTTCTCATTTCATATTAAGCAATCTCTCTATTACATTACACTTATATACCTAGTTTATACTAGTAGAAATAGAAAATGCATTAAGTGAAATCTATCAAGTTGTCAAAAACTGAAACTAAACCTATATTTTCACATAGGAAGTCACTATAATCCTTGGAGATGGGTCCATGTGTGCTAGCCTTCTGCTAACATCTGACTGGTCTGGAACACTGATCTATTAGAAAGTGAGGGAGGGAAATCTGAAGCTAGAGTGGCATAGAGTTCAGCTTTGTGTGTGGTTCCCCTTGTAGTCAGGGTTGGTGTTCTATTTTTCCAATACCTAATTAAAGTATAGGCCAATTCAAGAGTCCACCTGTTAATTATGTAATCTGGCTGGTCTTCTATTCTTGATGGAATAAGCATCATTGTCATAATTTTTTTTTGCTTTCTTAGTTCTGATTTTGGTACAACTTTGAAGAAATCCAGTAAATTAAATTTTAAAAATTTTATTAGACTATTTATTATATTAGTATAGAATATAGAATAAAACTTGTAGAGTTGTTTACAAAACCATCTTATTTGAAACTGTGTTGTGGTTGCCAATTAATGTCATAGGGATAGGGCCTGGATTTGTGATTTTATTGATATAAAAAACTTCTGAATGAGGAAATGACCTCTTCTAAGACAAATTTTTATTTTTCCCACAATAATCTTGGAAATTTGCCTAGAGTATTTGAAAGTTAAATGACTTGTTCAATGTCATATATCCATTATGTGTCAAAGGTGAGACTTAAGCGTGTCTTCCTAACACTACAGCCAGTTCTCTATTAACTGCACTATATTTGCCTCTCAATTAATATCATTCTAGGGTGGGGAGGAAGGAAGGAAGGAAAAAAAGGAAAAAAGAAATTTACATGATAATCTTATTGTATATTTGAAAGGAGTATCATGTTGTGCATAGTAGATGTGCAGTTTCATGTGCTATCATCTTTTTCTGGTGCTATGTTATGGAAATTCTTGTTTGCTTCCATAAATTGAAAATAAAATAAACTTTAAAAAATGAAGAAAGATGACAGGGCTCAGATCTCCAATTTCATTATTAGATTTCATATGCAACAATTTTTTTTCTATAGAAAGAATGACCTGAAAAATACCTTTGAGAATATACTGTCATTTTTGCTTTCCTGATTTCAATGTTTAATCTCATTATTAGTACTCTTCTTTATTTTCACTTTATGAAAAAGTGATGATCCAGTCAATTATTGTGGCTGTAAATAAATCTGTAAATAAAGCAAGTGTGGTTTTTTTTAATTGAAAACTATTTTTAGGATTTTTTGTAAAATTCTTTTGTTTGGCAGTGCTTTATTTTTTCATTTTTTAACTTGCTATACCCTTATCTAATACCAGTATACTAAGTTTCCTTTGTATCATTTCTTAATAAACCATTAGAATTAAAAAAAAAACCCAAATAAACCAATATTTATCATCCTAGCTTGCTTTGAAAATGACATCTTTATCCTGGTTAGGGGCATGTTCCATTAGATGATACTTACTCTGATCATTAGTATTAGGCTATGATGAAAGATCATTTAAGCTTAGTGCAATATTAGGGTTTTCATCATTTATTGAGTTACCTGCAGCTAGATGGCTATTGGCTAAGTCATTATTTTTGATCATTTACTGAGAATTTAGAGGAGGTTAGAACTGTATATTTTAGAAGTGGCACTTGCATAGCATTCATTAGTTCTAAAAGTCTGTATTCAACAAATGGACTCATTTTCAAGAATGATTTCCTCCAGTATAAGTAACCATTTCTGTTACCATTTAATGTTTTTTCCTCTTTCACTTTATCTTCTTGTCCTGAATTTGGTATAAGATGGTAATTTTTATGCTATTTGAAATCCTTGATAAATATCTTGTTTCATATATATATGTGTGTATATATATGTGTGTGTGTGTGTTTAAGTGTATATATGTGTATATATATATATATATATATATATATATATATATATACACACTCATAATGGTGGGGAATCATTTCTTTATCTTCATTTACTTTATAAATAATTCATACTGTGACAGTTTCATATGGATACAAGTCACCCTAGTTGGATTATTACTCTTCCAGCATCCCTAGAAATTTGTTGGTAGGGATTCTTGTTGATATTTGAAAGCCAGAAACAAGTATGATTACTGCCACCATTAGCTTACTGTTAATGATGGGGGTGGACAGTCAGTGGCACTAAAATGTCACTTTACTATTTAAAGTGGTACTTATCTTCAGAGTTATTTGATATCTATCCTGGGTCAGGACTTAATGAGAAGGGGAAAAATGTAAATCAGTATTCGTGTAGGCCAAAGTTATACATAACTCTTTTCTTTAATAAAAAAAAATAAGCTAGATTCATTGCTAGAAAAGGGGCCTATATTGTCTATACTTGCTTAAAAATCACAGAATTTTATTGTTGGAAGGTACTTTAGGGGCACGTAGTTGAACCTGTGTCTGAGGTGGAGATTCTCGCTGTGACCATTTCCATCAAGTGGTTTTCTAGTTTCCAGGTTTATAAAATTCAACATCCATTAATTTAATGTCTACTATGAAAAAGGGAGAATTTTAGATGTGGGTAGCTGACAATTTCCCAAGTCAGGATTTTACTTTTTGACAGCTCTAATTGATAAGACATTTTCCTAAAAGAACCTGAAAAGCATTTGCTTGTAACTTTCATTCCTTATGAATACCTCATGCTGAGCAAAATATGTTCTGCCCTTTGGAACCAAACAAAACATTTTCTCTATATGGTGGCTATTTGGCTCTGACATCTTAGAAGATAGTTATCGTCTCTTTTTTCCAGGTGAAGTATCCCTAATTCCTTTAAGCAAACTCTCTTAAGAACTTTGGAATTGATTTGTGACATGGGAGACACTGGTATCAGACCACCCAGCATGGTGTGCCCTCATCAGACAAGGTGCTGTGCTCTGTGAGCAAAGCAGAGTTGAAGCAGCTTAAAAGAAACATGAGATATACAAATTCAGAGAACCCACCCCAAATATTCAAATGGATTATTTGTGCTCGACTTGTGGTAGAGCATTATGAGCTCACATTGGTCTGATCATCCACAGTCGGACACACTGTAACCCGACTCTAGCATAGTGATGTAGTTTTGGTCCTCTTCGAGAATGAAGGACAACAACCAAGCAAAGAAAAATTGTTGGCAAAGTTTATTACCATCATCCTGGTTTTCCTCAACTGGATATACTCTGACTTGTTAATGATCTTCCTAAAATGTAATTTAGAAATGAAGGAATACTCTTTATGTAGCCTGGTCAGAATAGTATATGGTGATGCCATAATGTCTTTTGCCCTTAAAATTGTTTCTTTTCATTCAGGGTCACATTTACTTTTTTGATTGCCACATCACATTGTTGACTCATGTTGTACTTGGAATTCATGGAGATCTTCAGTTCTTTTTCATATGAATTATTGTCACCTAATCATATCTTGACTTCATATTTATCCTTGTTAGATTTAATCTTATTAGATGTGGTTCATCTTTGGGGCACTAATTCTATTATCCAGTGGATTAACTAACCCTCCCAGCTTCATTTCATTCACGAATTTATTAAGCATAAAATCTCTCTCTTCCTTCAAGTAATTGAGGAAGACGAACAGAACAGGGCCAAAGCCAGATCTTGAGGTCATGACATTAGAGTCCTTCAAGGTAAAGAATAATTCATGAATCATCCCCTTCTAGGACTGGTGGACTCATTTTTTGAGTCCACCAAACTGTATCATTTGGCCTAAAGCTCCCCATGTTCTCCACAAAGTCAAGAGACTTTGTACAATTTCTTGCTGAAAACCAGGTATGTTATTTCTATGTGGAAGACAGCTAGGTGTCATAGTGCATAGAGCCCTAGAGTGATGGAATCATGAATATTGAATTCAAATCTTATCTCTTTTACTAGCTGTATGACTCTAGGCAAGTCACTTAACTTGTTTCTGTTCAGTTTCCTCATTAGTATAATTTTGCTAATAATAGCACCTATTTCTCAGGATTATTATTATGAGGATAAAACTATATATTTATAAAACACTTTGAAACTTTAAAGAACTATATGAATTATTAACATTATTCTATTCATGTAGATACCAACAATACTGATTAGGTGGGAAAAAGAAAATATTGATAAAGGCTATGAAGTCCTAGGCATGAAATTGAAGACTCTAAGGACAAAAGCAATGTTCTCATCAGGACTCTCAATTGAAGGCATGAATTTTAGAAGAGAAATCAAATTTTGTGTAAAGCTAATTAAGAAGATAGTATATAAGAATGAGCTTGGGGTTTCAGGACTGCCAGTTGAAATACATGTTCCTGGACAGGGTTGGGAAGTAAACTTAATAGGGACAGCTAAAAATGTATTTGGGGGCTGGGTGTGGTGGTATATACCTATAATTCTTACTAGTGAGGCATCTAGATAGCACACTGGATAGACCACTGAACCTGGAGTCAGGAAGGCCAGAGCACAAACCAACCTCAGATATTTATAATCTGTGTAACCTCGAGCAAGTCATTGAACTTTTGCCCGCCTCAGTTTTCCCTAACTATAAAATTGGGATAATATTGCTTTACCTGCCAGGGATTTGAGGATAAAATGAAATGATATTGTAGTGTTTTACACAGTTGCAGGCACATGTTGCTTCTAAGTTCCTTCTTAGTGTATGCTTATTTCCGTTCCTTCTCCTCCCTCTCCTCCCTCTCCTGGTGAGGTTGAAAGTTTGAGATTTAGTAGGACTGGAGGTGGGAAGGAGCACCCGGCTGTCTAAGGAGGGGTAAATTAGCCCATGTCAAAACTATTGTTGTATCAATTATCTGTGGGATCAAGCCCATGAGTGATCACGACAGTGCCTACCTGGGTGAGATAGATACAGTCACTCTCAAAGAAATGTGTTTTATTAATGTGACTATTTCAAATCTAACAACAACAACAAAAAAACAACTTTGAATGGGAAGAGAAAGCTGCTTGTGTATATGCAGCTGGCTAGATAGCATGAAGAATTGCTACAATGGAGAAAAATAGTAGGAGCACCCAGGAATTCATGGAAGACAAAATCCAGGGAAGGAACCAACAATAAGATCTGTGGCCTCAGATGCTTCTACATAAATATGTAAAGTTTGGGTAAAAAGGAAGGTGAAAAAAGAAATTCTAATGCAAAGAGGCAATCTTATTAGTATTGTGGAGAACTAATAGGATGAGATTCCTGACTAGATCATGTGTCTAGAAGGGCATGTCTCCTTCATTCGAAATAATCAGAAAAAAAAGAGGCTAGGTTGGGTGGTGTTTGTTAAGAAGGTGTATACTCAGGGGACAGTTAGGTGGCCCAATGATAGAGCCACCAGCCCTGGAGTCAGGAGAACCTGAGTTCAAATGTGGCTTCAGACATTTACTGACTGTATGATCCTGTGCAAATCACTTTGCCTTGTCTTGGTTTCCTTAGCTGCAAAATGATCTGGAGAAGGAAATGACAAACCAATCCTGTCTCTTTGCCAAGAAAACCCCAAATGGGGTCACAATGAGTCAGACTTGACTTAAACAACTGATCAACAACTCAAGTTATTAATTGACTGAGGAAGAAACACAAAGATGGGACAATTTCAGTGGGTCACCGAATATTTGAAATGATTTTTTTTTCTTTTCTCTGCATAAAACCTCATTTATATAAGAATTGAAAGTTTGCAAAGTACTTTACAAATATCTCATTTGGCCCTCAATACAATACTCTGTTGCTGGTGCTATTTTCCCCTAATTTTTTAGAGAAAGAAGCTGAGACTCCGAGAGGTTAAATGGCTAAATTGGCTTAAGTTGTACAGCTAGGTTAGCATTTGGGGTGGAATTTTAGCCTAGATACTTTTGACTTTAAGGCCACTGACACATCCATTATTCCCCAAAGCCTCTCCTAAAAGAAAAAAAAATACATTAAGTACAATTTACTTAAAGAATTGAATCTTCTCATTTATATTAGATGGCATTGGATAGACAAAGCCAATTTTCAATAAAACCTTGTTTGCTACATGCCCAGAAAGCCATACAAAGAAGACTTTGAATATTCACTATAACACATCTATCTAGAATTAGTATAAATAAATGCCTATACGCCAAGGAAAGCAGACTTTCTAGCTTTTAAAATACATATACAATTTTTTTTCAAAAAGTAACATTAAAAATGTCTCATCGCATCCTTTCCCTAACTCATCCCTTTGGGGTCTTTTTTCCCCCTCTGATCAGATACATTTAATCAGTGGATAGCTGGCAATAAAAAGCAAGAAATGAAACAATTCTTTCTTCTAAGGAACCTACATTCTCCTGAGAGGAACAATATATACCTATCTAAGTATATACAGGGTAATTTGTTTTGTTTTGTTTTTTCTGGGCATGTGGTAAAAATCAACTAGTATTTGGAGGGGGGCTTCAACAAATGCTTCAAATAGGTAGAGTGAGTAAAACTTTGAAGGAAGCTAGGGATTTTAAGAAAGAGAGCTGAGGAAGGAGTACATTATGTGCACAGTACACAGCCTGTGCAAAAAAAAACCCCACGGAGATGAGATCTAGAATGTCTTCATGGAGTGGCAAATAGGCTGGTTTGCTTCAATAGAAATGCCAAGGGGATGAAAGCATAGTAACAGTGACGGCCCCCACAGTGTTGAGACACCCACCAGTATATAAAGGATCCAGACTCTACATGAGACTTGATTATCTGGTCCTGCCTGGATGTGGCTGGTAACTCAGCATAAGGTTGAAGGGGGCATAGAAGACAGTGGATTAGAGGTGCTAGCATAGTCTAGTGGTCACCAAGATAGTAGAACCCCATAAATTAGAGATAAATAGTGTCTTAGAGGTCGACTTTTATAAGCTCAGAGAGGGGATTTGATTTGCCCAATGTCTTCGAGATGAAAAGAAGCAAAACCAGTGGTTAGAAGCCATGTCTAGTCTTGTGACTCTTCAGGTTTCTAACTGTAGAGGATCTCAAAGGAGGAAGATTCCTTAGGGACTGTCTAATCCAATCTCCTTTTTCACAGGTGGGGAAACCAAGCAGAGCTCCCACTCAGGTTACCGACATTTTGCATTCTTTTGTCCTCATCTTTCTGAATAAGTATCATGTATTTATTTTTTTCACTCCAGCATCTTCCCGATGAAGAGGGTGTTTATGTGTGTCTGCATTAATGGCACTATCTTGCAGCCCTGAGATTAAAAGACTCCTGATATTTCATTAACTTGCAATGGCATTTCATTTTTAATATTGACTGGGCACCCTCGGTTGACTCATTGTAGTTCACGTGACTTTAATTTACAGAGCCTAGTCTAACAGTGATGGATGCATTAAAGATAGAGAAAAAATGATTGGGGCCACCCTGGCTTGTTTATAATGTGCTAATGACTATTATTATATTTTGTGGGTACTTTGCCCTAACATTCTCCTGTTACCATCCCAAGTGTCCTTCAGAGGGACCTGGGTGGTATTTGGGGGCCTATCAAATCATTATGTAGTCAGCTCATTTGCGATTCTCTATTGGCAGAATCTATGACCTTTTAGTTACTCAGGGAGGGGGCAGGAGGACAAAACCATATCCATGCTCATCAGCTTGACAGTGCAGTGTATCAGCCCAGAAGTGGACCTGCAGAGGAGATTTACATGCCACAAGGGCCCCTGGTATGGATCCTGGTCTTTGCTTTTGGAATGGTCCATAGTTTATTCAAAGGGGTAATTTACATTCTTTCTCTCTTGTGCAAGACAGCGTTATATTCTGGGTCTGACAGTTCATCCACCACCAATGCTAGGCAGACAATGGAAAGCAGATATATCCTATCATATCCCCTGTCCCACACTCCTTTCCCTGTCTCATGTATTATCTGCATGCATTTCATTGTTCAAATCTGAGTGTGAACACAGGGTGGGGGGATCACTACTAAAATTACAGGAGACTTTAAACCTGTAGCAGGTATCAATTTATAGTAATGTATTTTCCTCAGAAGATACAATAACATGTGACATGTGTCACAATGTGTCAACATGTGACACATTGACATGATTATGGGCACTCTAAAACAGGGGTATGTGTATGTGTATATGTGTGTATGTATGCAAGTGTGTGTGCATACATACACATATGTATATATGTATACACACAAACAATGGTTTAGGATACATATGTGATATATGTATGTATACACACATATATAGGATGTATATTTGGTATATGTATGTGGAATATGTATGTATACATATACATATATAAATATATATGTGAATATATATGTATATATACATATGTGTGTGTATACATATATAAATATATATCACGTGCAGTATTTGAAGTACAGAAACTATTGGGATGAAAGTTCTTGGTAGCCTGGGGCCATACTAAGCAGTAAGTCCCACACCATTGTTTTGGCCTCTCCCATGAATATTGGACATATTCCACATCCTCCTGACAGTCCTCTCAGGTGGTACGTTTGCCTTCCCAGAGCTGTCTATCTAACCTGTGAGAGAGGTTAACTTTATAGCATTCATACACTATCCGGGAAGGGGACCATGTGGAGCCCATAACTATAGCTCACATTTCTATAGGGCTTTAGGGTTAATAAAATTCTTTACTCCCACCAGCCCTGGGACATTGGGAAGATGAACAGTGTTATCCCCATTTACAGGTTCAGAAACTGGGACTCTGAGAGGCTAGATGACTTACTTGTCCATGGGCACCCAGCCAGCGATTGTTGAAACCTACTCAAATCTATGTCTTCTGTCTCTAAAGGCCATTGATCTTTGTCCTACTTTATACTATTGCTCTGAGCAAACATGCCTTTATGTGATGGTGAATTATTATTTAATTGGAATTATTCTGCTGCCTCACCAGATGATCAATTATAAGATAAATGACTTCATTTTAGATTCTGACTTTTAAAACATATAGTTTAATTTATAAACATACGTGCTTCCATCATCTATGATTATTTCCCCCCTCCCATAATTTTCATGCTCTATCCCTTCATGAGCTCAGCAAACATTTATGAAGCATCTTCTGTAGGTTAGGCAACTGCCTCCGATGCTGGGAATGGAAACAGGAAAAAGAAAAATGATCCCTACTCTCAAGAAGTGTACATTCAATTGGAAGGCTTCTCTACCTCAACCTTCATTCCTTTCCTCCCTCTCTGATCTTCTGCAGGGTTTAGAGTCTTTAACCACCCAGTTTTCATTAATTGGATATGAAAAAAAAAATCAATGACTAGAATCCATGTCTGGTCTGTATGATTAGATATTAGTCGTGGTTGTACGTGTTACCTCTCCATCTCAACTGCCTTTCCATAGGGCAGACATCAGGCCTTCTTTTATAACATTCATAGCATTTCTTGTTGTTCAGAGTGGGACTCTTTATGACCCTGTGGACCATAGTACACCAATACTGTCCATGGGGTTTTCTTGGCAAAAAGACTGGAGGAGTTTGCATTCCCTTCTCCAGTGGAATAAGGCAAACAGAGGTCAAGTGACTTGCCCAGGGTCACACAGCTAAGTAAGCATCTGATGCTGGATTTGAACTCAAGTCTTCATGACTCCAACCCTAGTGCCCTATCCATTGAGTCACCTAGCTGCCTCATAATATTTAACATAGGGTCAATTCAGCATTTAGATATTTATAAAATCATGGAACTTTAGATTTGGAATGCCTTATCTTATCAGTAATCCTTTTTATAATATCCCTAATAAGTGGTTAGAGGTAGCTAGGTAGCATAGTGCATAAATCACTTGGCCTGGAGTCAGGAAGACTAGAATTCAAATCCAGTCTCAGAAACTTCCTAGATGTATAACCCTCAACAAATTACCTTCTGTTTGCCACTGGAGAAGGAAATGGCAAACTACTCCAGTAATTTTGCCAAGAAAACCCCATGGAGTGGTTTGCCTTTTCTCTCTAGCTCATTTCCCAGATGAGGAAACTAAGACAAACAGGATTAAGCAACATGCCCAGGATCACACAGCTAGTGTTTGAGGCTGGATGTGAACTCAGGAAGATGAGTCTTCCTGACTCCGGGCCCAGAGCTCCATCCATTGTTCCAGGTGGAATGTGACTCCTTATGGTAGTTCTGACTTCACCCTCATTGGAGGTCTTCAATCAAAGACTTCCTGATTATTTGTTGGATAGTTTATGATGGGGACTCTTTTGAGGTGATGGGTTGACCAAGATGCATCTTGAAATTCCTTCTCATTTCTGAAATTCTGTGATTCTGTGAATGACAGACTGAGAAGTTTAGATTTAATTCAATAGATATCACTCTAGATTAGATATATGAGGTGATTCAAGGTCTTTTAAAAATATTTTATTTATTTATTTTTAGTTTTCAACATTCATTTCCACAAGATTTTGAGTTACAAATTTTCTCCCTTTCTTTCCCCTACCCCACCCCAAGATAGCAAGCCTACTGAATACCCCTTCCCCTAATCTGCTCTCTCTTATATCCTCCCCCATTCTCTCTAACTTTCTAATAGGGCAAGATGGATTTCTATACCCCAGTGCCTATATATCTTATTTCCCAGTTGCAAGTAAAAAACATTTTTTTCATCATTTTTTTAAAAACTTTGATTTCCAGATTCTTTCCCTTCTTCCATCCTCACCCACCCCACGGGGAAGACAAACAATTCAATATAGGTTATACGTGTGTAGTTACGCAACATGTTTCCATAGTAGTTATATTGTGAATGACTAATGGTATTTCTTTCCATCATCTCTTACCCCCCACGTAATCTATTTTTTACTTTGACCCTATCCCTTTTCAAAAGTGTTTGCTTCTAACTACCATCTCCCCTAATTTACCTTCCCTTCTATCATTCTCCCCTTATCCCCTTGTTTTCCTGTAGGGTAAGATACCCAAATGAGTGTGTATGTTATTCCCTCTGTAAGCCAAATTTAATGAAAGTAAAGTTGACCCATTCCCTTTAACCTTCCTGCTCTTCCCCTCCACTGTAACAGTTTTCTCTTGCCTCTTTTATATGAGATAATTTACCCTATTTTATCTCTCTCTTTCTCTCATTATATTCCTCTCTCACCTCTTAATTTTATTTTTTACATATCATCCCTTCCTATTCAATTGATCCTGTGCCCTCTGTCTATGTATACATGTACACACATATACACACTGTCACATATGCATTTATACACACACATACACCCTCCTATACATACATACATATATATATATATACACACACACATACACACACATATTCCCTTCAGCTGTCCTCATACTGAGAAAAGTCTCATGAGTTACAATTATTGTTTTTCCATGTAGGAATGTAAATAGTTCAACTTTAATAAGTCCCTTATGATTTCTTTTTTTCTGTTTACCTTCTCATGCTTCTTGTATTTGAAATTCAAATTTTCTATTCAGCTCTGTTTTTTTTCATCAATTATACTTGAAAGTCCTCTATTTCATTGGATGACCATATTTTCCCCTGAAGCATTATACTCAGTTTTGCTGCGTAGGTGATTCTTGCTTGTAATACTTTCTTCTTGACCTGGAGACTCTTAAATTTGGCTATGATATTCCTAGGAGTTTTCTTTTTGGTATCTTTTTCAAGAGGTAATTGTTGAATTCTTTCAGTTCTTATTTTGCTCTCTGGTTTTAGAATATCAGGGCAATTTTCCTTGATAATTTCTTGAAGGATGGTGTCTAGATGCTTTTTTTTTTGATCATGACTTTCAGGTAGTCCAATTAATTTTAAATTATCTTTCCTGGATCTATTTTCCAGGTCAGTGGTTTTTCCAATGAGATATTTCACATTGCCTTCTATTTTTTCTTTTGTTTGGATCTAATAGTATCTTGATTTCTCATAAGGTCATTAGCTTTCATTTGCTCCAACATAATTTTGAAGGAATTATTCTCCTCAGTAAGTTTTTGAAATTCCTTTTCCATCTGGCGAATTCAGCTTTTTAAGGCATTCTCCTAATTGCCTTTTTGGACCTCTTTTGCCATTTGAGTTAATTTATTTTTTGAGGTGTTTTTTCTTCATTGTTTTTTGGGTCTCTTTTAGCAGGCTGTTGACTGGCTTTTCATGATTTTCTTGTATCATTCTCATTTCTCATCCCAATTTTTCCTCTACTGCTCTTACTTGATTTTCAAAATTCTTCTTGAGCTCCTCAATGGCCTGTAATCTGTTCATATTTTTCTTGAAAGCTTTTGATGTAGGAGTTTTGATTTTGTTGTCTTCTTCTGGTTCCATGTTTTGATCTTTTTTTGTCCCCAAAAAAGGATTCTATGGTCTGATTGTGCTTCCTCTGCTTGCTTATCTTACCAGCCAATTATTTGACTTTTGAGCTCTTTGCCATGGTAGAACTCTGCTTCCCAAGTGGAGGGAGCTGTGCCCCAAATTGATGGGGTTTTTGCAGTTGTCAGAGCTATGAAGAGGGTGCCTCTCTATAGCCACCAAAAGCTCTGGTACACTGGCATTCTTCATCCTAGGACCACCACCCAAGATTGTGACCCAGATTGCCCTCTGAATGGTCGCTTGGTCTGCCTATTATATGCAGGTGAGGAGCTTTGTAGGCAGCCAGGTTGCAGCAGCTGCAGCTGCTCTGCCTCCCCCACCTCTCACCCCAAGGGCAGGGGCTGGACTACATTCTTTTCCACCTAGTTCCAACAGGGTTCCTTACTGACTTTTTACTTTTTCTTTGGTGTTTATGGTTTGAGAAGTCTGGAAACTGCCACAGTTGCCAATGATTCATTCTGAAATCTGCTCTGGTTGGTCTGGGCCTCTGGTATAGGCCACCCTGGGTCTAGGCTCACACAGGACTGCACTAGGCTCCCAGCCCGGTGCAATAGACCTTTCCTGCTGGCCTGCCAGGCTGCCTTCAGCAGGAGATGTGTTTCTCTCTATCAATTTGTGGGTTCTGTAGCTCTAAGATTTGTTTAGAGTCCTATTTTACAGGTATTGGAGGTAGTTGGTATGGGAGCTCATGCAAGTTTCTGCTTTTATTCTGCCATCTTGACTCTGCCCCCAAATTCAGGGTCTTAATTATAGAAGTGCCATGGTGAAAAATTAGTGGGGATGAGATGGCTCATATAGCTTTATGTCCTGAAGCAGAGATTCTCTGGCTTCAAAGTAAGGATGCTTTTCTGATATGGAACCAAATGTACTATGAAACAATGAATTGTCTTCTTATCTCCCTGTTCACACCATTATCCCTATTTGTATGACAGGGAAATTTTCTTCACTTGGAATGACTAATGAAGGACTTAAGTAAATATTTAAATCCTTTTGCTCTCCTGATAAAAAATTCTGTGGATCTGTGTGTATGTGTACATAAGTATTAACTCAAGTATCTCACAATCTAATTCCTTAGGAAAATTAAAGGTTAAAATGGTCATAGTTAAACAGAACAAAGCAAAAACATCCCTGAAAGTTGTGACTTGGTAGCAAAGGCTGAAACAGAAAATACAGGTAAATACTAGAGGCATCATTGTGTGGTAGACAGAAGGCTGACCTTGGAGGCAGGAATATTTGAATTTGTACAAAATAACTCTATGAATGGGAAAGTGAGCTGATGTAGTGGATTGAGTGCCAGGCCTAAAGTCAGAAGACTCATCTTCCTGAGTTTAAACCTGGGCTCAGACACTTACTAGCTGTGTGACCCTGGGTAAGTCCCTTAACCCTGTTTGCCTCAGTTTCCTCATCTGGAAAATGAGCTAGAGAAAGAAATGGCAAACCATCCAGCATCTTGCCAAGAAAACCCCAAATGGGGTCTTGAAGAGTTGGACACCACTGAAATGACCGAATGGCAATAACAAACTTTGTGAACAGGAGCAAATTACTGAATGGTTCACTGGCCCAGGCAACTTTAGGATTGTAAGTTGCTTTTTGTTTCTTTCTCTCCTCCCTTCCTCACCGCCATCCTCTGTAAGTTAAGTCATTCTTCTTTTACATCATTTTGCTCGTTCTTTCTTTCTCTCTCTCTTTCTTTCTTTCTCTCTCTCTCTTTCTTTCTTTCTTTCTTTCTTTCTCATTCTTCTGTTCTCTCAGGATTTTTTTGTCAAGGGAGTCATTGTCACAACGCTGTTGTGTGTCTTTTATTCTCAAAGAGGACCATGTCAGAACATGTATGTAAAGAATGAAAATATCTCCTGAGAGAAGCATGGGGTTATACATGAAAAGTCCTTAGAGATCATCTTGTTCAGGGTGATCCTTTAAAGACTGAGTAAATGTGACCTGAACCAGAGAGGTGACGTGACTTGCTCATGTGGTAAGTGCCATTCATGACAGAAGCAAGGCTGCCTTTTGATCTATGGAGAAAAGCAAGGAGAAAATCTCCTGATCCCTGCTTTTCAATTTTATGTTATGATCACATAAAATAAGCAAGTAATTTAGCTGTAAGTTACAGATAAGCTACTGATGTGTTTTGGGTGAGAAAGTTCTCTAATAATTAGATCTTAATATTAATGAGATTATTAATTAATGAGATTTTAGGTTCAGCTACCTTTCTTCCTCCAAACCCCCCACCCCCCAAAGTGGTGTTTTGTAGCATAGTGGGATGAGAGTTAGCCTTGCAGGGTGAAGGTCCTGAAATCCAGTCAGACCAAAGACATAGCTTTATGACAATAGGGAAGTCTATTAACCTTTTAGTGCCCTGGGCAATCTTCTAAAGCAGGCATTCTTGATCTTTTTTTGTAAGCCATTGACCCCTTTGACAAACTGGTGAGGCTTAATGACTTCTTAAGAGAATAATGTTTTTAAATGAATAAAATAAAATTCATAGGATTACAAAAGAAACCAATTATACTGAAATACATTTATCAAAAAATGTATTTGATTTTATATTTCATGGACCCCCCTAGGTTAAGGACCCCTTCTCTAAGGTGCTATACACACATATGTACATATACACACATACATATACATATATATGCACACACATACATATACACACAGATACATGCATGCATGCATGCATACATACATACATCAGCCATTATTGATCTCCATTGGGAGATGAAACTTCCTATACCAGGAAAGTTCCCCACATTTATGAAATCACAGGTCCACATCTAAAAGAGAAAGAAAAAAAAGTTACTTTGCAATCTAATGCATTACTTATTGCTGGGATAATAATTTCTCTTTAGGCCTCTACCCATGGTAATGAGAAATACTTTCTGTAATTTGTGCGGGGTTGACATACATCTATCTTTGAAGGTCAAGCTTTCTCCTTTCTGTCTTTCACAATCTATTTGAACCTATTACTGGCAGTGGGGGGGGGTGTAGAGGAGGCACTCTCTTTGCTTCATGGCTTTTTGTGCCTCAATAGCCCAATCAATGATGCTCCTGTGCAAAGACCAGAAGAGACAGCAGCATCCTGAATGCTTTCTATTTGTAGCAGAGGATAAGGCACAGTTGCTAGACCTTCCCCACCCCCATTGTGCTCTTTCTCTCCTTGCCTAGAATCAATGCTGCAGCTTCAGTCCACTGTTGGGACTTCTCTATACAATTGTTTGCACCAGATTTGAATCTGAGCATCTCTCCCTTTTTATCATGGCTCGCCCTGCTTGACAACACAATGTGTCCCATGTCCCAACAAACCTCCCCATAATTAGCCTCTCTCTGTCATTGTCTCTGAACTGCTCCTTTGTTACCTAAAGGGCCATTTTATCTTGGCCATGGGAAAAAAATGCATACTTTTTTTTGTCTGAAGAGTGAGATGTGGGCTTCTTAAACCATTTGGCTTTTTGTGTTTGAAATGCTAGAAGAAAGCAATTGTTTTCCTCAGGTACTAGGTGGTAAAGTGGTCCTTCAGTTGTAGTACACACTTACTATTGGCAATATTAGACACTAATGAATGGTTCCTAGATAATGAATATATTGGAAGTCTGACCTCTCTTCTCCCATTATGTGTTCGGACATAAATGGCCATTCAGTGCTGGGTGAGGGTAATTACATGCCTTCTTTCTAGCTGCAAATCATTTGTAGCTTAACTTATCTACATTCTAATTTACAATCCCTGAGAATAAACTAATTAAATTTTTTAAAAAGGGAGATAAATCAGATAAATAAGTCCAATTCTTACTCTTTCCTAGATGTGAGAAACATTTAGGAGATAAACGTGTTCCCTTTAAATGTAAATGAGAGAGGCCTTGGGGTGGGGGTGGTTTTCCCCAGACTTTTTATTAATTTTAAACCAGACCTTTTAATTGTGTTGTGATTTCATGAACTCTGGGACATTTAACAATTCTTCTGCCTGTTGAATATGCTCAAGACAAGGCAGTGTGGTTCAAGGCTAAGAATCCTGGATTTGGAGTCAGAGGTTCTGAATTCAAACTCTAACTCTGTGACTTTCTCCTTGTGTGTGTACCAAGTTACTTCTTCACTTTGGGGCATCAGATTCTTAATCTGTAAATTATTTAATGACCTCTAAGGGCTTTCTTAGTTCTAAAGCTATGCTTCTGGGATCCTATGACTTGAGTGAAATAGAATTAGGTAGTATATTTTGGTGCATCACCTTGGAATGAGACCTATATTTTTGATCATGACCAGTGTGGGAATTGTTTTTGCATTTGTTACAAGGCTGAATTTTTTGTCTTTTTTTTTAAGTTGAGGCAGTAGAAGAGGAAAAATGTTCATTAAATGAAAAAAATAATAATTAAAAAGAAGTAGAATGAGCTGAAACTGGACATTTTTGGAGTACAGGAAGATTTTCTGCTTATTTTTCTGCAGCAACCTGGTTTAGCGCTAATGTAGTGAAGGAGTGATAGCAGGTGGTGGTGTTGGTGGTGGTGGTGATGATGATGATGATGATGATGATGATGATGATGAAGAATGTTGCCCAGGTCTGGCCAAATCTCAGGTCCTTGGTGGCTAAGGCTCTTTGCTGCCCTGTCAGACCAACCAGGGATCAAGGGATTAGGTGCAAACTTTCAAATTGGTTCCTCTTAGTGCTCCTCCTTGGCCGCTGAAGTGACAATTGTTCTGAACAATTTCAAGGTCCAGAGAACAGTAGCTAAGAGGTTCTTGGAGTCCAATTAAAAGACTGAGAGTAGGCCTTTATGCTCCTTTCTTTCAGGCTCTTGTTTCACATGGCTTATCCTGGCAAAAGAATAGACTGACATGTTTCCAACTGACTTCATGCAAATTAGACATGGTCTCAGTTCAGCAATATCTGCCCATTGCTCCCTGGGCTTTCAGGCTTATCTCCAGGTTGAATGACTTCCCAATAAAGGGAAGAATGAAAACAGGTATTAAAGCTCTTTCAGAAGTGGTAGATCAAGGTCAGTTCTCATCTGATTCTTAAAAGGATAGTAGAATTTTGAGTGTGTCTCATTTCAGCTTGGTGGCTCTTGCAAATGATTAAAAATCTAATATGCAAATGGGAAGTCAGTTATTTGCCAGTTGTAATTCTGCCTTGGTTTCTGGGGTGAATTCTGTGTTACAGAGAATATTTATTAAACATCCATCTTTTTTGTGGGGGAAGGCAGGACAATTGGGGTTAAGTGACTTGCCCAAAGTCACACAGCTAGTAAGTGTTAAATGTTGGAGATTGGATTTGAACTTAGGTTCTCCTGATTCCAGGGCTGGTGCTCTATTCACTGCACCACCTAGCTGCTCCTTTAACACCCATCTTTTGTAGGGCACCATCTAAGGTGCCTAGCCTACAATGACAATATGAAAATAGTCCCTGCCCCCAAAGTATTTGCATGCTGGTGTGTGTGCGTGTGTGTGTGTGTAAGTATTTACACATAATTAAAAGTAAGAGAATTTGAAGTGAGAGAGAGCATTAATTGAAGCACATCAGGAAAGGCTTCCTGTGGAAAGTGGCAACTGAATTGATTCTTGTAAGAAATTATAAATTCTGAGGAAAAGTAGAGGGAGAGTGCATTCAGGTTTGCAGCAGAGGCATTTGGTCAACGGTAAGTTTAGACCAGTTTGGCAAGAATGCCTGTTGGTGAAGGGGGGGGGGGGTACCATTGTCTTAAGGCAGGTTGTAAGAGTCTTTAAATGTGAAGCAGAAGAGTTTAAAGTCAACCCAGAGGTAATATAGAGCCACTGAAGATGCTTGAGCAGGGGAATAATGTGATTAGGTCCAGCAGCTTGATGAAGTAAAACAAGTGCTGGATTGTAATGGAAATGCAAATTTAAAGATCTTCCCTGCCCCTAGCATAAGTGCACCTGGAGCCTGTGGTGGGAGGCTTGTTTTTCAGGAAAGCCCACACCTTGATACTTTGTGATTGGGCAGTGGGTCCAGAGGGTTGTTACATTCTCTGAGCCAGGAGAAGGCTATATAAACCCTGAGGAGAGGCTTTGCTTTGGGGCTCACTTTGAGAAGTGTTGTGTGATTTGACCAGATGAGACTCTGGGAAGCCGTTGTTGAGAGCCCCCCGGCTTTGAAAACCCAGATGTTGATGCTTCCCTCTCTGGTAACTGTGATTTGGTATTGATATAATGGTAGGACAGTTTGGAAGCCTGTCTGTTTGATCTGTAAGTTCTGTAACTCTGAAGTTCGGGGTGCTGACCTTTTTCCCCTGAACTAGGTAATGTATGTTTGTTTGATTAAAGTAAGCTTGTTAACCCATTTTGAGTTGCTTTCCTTTTGAAAAGCAGATCTAAGAACCTGTGTTGGCAGTCACCCTGGGGATATTGGGGTGCTTGCCGCTACATGGATTTAGAGTCAAAGGAGCAGAGTTCAAATCCTGGTTCTGCTACGTATTGTCTGTATGACTTTGAGTAAGTCACTTAATCTTTTTAGGGACTTGTTTTCCTCATCTTTAATGTAATTGGCTTGGTCTACAACACCTACAAAATCCTTCCCATATCTAAATATATTATCCTGTGATCTTTTTAAGAGGTAATGGGAAAAGTGCTGGGTTTAGAATCAGATGACCCTGAGTTTGAAACTTGGCCCCAAGTAACTTTGGGCAAGTCACTTTATTTTTTTGTGCTTTAGTTTCCTCATTTGTAAAATGAGGCCATAGTAGTAGATGGGTCCTGCTATCTTTTCCAATGCTACATCTCTGAACATACGAATTGAGAGAATAAAATCAGGGAAACTGACTAGGAGACTGTTGGAGTGGTTCATGGAAGAGCTGATAAAGGCCTGAATGAAATAATAATAGTAATAGTAGTAATAAAAATAAGTACATTTTATAAGATATTTTAAGCTTTAAAATGCTTTGTGTATATAATATATAGATACATTATAAATGATATAGAATATATATATATATATATACAATCTCATATAATCTCTTTATTATTTTAACAACTCTGTGAAGTAGCTGCTGCTGTTATCCCCTGTTATAATTGGGGAAACTGAGGCTGAAAGATTAAGTGATTTCTTCAGGGTTGCATAAATTGTAAGAATCTGGATGATGTTTCCAAAACACATCTTCTTGACTCTATGTAAAACCGTTTTTCCACTTCTCCAAGTGGTCTCTAGGTGGTACTCTATGTGGATATAGAATTGATAAAATATGGCCACCAACTGGATTTGGGAGTAGCAAAGGAAGAAGAGTCAATGGCGAATCTGAGATCACACGCCCAGGGAAATGGAAGGAAGGTAGTAACTTTAGAAAAATTAAGGAAGTTTGTTAGAGGGCTATGGCTAGGAGAAAAGATGATGACTTCTCTTGTTCACGTGTTGGGCTTGAGGTGCCTATAGGACATCAAAGTGGAGATATCCAGTAGGCACTTGGTATTTTAAGGCTGAAACTTAATACAGGGATTAGGGCTAGATCTAAAAACTTGGAGACATCTATATAGAGGTTATCACTGAACCCATGAGAGATAATGAGATCACCAAGAGAGAAAGTAGACAGAGGGAAGAGCTCTCAGGGAGATAGTCTTCAGAGATAATAATTGTTGGAGGATGAGATGTACATGATGCAGCAAAAATCAACAGCTACAAAAACAACAGAGAAGAGCTAGTAAGAGGGAAAAGATAAGGAGAGGAGAGGAGTGTCTTGGAAACAAAAGGAGTCTTTGCAGTAAGAAGAGCTTGCCAACAATATCAAATGCTACAGATAAACCACTGGTTGCACCCTTTGGGGAAAGTAAAACTACGAAGAGATATTTATACCATTAATTTTGGAGAACTTTGTTTTTTCTTAAAGTAGCTAACATATTATATAGTTTTGGGGGTAGAGGCCCATAACAATTTCAATCAATCAATCCAGCAAATATATTTATTTAGTACCTACTATGTGCCAGGCACTGTGTCCCTTTTTATAAGAAGTATAATGCTTCTTTTCTAATTTTTCCTATATATAAGGCAAATGGAGGACATTTGGCTGGATGCTTAAGATGTACATCGAGAGCTGATGCTGCCATTTTATAAAAATATATGTTTCTGTAGAATGGTATGAAGGATTTTGGCCAGTGGACAGAAAGACTATGATCCGTTAAACTGATTGCTGGGGGGAACAGGCTATATTAATTCTGTTACTGCCACTGTGGTGTCAGGCACTAGTGTTTGATATTACAGATTAGAATTACATTTAATTCTTCAGGGGGGTTACTTTCTCTTCTGTCACTCCTGTATCATATTGCTGGCTGTTTTCGTATGGCAGGAACATTAGAGGATGATGGTGTTGTGTAAAGGAAGATGAGGCCAATATGTCACATGATGTTATGTTCTCATAAGCCAGTGCAAGGGACGACGTATATTTTAAATGACCTTTCAGTTTATTCTTGGAAGGGTAATAATAGATATTATTGACCAAATGGCAAAAATTAGGAATGAATGGGATCTGGTAACATTTATTCATTTCTCATCTTTGCAGAATTGTATTCAATTCAAATGCTGGGCACTGAAAGGAAGTCGCTCTGGATTTTTCTGGACATTTTTTCCCAATGACTGTCATTAGTGAGACACTTACATTTTTTTTCCTTTTCTATTATAAATTTAACAATATTCAACTTAGACACATATTTAAATGTAGAAAGGAAAAAGGACTGGATATTAAATGGTAATTTTTGGTTATGTACAGTTTGTTTAAGAAAAGCTCATTTTCAAATGATCAAGATGATAATGGGATGCTATTGCTATAGCTTCATTTACTCTTTCATCAAACAGAGCAAGGGCAGAGGAACTACACTGGAGGTATTACTGGTCACTGGGAAATACCAACTAGGGAACTCTCAGGCTATATTCATTCAGATCGTTCTTAGAAAACCATTTTGTGGGGTGGCTAGGTGGCGCAGTGAGTAGAGTGTCAGCCCTGAAGTCAGAAGGACCTGAGTTCGGATCTGACCTCAGACACTTAATGCACACACAAACAAAAACCTAGCCCTGTGACCTTGGCAAGTTACTTAAACCCAATTGCCCTCCAAAAAGCAAAACAAACAAACAAACAAACAAAAAAACCAGAAAACCATTTTGTCTTGCCTGAGATTTTCCCACTTTCTGTATAGTATCTCAATATTTCAGGAAGTATTTCTTTAATATACCATATTTTATATTTTGCATTTTGAACACCGCTTTTTTATTTTGTAAGCACATTCTCTTATATCATGCCTTCCTTTGGGTCTTCCTTTCCTTTCCAACTCCTGGGAGGAGGATTTGTTGAGCAAACAAGGAATGTTTAGCCTGAAGGAGAAGAGAGCCTTAGGGTATGGAGGGTTCGATGAATGTGCACAATGATTTGAAGGACTGTATCATGGAAGGGGGATTAGCCTTGTTCTGCAGGGCTCCAGAGGATAGAGCTAGGAGCAATGGGTACACATTAGAGAAAGGCAGATTTAGACTGGATGCAAAAGTAAAAATGTCCTCTCAACAATAAATTATATTCTTCAAAGGAATGGACTGCTTTCAGACAGCATCCCTTAACAAGTATAAGATGACTGAGGTATAGCCTCAATGACAACATGCAGGGCATTTCCACTCTGAGGGGCACTTTTATTCCTGGGGTAATCGCCATTCTCACACTTCTCATGGTCCTCTGCTTGCCACCCAAAGTCTCATTGCTATGAACCCTCTCTTCCATAGGACCCTTTCCCATCTAACCATCATGGGGTCTTGGTGTGACTACACCTGTGGCTGGACTGTCCTCTTAGATGCTACCTCTACTCCCATGACTAGATTTACTCCAGGTATTAGGGTTAATCGTTACAACTCTCCTTGGGGTGGCAGATCTTCTGAAACAGCAGGTTTCTTGCAAGGGGAAGGGAGAAGAGGAAAGTGAATAAGCCATTTACAAATATTGTTTTGTTTGGTTCTTCCAACAACACTTTGAAGTAGGTGCTGCTATTATCCTCATTATATGGGTGAGGAAACCGAGGAATTCGAGGCTAAATGTCTTGCCCAGGATTTATATTGTTGTTCAATTGTTTTTGAGTTGTGTCTGACTCTTTGATACCCCATTTGGGCTTTCCTTGGCAAAGATACTGGAGTAGTTTGTCATTTTACAGATGAGGAAACTGAGGCAAACAGGGTTAAGTGACTTGTTCAGGCTAATGTGGCTAGTAAGTGTCTGAGGCAGGATCTGAACTCCTGAGTACATCTTCCTGATTCAAAGCTTAAGGCTCTGTCCACTGTACCACCTAGCTGCCATGATAGAATAGACCAGTTTAGAATCCCAGAAAATGGGAGCATCTTCCAATACCAAAAGCCCTGACAAGAGGAGGGACTGGTGAGTGTTGAAGTGTTGGAGGATT
Source organism: Gymnobelideus leadbeateri (assembly GCA_011680675.1). NCBI lineage: Eukaryota > Metazoa > Chordata > Mammalia > Diprotodontia > Petauridae > Gymnobelideus > Gymnobelideus leadbeateri. The sequence continues at coordinate 434,466 of WOXC01007429.1, forward strand.
TTGGACTTCTAATCTGTACCATTCCTGCCTGGAGAAATCAATGTAGTCTCTTTATCAGTAGATCAGGACAAGCTACATACAATGAATGAGTGAAGTTCATTTCAAAGAATCTAGCGAAAACTTGAGCAACACATGAAAGGATAAAAAGATTTTCATCAGTTAGGAACAGTGAATTACTCCCTTGTTCCCTGAGTTTGATCCTGTTTTCCTCAGACTCTATGTACTGATGTGGGTATTACAGCTCTAGTACTGGATAGACAGACCTCAGATCTCAAGCTTCTTTATAAGTCCCGAAGGAAGCTTTGGTAGCCTTTCTCTAGAGATCAACCCTGTCTGCCAGTGCCTGTGGGGCTTGGAAACATTTTCAGGTTCTGTGCTATACAATAGTAAAATTTGTCATAACTAATATGTATTCACCCTATCCTGAACTTATCAAAAATACCTTACTTGGATCCTTGACTTCCATTAAAGGGGATCTTGTAAAATAATAGAGATGCCTGGCCATATCCTGTGGACAAATTGTGGTAGTACAAAGAGCCATAGGATTTTAAAGTTGGAAGCAACCTTAGAGATGCTATTTTTAGAATTTCAAAATAGTAAAGGAGGGGCATCTTATCTCCCCTCCTTATTTTATAGATGAGGAAACTGAGGCCCAAGGTCATTGACTTACTCAAGGTCACTTATGTAGCAAGTGGCAGAACTTGGATTTGGACCCAGGAAATTTCAATCCCAATCCAGCACTCTTTTCCCTCTATCACACCGCCCCTGTATTAAATTAAAAATTGTATCAATTTAATTCGTTTCAACGAGGATCATTTATCAAGTACCCTGCATGTGTCTCTGGACACTGGGAATTCAATGACAAAAATGAAATAGTCTCTTTTCAGAAGGAGCTTCCATTCTCTTGGGGATGCTTCTGCTGATGGAGAAAACGACATTCAGTCATTTAACAAGGCTTTAAATAAGCTCCTCTTATGGACCCAGTGCCATGTTGGCATATAGACAAGTAATAAAGTAAAACAGAGATACAAGGTAATAAAAGGTAATTTCAAGATGATAATAACTGGGAGGGGGCAGGTAGATCAGGATATTTTGGTTTAGGAAGTGGTATTTGAGCTATGTTTTGAAGGGCACAAGCGGTTCTGCCAGGTGGCCATTCCCTTAATCACTTTGCTGCTTATTTGAATTCACCTCAGTTGGTCTAAGGTAGGAAGCAATTGTGGGGTAGCCACTGATGCTGCTTACCACATGGCCAGAGTTTTTGTCTTGATAAATATCCCTGCCTGCTGTCAAGAGGCACATTTCCTTGAGCTGGTGCATCTGAGCAGTCTCTTGTCACTGGCCTCTTGTCTCTCCTATTTTGAGAGGCACAGATGTAGAAAGCACACGACCAGCTATTAATTTGGGGAGTGCACACATTCGACCAGCTGGACCCTGCGTTACTGTGCAATGATCTGTGGAGTTGTTGTAACAGGTTTACCCTTGAGATGATTATGCAGAAAGCCTCACTACCATTATAGTCAATTGATTGAGCAGAGAGAAATGTAGGCCTTCAAAAAAAAAAAAACCCTTTTCCCTGGAGTGTTTAGAACATCAGAAATAACTACAGAGTGCCCTGTCTATAACAAAATGGGGATTGTGTTTTGCTGGCAACTGCATTTTAATGAACCGAATTTGCCTTAAGAGTTGAGATAAATTTGAGTTTAAATGCCCAATCTTGGAGGGAATACTCTCCAGTCTTCAAGCATCCTTGGAATGCAACCTTTAATGCTGAAGCTTTTTGCTTGGCCTGGCTGGCCATACTTGGGAAAATGAAAGGGAGGTTTTAAAACTTTAATATCACTCTAATGTTGGTGTGGGAGTGTGAAAAACATTAGCAAACTATCAATTAATTATGGCCTATGCAGTTGCTGCATAATTACACATTTTCTTTCAAACAACTTCAGGTTTCCCAGTGGTTGATTTTTTCCCCCAGCACTGAGATAGAAAATGCAAACTTATTTTCCTCTTTCATGTTGATGGGAAGGCAAGTCAGTGGAAGACTTTATTATAAGTAATTATAAGGTGCCTGCCTTGATAGGAAAGCACTTCTATCTGCTAACAGATTTTCATGGCTTTCTCTACTCATCGCCTGGTTTTCTGTATTTGTTTCCTCGGTTGTTATGCCTTAAATAGTAGTCTGGGTCTCTGGGTGGTTGTGCCTGTTTGCACACTGGCTTTCAGTAATTAAAATGTCAAACCCAGAGGATTGCATTATGCTTTATTGTCCTTGTGTGGGGTAGGGCATTTCACGTGGCCACCCAGGGCCTGTCTTTGTCCAATGGGCAAGGTTTGGTTTTCTTCGGTCTCCTCCAAGGTGGACCCCTAGTCTTTTATTACCTCTTCTTCCCTCTCCTTTTCTTATGTATGTGTTTGACTATTCTATCCCATTCTGATATTGCCTTATAAACTAATAAACAATCAGATATCAATGGATAAGGGCTTAAGGCTAGCCTTCTCAACCTTTTTTTTGAGTTATAAATTTCTTTGATAATCTGGTAAAGCTTTTGGATCCCTTTTTAGAAAAAATATTTGTAGATGTATAAAATAAAATACATAGGATGGCAAAGGAAAACATTAATATTAAAATACAATTATCAGAACATTTGCTAAAAAGTCAGTGGAAAAGTAGGTGGAGTCAAGATGGCAGAACACAGACCAGGACCAACCTGAACTCTTCCAATATTCTCTTCTGAGCAACTTTAAAATAATATCTTAAATCAAATTTTGGAGTGCCAGAACCAACCAAAGTCAAAGGAAAACATTTTTCCACTTACAATGATTTAGGAAGTCTGCAGGAGATGTCTGTAATACTGAGGTGGGCACAGGTTAGGTGGCAGAAGCACCAATGGTGGTCTTAGAGGTTACCATAGCAGCAGCAGTAGCAACTTTGGGAGCTCTCAGCCCAGAGATGGTGACAGCATCAGACAACCAATAAGAAGGAGATTTAAGGGGACCCTTGGCTGGCACTTGGCACAGCTGGTGCTGATTGGCAAATCTATTGCCTACAAGCAGTTCTGGGTCATAGTTCCAAAGCAGAAAGGAGTACTTGTGGTCAGTCACAAGGGAACAGGGATCCTGCTCACATTTGTAGGGCTGAGAAGAGCACTAGTTCTTATGACTGCAGGGGAACAGGGGTATTTCCTGAGTAAATGCCCAGAGAGCATATCAGGATGGCAATGACCATTTCTCTCCCAGGATAATGCCACCTTGGAAGCAGTAAAAACTTGTAGACCACCCCCCCACCCAAACCATCAGTGAAAACAAGCAGCACAAAAAAGCCTGAAGCTTGTCACAGTGCCTTCCCACATCAAGATGAGCAAAACCCAACTTTGACATAAAATTCAAAGTCAAGAAATATGCTACACAAAAGAACAAACAACAAACTTGACCATAACAAAACTACTATTGTGGCAGGGAAGACTAAGGCATAAACTTAGAAGAAGACAGTAATGTGAAAACAGCTACAAGCAAAGCCTCAAAGAAAAATGTTTTGTAAAGTTTACATTCCTACAAACAGCAAAAAGTTCATAGACCATAAGTCAAGAATACTTGGCTTAAAGTATGATCCTTTATAGGGGTACCTGCTTTCAAACAGGGGCCTCTCAGAGACTGTTGGAGCCGAATATAATGAATGCCAAATTAGAATCTTGAGACCTGAATTCCCACCTTGGGTTTGGCACTTACTTAGGGAAGGAACATTCCACAGAACTACAGAGTCAAATCATCCCCTACAGTGAAAAGAAGACTGGATTTGGAGTGAGAACCTGAGTTTGAATCTTGTCTTTGCAACCTAACTTCTTACTCAGGGTCTTCAACAGAATCACCACTAGAATATAACTTCCCTGAGGTTAGTGGCTTTCATTTTTGTTTTTGAAAGTCTAGCACAGTGTGCCTCATAGTAGGTAAGTACAAAAGGTTTGTTGGAATTGATTTAATTGCAGCCTACTCATAAGACTAGCTTTGTTGAGAATTACTTTCAGTTCAACTGAACTCAATTCAGCAAACATTTAATAAGTGGTTACTAGGTTGTGCTAAACTTTCAATAGCAAAAGAGAAAAATAAAAATGTCCCTTGTTATTGAGCAATTCATAAAGGGTGTCTGAAAATATTTTAGTGCATTTTTAAAAGTTTAGTAGTTTAAAACTGCACTTAAAACTTAAGTAACTTAAACTCCACTAAGACTTTTGGGATATCCCAAGATATTTGGGATATAATTACTTATATTAGTTTGCTTATTTAGATTACCTAGCCACAAGAAAGATGCTCTATAGTGTGCCTTATTTGGAACAATTTCTTGCCTTTCTGTCCATGACTGATTCTGACCTGTGAATGAACGCTTTCTAAAAATTGTTTCAACACCTTTGGAGTTGCCCTAGGTCATCTTGGTTCCAGTCAGTCAGTGAAGGGAGAGGGCCTTGGGATGACTGCTTTGGTAGTTGTTTAAATGAGTTTTACTTCACTATGGTTTATTCCTAATTTTGTATGGATAAATGATATACAGTCTTTGCTCTAAGGCAATACAATATTGTATCCAAAGAAAATCATCTATCTAAATGTATATGTATTTCTAGTAAAGCTGTTTGCAAGGTAATATTGACCCTTTAGTTCTCAGAAATGATAACATTCTTCATTCTTTCTGAGGGGAGGAAGACATTGCCATTCTTTACTGTTCTGATTTACGATGATGTAAATTTTTTAGATATAGATACATCAGTCTGAATATATTCAGAGCTTCATAAAAATGCTTTGTTAATTTAAAAAATGTGCAAACTATCCTCTCTAAACATATTTATTTAAAAGAGGACTAAGAGACATATCCCATCTCAGTCTAGCCAGAGAATATAGCAATTCTAGTAACCAGAGTGAGTGTTGGAAATGTATCAGAGACTGACCTTGACCCACTGCTATAAAGTAGATTATTGTTAGGTAAAGAATCTGGGTGTGTTCAAGTTCTGGAGGAGTATATTGGGGTGCAGCTGCCCAGGGGAGGAAGTGCTACCTGGAAACATTGTTTTAACTCATTATATTTCCTAAGTATTAAATTCAGTTTTTACCTTTGAAATGAAAGTATTACCTAAAGTTTGGCAACTAGGAACAAAGCCCCTGTTGTCTCTGCCTAGTTATGGCCCTGATTCCAATTCCACCTCTCAAGAATGATGTTGTGATGAGTGTTCTAAATTCCTGAGTCCTGACCTTTACCTCCTGGGGCCACTTAACCCCAAACCTTTATTTTTTTTCCTCTGGAACTTTGACCTTGGGACCACTTAGTTCTCTGCATTAAGAAAATGTTAGGATCTATAGGGCACCAAAGCTCCGTGTGGCCAAATGCCTCATCTGGTAGTAACACTGTGCTTTTACCTGTGTCTTGTTATCTGTACCTAAGGTGTCGTCTATGTCTAGTCATGGCTTTTCTGAACTAAGAGTCATTGGGTAGCCATTTTGGCACTTATTTGATGAAGTACTTCGATTTTGCTGCTCAGATTATCAGACAAATTTTAATGCTGTTCATTATTGTACAGTGTATATACAAATAATAATAATGTGTTAATATAATGCTTTACAAAGTATTTTAACAACATCATGGCTTAAAGAATGAAAATATTATTCCCCTTTTTGCAAAAGAGAGAATGAAAGTTAAGGGTGGTGAAGTGACATTTCTCATCTAGAAATAAAAATATCTAATATGTATAAATTACTTTTATGTTTGCAAAACACACTATATAGATCCTCTTATTTGATAATATAAGTGTCATAGAAGATGAGGAAAGAATTGGGGAGGTAGAAAAAATAATCTAGGAATATGTGATGAGGGAGATGCCTCTGATAGTTATGGACCAAAAAAGGAATTCAACCTTGAAGGAATATCAAGAATGCAAAAGGCTGGGGCGGCTAGGTGGCAAAGTGAGTAGAGCGCCGGCCCTGGAGTCAGAAGGACCTGAGTTCGGATCCAGCCTCAGACACTTAACCCACACAAACAAAAACCTAGCCGTGTAACCTCGGGCAAGTTACTTAACCCCAATTGCCCTAAAAAGGGGCGGCTAGGTGGCGCAGTGAGTAAGAGCGCTGGCCTCGGAGTTGGGATGACCCGAGATCAAATCCGGCCTCAGAAAATGAGCACCCACACATAAATAATGACTAGCCATGTAACCTTGAGCAAGTTACTTAACCCCAATTGCTTTAAAAAAATAAAAAATTTAAAAAAATAATGCAGAAGGCTGAGATGATGGCATGCACATACATTCATACATGTATATATGTGTATATATTATATATCATATGTAGCAATATGTATAATAAAATATATAATGTGTGTATGTGGAAACCATACATAGTGTGGGTGTGTGTATGTGTATGTGTGTGTGTATATACATATACATATATATGTAAACATATACATTTTATATATACATATACATGTAAACATATACATTTATATATATGTGTGTGTGTATATATATATATATATATATTTATCCAGAGATATCTTCTATAAAAGATAAAGCAATTATGGACACCTATTAGCTAATGTTTTCATTAGAATACAAACAAATATAGAGCAGAGTGTATAGTACTTTGTCTTTTTATCCTGGATGTCTAGTACAGTGCCTTTATCTTACATAGATTCTTTATTGATAAAATGCTTAGGCTGTTGAAAAAAAAAACAAATAAACAAACCAAACCTCCGGTTTCTAATCCCTGTCCTCCTATCTGTTTTTGGAGTAGATCTCATTGGGGTGGAATCATCTTTAACTTAATCCTCTCAGCTTAAAAAAACAAAGACCTAGGCTATAAAGGGGTTGAATGATTAGAGTTTAGCATACAGGAACATATGTTAGCATTGTTATTTCAAATCTTTCGTCTATTCATTCTCATTTTTGAAAAAAAAATTATCATTTTTGGCATTCCATTTTATGCCTTTTTTATTATTACCTACTTTTCTTAGCATAATGTCCACTGACTAGGTAAGACTTAGCTCACATCTCAATTGCCACCTCCATCATGAAACTTTCCTTGACTAGGTCAGCTCTCAATGATTAGTTGTTGTTTCCATTTGTGTCAGTTGTGGCCAGTTCTTAACGACCCCATTTGAGGTTTTCTTGGAAGAGATCCTGGACTGCTTTGCCATTTCCTTCTCCAGCTTATTTTACAGATGGAGAAACTGAGACAAAGAGGGTTAAGCGACTTGCACAGGGTTATAGAGCTACTAAGCATCTGAAGCCAGATTTGCACTCAGGAAGATGAGGCTTCCTGATTCCAGGCCCAGGGCTCTATGCAATATAGCGACACGTGCTGCCCCTAATGATTACTTCCTTCAAGCAATTCTTAACACTTTTGGGGCATTTAACACTTAACACTCATTGGCGCTTAATCAGGTAGGATCTTATATCACTTCCATTATGAAATTGTACTTTTATGAACTTTTCATTTTCATTCATTTACCCAACAAATACTTAGTGCCCTGTGGTCAGCACCAAGTAAGACACTGTGAGTCACAAATCAATAACTAAGGTATTATTATTTCCCTCAAGGATTATACACTCTAGTGGGAGTGACCAAATTGCTATGGTGCAAGGTAGAATGCAATAAATGAAATACAAATGAAGGTCTCTAGAAATTCAGAGGAGAAATAGACTAGTTCTAGTTGGGGGTCAGATGGGGAAATGCTTTACTAAGGAAGCAAAATATGATTTCAGTCTTGAAAGATGGAGAGAATTTTGATTGAGTGATTAGTGTTGTGCATGTGTAGTGATATTCTCATCAACAAAACAAAACAGCATAAGTAGAGTTAGAAGAGTGTAAAAGTCCAGACTGTGTTGGGAGAAAACAGAATAGCTGATTTGGTTAGAGTATAGGTTATGTAAAGTAGTGAGAAATAATCAATTAATCAACATGTGTTGATTACATGTGTTTATTTATTACATGCTTACTATATGCCAAGTATATTCTAGACACCAGAGACACAAAGGCATGAATAATAGTTTCTGCCATCAAGAAGCTTACATTCTTTGGAGGGAGGTATTTTATATATATATATATATATATATATATATACACACACACACACACACATATAGTACAAAATGAATACAAAGTCATTTTTTGAAGTATGAAATTAGCAGCTGGGAGGATAAGAAAAGGTCTAATGTGATGCTTGGGCCAACCTTTGAAGGAAGTTAGGGATTGTAAGAAGTGAATAAGGAATGAATTTCAGGCATGGTTGAGAGTCCCATCCTAAAGCATGGAGATGGGTGATATGTTATTAGGGGTATCAGTCACCAGAAAAATGCCAGTTTTATTGAACCACAGAATGAATGAAGGGCAATGATGCAGAGTAAAAAGAGACAAGAAGGTTGGAAATAGACTGTGAAGGGTTTTAAATGATTTTTTTACTTTTAATTTTTTATTGGTTTTTTTTCTGCTTAGTAGTGTTTTATTTTTCCAATAATGTATAAAGATAGTTTTCAACATTCATTTTTTATAAGATTTTGAGTTCCAAAATTTTTCCATTCTTCTTTCTCCTCCCCAATACAGCAAGCAATCTAATGTATAATCATGTTAAACATGTTTCCACATTAATCATGTTGTGAAAGAAGAATCAGAACAAAAGAGGAAAACAACAAGAAAGAAAGAAAAACAAAAACAAAAATGAAAATAGTATGCTTTCAACTGAATTCAGACTCAATAGTGCTTTCTATGGATTTGGATAGCATTTTGCTGGGTAATTGATTCTTGGTTGTAATACAATTTCCTTTGCATTCTGGAGTATCATATTCCAAGACCTCTGTTCCTTTAATGTAGAAGCTTCTAAGTCCTGTGTAATGCTGACTGTGACTCCTTGTTATTTGAATTGTTTCTTTCTAGCTGCTTGCAGTATTTTCTCCTTCATCTGATCATTCTGGAGTTTGGCTATAATATTTCTTAGAGATTTCATTTTGGGATCTCTTTCTGGAAGTGAATGGTTAATTTTTTCAAAGATTATTTTACCTCCTGGTTTTAGGATATCAAGGCAATTTTTCTTGGTAATTTCCTGAAACATGCTATCCAGGTTCTTTTACCATTCAGGTAGGTCAATAATTCTTAAATTATCTCTCCTGGATCTATTCTGCAGGTCAGTTGTTTTTCCAATGAGGTATTTTACATTTTCTTCTATTTTTTCACTCTTTTAATTTTGTTTGACTGATTCTTGATGTCTCATAGAGTCATTATCTTCCACTTGCCCAATTCTAATTTTTAAGGAATTATTTTCTTCAGTTAGGTTTTGTACCTCTTTTTCCCTTTGGCCATTTCTACTTTTTAAGGAGTTGTTTTCTCCAGTGATTTTTTTTTCCATTTGGCCAATTGTATTTTTTAAGGAATTGTTTTCTTCAGTCAATTTTTGCCCTTTCTTTTCTGGGCTTTTTTTTTTCTTTTTTGGAGGGATGAAGGTAGGGCAATTGGGGTTAAGTGACTTGCTCAAGGTCACATGGCTAGTAAATTTTTAAGTGTCTGAGGCCAGATTTGAACTCAGGTCCTCCTGTCTCCAGGCCTGGTGCTCTATTCACTGTGCCAGCTAGCCACCCCCTTTTCCAAGCTTTTAACTCTCTTTTGCATAACTTAATTTATTTTCCCATTTTTTTACCTCTCTTATTTGGTTTTTAAAATTCTTTTTGAGTTCTTTCAATAGGACATTTTGGTATTGAAACCAATTCATCTTCCCCTTCAAGGCTTCTCTGTAGGCATTTTGACATTGTTATCCTCTTCTGAGTTTATGTTCTGATCCTCCCTGTCCCCAAAGTAGCTTTCTATTGTCAGAGCTCTTTTCTGCTTTTTATTAATTTTCAGCCTATTTCATGATTTAAAGTTGAACTCTGATCCTAGGGCACAGAGAACACTGTCCCAACCTTCTTGTGTTGGGACCCTGGGAGATGTTTTAAATATTAATCAGAAGAGTCTTTATTTGGTCCGAAAGGTAACAGAGAAACATTGGATTTTATCAAACATAGAATGACATGGTCAGACCTGTGCTTTTCGTATCACTTTGGCAGTTGGGTGCAAAATGGATTGGGGAGGAGAAAGATTAGATATAAGGAAACCAAATGAGGAGGTTATTATGGTAGTCCAGGTGATAGGTGAGGAGGCCTGGGATTTGGGGTGTGGGGGTATAGAATAAAGGGAGACAGCAGATGTGGGAGATATTATGGAAGAAGAATCAAGAAGGCCTGGCAATTTATTGGAATCGTAGGGTGAGAGAATAAGGAGTGGAGAACATCATCAAGGTTGTGGTCTTGGGTGACTGGGAGGTTGTGATTGCCCTAGATAAAACTGGGGAAGATCAGAAGAAGAGGAGGTTTTGGGAGAACAATACTTAGTTCAGTTTTGGAGCACATTGAGTCACAGATGCCTATGCAACATTCAGTTCCAAATGTCCAATAGGCAGTTGGTGATATAGGACTAATGCTTAGGAGAAAAATTAGGGGGGGATATTTTGTGAGTCATTTGTGTAGAAATGATAATTGATTCCATGGAAGCTTAGTTCACTGAAAGTCTAGGTAGAAAAGAGAAGAGGGTCCCACACAGAGTCTTTGAGATATATACACAGATGGGGGATGTGATGGAGATAAGACTAGAAAATAGAATAATAGAAACCATGGAATATCAGAGTCACAAGGAACTGCAGAGAACATCCAATCTGACTTCTGCTTGGTTATCACCAGTCCCTCCCCACAAGGTTATTATTCTATCTCTGTCTGAAAACCTCTAGTGATGAGGAACTCACAACTTCCCAAGGAAATCTAGTTTACTTTGTCTAGCTCTGTAGGGAGTTTTATATTATTATATTTATATCATATCAAATCATATTATATTTTAATATAGTTATATATAATATAATTATATATATATATATATATATATATATGTATTAGGAAGTTTATATTGAGCTGAAAGCTGCCTCTGTATAACTTCCACTTATCAATCCTATTTCTGCCTGCTGCACCAAAGTAAGACAAGTTAATTCCTTTTTCACTGCAAATTTGTTGGTGCATAACCTCACCTGAGACCTTGATGCTTCTCAATGATCTTTCTGTTTTCATTCTATCGATTTCACATAGTGACTTCCCTAAACCATTTCTTCTCTCTCCAAACTCCAACCACATATCCATCTCCCCAGCCTTAATAGCTGTCCAATAATCTCCTACTTAACTGGAAAGATTGATGCCATCTGACACGAGCTCCCTCCATCCTCTGCCCCCCCCCCCAGTCCTTAAAACTCATCAAAATAATCATTAACTCTCTTTTCTCCTAGTCACAGACAGATAGCCCTTACCCCTTACTAAGGATGACCCCTTCTCTGTGACATTGATCCCTTTCCCACCTACCTCCTCAAGGGTATTATTTAAGCAACCATTCCCTTCCTCTCATGAATCCCTCCCCCCAACTGCTTCTCACCTATCTTATACATCTTCAAGCCTCTTCAGTCCTAAATAACCCTTCACTTGACAATTTGATCTCCTGCTGTTGCCCCCACCCCCTCCATCTTTCTCCTTATCACTGCTGAATATCTTTCAGAAAGAAAAAAGGTGGGATTTGCACTCATGCCTATACTTCCTCAGGACTCAATCTGTCTTCAGTATGTAGCAGTCAGTTTTCTCTCCCCAATCTTCCCCTGAAACTTCTCTCTTAAAGTCACAAACGATCTGATTTCCAAATGCAAGAGTCTTTTTTCAGCCCCCATACTACTGTCTCTGTGTATAACATTTGTCTAGCCCTCAATGTATTGTCCATAGTAATACCATATTTTTCCTTGTTCTCCTCCAGCCTCTCTAAGTGTTCCATCTATATCAATGAAGTTATTGATTTGGGAACTTTTTCCCAGCTCCTTCAGGTAGACGTTTATTCATTTTTTTTCCTTTGACCTTCTCTCTCAGTATCTCTTCCTAGACTCTCTCATTTCCAATCTTCAGCTTCTGCTAACATTTCAACAGGTGGGACTTCTGGTTATTGCTGGCCCTGGCCATTTCTTTTGAGCTCCTCTCTTATTTCCAACTGCCTATCAGAATTCTGTACCTGCAGGCCTCACTAGTTCCTACAACGTAACCATGGAGTCATGTGACTTTGATTCTGCTCAAATGTCTGCCACCTCTTAATGGCATGACCTTGAACCTGTCTAGGCTTCAGTTTGTCCATCTCTACAATGAAGTTGTGCCCTCTAAGTTCTGTATTTCATTGCCCAGGATTCCCACTCCATTCACTCTTTTTTCTCATGCTGAAATGCACACTCTGCATTGACTGCTTCTTTTCTTATAATCCTGAATGCACAGTACCCATATCTCTAAACTAAAACATCACACTTTTGTTATATTCTTTGAGCTTCTAAATATTTCTCCATAGACTGTTATCATTTCTCCCCCTCACCACCACCATTTCTGGTGCAATCATAAGGATAAGAAATGGGGAGTTCTGGTGCAATCATAAGGATAAGAAATGGGGAGGCCATTTTCCCAAGAAGAATCATAATTAAGTGAGGACTTTGTCCCTTTAAGCCAAGTTGATGATGCTTAGCCTCCTTTAGAAGGTGGAGCAACCAAATTAAGCACCTGATTTTTTAAAGTCAGGTATGTGATTTTATATGTATAGGGACCTCCATATGAAGAACTCCCTCTGCCTTTGTAAATTAGTACCCTCCCTGATGCAGTAGATAGAGTGCTGGGCTTGGAGTCAGGAACCTCATCTTCCTGAATTTAAATCTGGCTTCAAACATTAGCTGTGTGATCCTGGACAATTCACTTCAGCCTCATTTGTTTCCTCATCTGTAAAATGAGCTGGAGAAGGAAATGCCAAACTACTGCAATATCTTTGCCAAGAAAACCCTAGATAGGGTCAAAAAGAGCCAGACAATTTTCTCTGCAATTTACAGTCTTAGAGAGTTAATCTGAGGCTCTGAAGAGTTAAGTGAATGGCTATAGCTCACACATCTAGTAGATATCAGAGACAGGATTTAGATCCATTTATTCCACTACATGATACAGCCTCTGCTGAGCAGGAATTACTTAATAGCACTCAAAGTGACCAGATGGTGGGTTTCCTTCCAGAAGCAGCTACCTCCCTACCGAGTTTAATTGGCCTCGAGGCATCTTAGGAGTTCCTGAGGTCTTCTTGGGTTTACTATCTAGACTGAGTTTTTCCCCACTATAGAAGGTGTTTTTGCGTTTCTCCTCCCAAAGGACTTCATCTACTGATGTCTGATTTTTCTCCCTAATGTTTCTCCTCTCATCTCCTTCCAACTAAGTTTTTTTCCAATTTTTAAAAATTGTTTGAGAATCCCTCAGATGCTACTTCTTGCCCCTTGGACCTGAATTCCTAATTATGCCTTTATTTCCATTTAAATAGCACTAGCAGCACTGTCTTCCCTGCTCAGGTTCAAACATCCCATGTACTTGACAGCAGCTCATTTTCAAAGAGCTTGGTTTTCTGTTTGCTTATTTCCCTCTGGAGTCCTGAGCCCAGGTCTATGGATTATAATTTTTCTTGCAATTCATGTCCCATAATGCATGCTGTCTTGTTGTTTCCATCAGTGGTACTGCATTCTAACTTCTATCCCTCCTTCAAGGTCAATCTGAGATTCTGCCTCCTTCAGTAGGCATTCCTCAACAGCTTCAGCTCATGGTTATCTCTCTCTTCTTCAAAATACTTTGTGTCTGTTTCAATTTTTTTTTTTGGGGGGGGGTACTTTATCATATCTTGCCTGGCAATGTTACTTAACTGAATCAGAAAATCTTAAGAGTTGGAAGAAACCTCAGAGGTAATGTTGTCCAACCCATACTTAAAGCATAAAATCTCCTCTATAACATCCCTGACAAATACTCGCCCAGCCTCCCCTGGAAGAACTCCAGTGAAAGTGAATTCAGTACCCCTCCCAAGGCAATCTGCTTCACTTTGGGGATTGATGAAGTTTTCTGTTGTCTTAAGGTTTTTGGAGTTAGTTGAACAAGATTGTAATGATTGGTGAAAGCTAGGGAGGCATATCAGTGAATTATGCCTTAGCCTTGGGTTGGAGAGAGCACTTAGGTCAGTCAGTAGAGGCACCATAGTAGTTTATGTCAGTGCCAGGAAGCCTAGCTTCATAGCTTATCTCTACACTTTGTGACTCTTAGGATAACATCGCCTGTCTGTGTTCTCTATATAGTCTAATACTATACATTACAGAGAAGACAGAGACCTCCATTGTTTGTGGAACTATCCTCATCCAAGGGTTCCCTTTGCCAAAGAAATCACAGGTCCTGGTCCTATCCTACCTGGATACTTCCCAGAAGTATCTAGAAACAGGAAGACTTGAGTTCACTTCCAGCCTCAGATCCTTACTAACTGTGTGACCTAGGGCAGAGTAATTTAATGTCTGACTGCATCAATTTTCTCAGCTGTATAATAAAGAAAATAGGATTGTTGTAAAGATCAAATGACCCAATATTTATAAAGTTCACTTAGCATAGTGTTTGGCATCTGATACATCCTAAAAAACCAACAAGAAAAAATCGCCTTCCTTCTCCCCTGCCTCTGTCTTTTCTTCCCTGCCTCTCTCCCTCTCTTCCTTCCTTCCTTCCTTCCTTCCTTCCTTCCTTCCTTCCTTCCTTCCTTTCTCCCTCCCTCCACCCTTCCTTCTTCTCTCCCCTCTCTTTTCCTTCCCTTCTTCCTCCTTTCTTTTTCTTTTCTCTCTCACTCATAGTCACAGTAGATCATTTGGGACTGTTATAACACATTGTTGCACCATATTGAGCTTTCCCAGGGAATGTGCTATGTGTAGGAAGTTAGGCACTCAGGAACTGAGAGTGTCCACAGAATTGCCTAGCAGGCAGTCTCTTATACAGCCTTTCTGAAACGAACAATAATAATAACAGTCCCACTGTCATCACAATTGGATTATGCTTTAAGGGTTACAAAGTACTTTGCATATGTCATTCCATCAATCTTTGCAACACCCCCATGGGGCTGTTATCTCCATTTACAGATGAGGGAAATTAAGTGCTTTGCTTAGGTTCACACAGCTAGTGCCTGACACAGAATTCAAACTCAGGTCTTCCTAACTCTGGGTCCAATCAACTATGCCATCTGGGGAAGAAAAGTGAGCACAGACAAAACTAGCATTCTATGTCATGTGCATCCCTGGAATTTTCCTAGGTCACAGCCTTCCAGTATCACTCTTCCTCTTGATTTGAAATGCTAGCATCTCCCCCCAACTTGTCTTACTCAGAGTCACTGAATTGTATGACCAGGTGGGCCAAATGAGGTATGTTTTCGAGGGCCAGTTTTAAGGGGGGGGGCACTCTAACTTTTCTCAGCCAGTTTCCTTCTGGTTGCTGGACACATTTGGAAGACATCTGACACAGACCTTGTCTTCATTAAGACGTAGCATTGCTAAGCTGCCAAATTAAAGAATCTGCAAGGTGAATTTTCTCCTTAGAGGCTTTGATTCAGGTGGGGGACCTCATGTCTAGCAGCCAGATCCAGCCTTCTGCTTTGACTTCACCAGTCTTGGGGTAAGCGATTTTTTCTTGTTGGTTTTTTAGGATGTATCAGATGCCAAACACTATGCTAAGTGAACTTTACACTAAGCTACAGTGATACAGCAGAGGACTGGAGTGTTGGAGTTCTGTGGTCAGTCAATAGCTTTCTCATTCAAAGCAGAGAAAACCTTTTGTGAACCCAGTTCAGGATCTCTAAATAAGACAGCAATCCAAGTGAATTTGTGTTACAAAAGCAGTTTAAATTGAATAAGGTATTTACCTAAGGATACTAAACTTCATTCTATCTCCCTGTCTCCTTTCATCTTTGTCTCTATTTCTATCACTATTTGTGTGTCTCTTTCCCTTCTCTCTCTCTCCTTCCCTACAATGTATTCTCCATCTATGTTTCTTTAATCATTTCTTCTGCTCTTTGTTCCCTCACTCATATTGTGTTTTAAATAAATCTTAGCCCTTCCTGTACTTCCTTGTCTTCATTTTATTGGAATATAATATTAAGTTATTATTGTTATTATTATTATTTGTGGTGGAGGTGGCGGTGGCAATTATCTGCGATTTAAATAGTGTGAGGAATTCTCTCTACCAATTCAGATTCAGCTACTCATCTGCTCTTTATACTCTTAGAGAAGAGCTTAGAAACACTAAGACATTAACTGATTTTCTATTGTCTGGTAGTCTTTGTGTCAGAGATCAGATTTGAATCCATATTGACCTAACTTTAAGGATGGTCTTCTACATATTATACTATGCTGTCTATCATTAAATACTCTTATACAGTAGCTGGCACGTAGTAGGCATTTAATAAATGTTTTTGAATTGATACATTTAATGAATGCTTTGATGGACTTAGTTTTTTTGTTTATCCTATTTAGTACTTAATTTTAAAAATCAGATGAATAGAAGATTTTATAATTCTCAAAATTGAAAAAAAAAACCTGCCTTAAATTATTTTTTTTTTACTTCTGTGTGATTTATACCTTATGAATTCAACTTTCTTTTGGGTTCTTCCCAATGATTTCCATTCCCTCCATCTCACAAGTGATACCCCTAAACTGGCTATTGTACCTTCATTTGCCATCTAGCTTGGTGAATTGACTTGGTTCTACAATAGCATCTACTTCTAAATCCTTTGCAGCCTTGTCCAATCACTGATTATACTGTGTCAAATCCCAATCTTGGATTATAGCCACTATCTGCCTCCCCTTATTTACATGTTCCTGAACTGAGATGAGGAAATGACTAAACCATGTTCATTGGACCTACCGAGCATTTATGTTGTCTGATCTTAACTAACCCTTGCTGCAGCAGGGCAACATTCTATTACTACTTAATCAGAGTTCCATCCCTTTTTCCATAGCATTTGTTCCAAATGTTTTCATCTCTGTTCAAGCCTCCTACAACACCTCTATTCTAAACCCTTTCAGCTGAGGACTTTGCTTCATACTTCATCGAGGGAAAATGAGACCATTCATGTAGTGCTCACCTATATTCATTAAATCACAAGTATAGCCCTTATATCTCTATCCATTTTGCAGGCTTTCAAAAATATTTTCCCCTACTCTATACACTCTGCTCCAAACTGGACTACTTACCATCCCTTTGAATGCATTCTGTCTAGATAACTGCTCATGTTATTGACTATACATAAGATGCCTTCCCCTCTTTCCATTTATTCAAATCCTCCCCAACTTTCAAGAAAATTCAAACATGAAGAAGAGCCTGCTCCTTGATACCACCAACTCTAAAGAATGACCAACCACCAAAGCTCAAAGTTTATGGGAGTGACAATGTCATTTTCCTCACCACTCTTCCCATTCCACCAATGGTCCTGCTTCTAGCCCATCCAGGAGAAGCACAGAGACCTGTATAGATTAAACTTGACAAACTACTTGGGGCCTGGGGGTTCTAACCTCTACCTCCCCAACAACCAGAGCTTTTGAAAATCTGAAAAAAGAAAATTGTCTCCATCAAAATCTTCAACATTGTAAATGATATATCATACAAAACAGACATCCTATTATCAGGGGAAATGACATTAATATCTGCTTTGCCACTGAACCCTAAGGACAATGGAGCTTTTCCATATGACTTGCAGCTGAAGTGCTTTATAAGGTTTCCTTCTAGAATTTGGGCTCTTGAAAGCAAATATTACTGGCTTTACTTTTTCTATCTGTATCTCGTAGTGCTTGCATATAGTGTTTAGTAAGAACTTTTCCCTTCCTTTATTCCCACAAATCTCTTATGATATCTGCCATTTGGACATGTTCATTCTTTAGACTTTTACATTACAGCTATTTTATGTGTTGTTAAGCCACTTCAATCTTGTCTCAGTCTTTGTGAGCCCACTTGTGTTCCCAGTTATTGTATGTATTATGCCCAGTTATTGTATATATTACATTGTGTATGTGCTCTGGGGCAACTAGATGGTAGTGGCTTGAAGTCCCAAAGACCCTTCTTGAGTTTAAATCTGGCCTCAGACACTTATTAGCTGTGTGACCTTGGTCAAGTCACTTAACACTATTTGCCTCAATTTCCTCATAGGCAAATGAATTGGAAAAGGAAATGGCAAACTAGTATGTTTGCCCAAAAACCCAAAACCTAAATAGGATCATAAAAAGTCAGACAAGACAGAAAATGAACAACAATATGTTCTCTCTCTGCTTGATAGACAGGAAAGTCTTGAAGAGCATAGAACAATGTCTTGTGTATTTCATTATCCCTCCCTTCCAGCTTGCTCTTCTGTTCTTTTCTGCGAACTTTTCTGTGAAGTTTGGATTCAGTCAAAGGGCCACACTTGATGACCTAGAGGGCCATGTGTGGCCTTGAGACCACAAGTTCCCCACCTCTGTCTTAGTATATGCCATGCTAAGTGCTAGGATACAAATACAAGCAAAAAGAAATACACTCTAGGATATCAATCCCGGAGAGGCAGCATGACATGATAGATATATGGTGGGTCATGTCTATAAGACACCTAGGTTAGAACCCAAGCTCAGAAACTTTCTAGTGATGTGGTGTGTGGGTAAGCTGCTGAAGCCCCAATGACTTCAGTGTCTCCATCTTTGAGATGGGGGTAACAGTATTTGTGATACCTACTTCACAGGGCTGGTATATGGAAAAAATGCTTCAGAAATCTTAAGGGTCCTATTTACATGGGAAAGTATTTTCTATTTCAATCTTGGCCTTTGCCATTCTGTTCATTGTTGCATATTCATTTTCCTTGGTGGAGAGCAGAGTAGGGTGGCTTAGAGACAAGGGAGAAAGGTGCTGTTTGCTGCTTGCTTTCCATTTATTCATTTCTCCTACTGAAAAGAAATAGAATACCATTAGCAACTTTTATTTTGATGATAGGTACATTATGCCTGAAAACAAGATTGAAGATTGCAAAATTTCCAGATCACCAATGGGACCCAGCGTGAGGTGCTGAATAGGGACTTGAGAAATTGCTAGCACATAGCTAAATGAAGTGAGCTCAGATCCATTATGATTGCTATCCGCGTGTTTGGGAGAAGGGGCCGTCTGGACTATTGGATGTGAGCTACTGAACTGAACTTTAAAATTACATTAGATATTTCTTTAAGGGTCAGCAGAAGACAGTGTGAAACTAGTGTTTACTATAAGAAACTAGCAGGAGGGCCCAGACTGTAGCTACTGTTGTATAGCTATCACTTAAATACTGTGAGCAGTGAGGATAACTGTGGATTTGACCCTTCTTGGTTTGGTAGGACACACTGCATTTCTGTATCTGTACAGTTTACATTTTTTAAAGATACTGTTTGCATGTTTTAGATGGAAATCTTTAGTCTTCCCACAAGTTGACTGCTTGCCATTTTGTTAAATCTGTTTTTAAAGTAGGAACTTAAGGATGAAAGCTTCTAAGATCTGGAGCTAAAAGTAGCTACAGATCCCATTTGGTCCACACCCTTTGTTTTCTAGATAAGAAAACTGAGGCTGAAAAAGGATAAAGGGCTTTCCAAGGTGTAATGGAAATGCAGATTTAAAGATCTTCCCTGCCCCTAGCTTAAGTGCACCTGGAGCTTGTGGTGGGAGGCTTGTTTTTCAGGAAAGCCCACACCTTGATACTTTGTGATTGGGCAGTGGGTCCAGAAGGTTGTTACATTCTCTGAGCCAGGAGAAGGCTATATAAACCCTGAGGAGAGGCTTTTGCTTTGGGGCTCACTTTGATAAGTGTTGTGTGATTCGACCAGATGAGACTCTGGGAAGCCGTTGCTGAGAGCCCCCCGGCTTTGAAAACCCAGATGTTGATGCTTCCCTCTCTGGTAACTGTGATTTGGTGTTGATATAATGGTGGGACAGTTTGGAAGCCTGTCTGTTTGATCTGTAAGTTCTGTAACTCTGAAGTTTGGGGTGCTGACCTTTTTTCCCTGAACTAGGTAATGTGTGTTTGTTTGATTAAAGTAAGCTTGTTAACCCATTTTGAGTTGCTTTCCTTTTGAAAAGCAGATCTAAGAACCTGTGTTGGCAGTCACCCTGGGGATATTGGGGTGCTTGCCGCTACAAAATGGCGACGAGGATGGGATCTGCTGAGTAAAAGGAAAGTATGGGGGCTGGGATAATTGTTTGTTTCCCAGTTGTGGTAGCTGTGATTCTGTGGAGCCATGGAGCAGGAGAGAAAGACCTGCATGCTGACTTCACTGAGCTGAGAGCAGGAATGGTGAGCTGCCTGCATGGAGACCTGTGGAAAAGCCTGGAGCTGCTGCCTTCTGCTGGAGGAGAAGGAACCCAGGAGTTTGGAGTTCAGCCACAGGACAAGATAAGGACTGTGTGGCAAAGCAGGGGCACTGAATGCGTTTCCTTGCTGCATCCCACAGTTTGGGACCCAGGGGGGATGGACTTGTGACTATGGTGGGGTGAAGTGCCATGGATCCCACTTTGGTTTTGTTGCCCAGCTCCCTCTCTGGACTTGGAAGCAGGGGCTGGAGCAGTGTTGTGGGAAGGACACCCCCCTCCTCCCAAGAGAACTTTATGTGATAATGCTTTGTATTTTGTGAATTGATGTGATAATGCTTTGTATTTTGTCTTTAAGGCCCAGTGGCCACTTTGGTAACTTTAGATGTACCTTGAAAATATGACTTAAGAGATGGTTAGTGCTAATTGAAATGTAAATTGTCTATGCTATGGGCATACTTAGTAAGACTTTACTGAATAAGTGACTAATTGTACTTTGAGATATTGTTACAGATAAGAGACTAATTGAGTTAATCAAGACTTTGCCCCGTGAGTGGAAGACTTGTACTTTGAAAACTGATGTAACTGATTGAGTTAACTTAAGAGTGACTATTTTTTGATTTTACCGATAAGTGACTGAGTTAACATTTGTCCCATGAGTGGAAGACTTGGACTATTGTATTTTGAGATTATATTGTGATTTTCTTATGTACCTGGAAAATGTGACCTAAGAGATGTTTTAGTGCTAATTCAAATGTAAATTGTGTATGCTATGGGCAAGAAAGATCTTGGGGCCGAATGTAATGGAAATGCAGATTTAAAGATCTTCCCTGCCCCTAGCTTAAGTGCACCTGGAGCCTGTGGTGGGAGGCTTGTTTTTCAGGAAAGCCCACACCTTGATACTTTGTGATTGGGCAGTGGGTCCAGAAGGTTGTTACATTCTCTGAGCCAGGAGAAGGCTATATAAACCCTGAGGAGAGGCTTTGCTTTGGGGCTCACTTTGATAAGTGTTGTGTGATTCGACCAGATGAGACTCTGGGAAGCCGTTGCTGAGAGCCCCCCGGCTTTGAAAACCCAGATGTTGATGCTTCCCTCTCTGGTAACTGTGATTTGGTGTTGATATAATGGTGGGACAGTTTGGAAGCCTGTCTGTTTGATCTGTAAGTTCTGTAACTCTGAAGTTTGGGGTGCTGACCTTTTTCCCCTGAACTAGGTAATGTGTGTTTGTTTGATTAAAGTAAGCTTGTTAACCCATTTTGAGTTGCTTTCCTTTTGAAAAGCAGATCTAAGAACCTATATTGGCAGCTACCCTGGGGATATTGGGGTGCTTGCCGCTACACAAGGTCACATAGATAGTGAGCATGAAAAATAGCATTTGAATACAGGTTCTCCAGTTTCTGAGTTGTTCTTACCATCTATACTACTGCCCACTGGATCCTGGCCATTTCTTTTTGCCCTTGATTCTTGGGCTTCATCCTTCACCTTTCTGCTGCACCCTAAGGATCATCAAGCTTTTGCTGTTTACCCTGCATCCAAAACCTTCTATGTGTCTCCTCTCCCCTCGGTACGTCTTCAGAGTAGGGACAGTATCATGTCCTCAGTGCTAAGCGCAGCATGTAGCACATAATGAATGCTGAAGAAATGGTTTTTCACAGAACACAGAGGCAGAGAGGCCTAGGTCATTGTTTTAGAGATACTCATGTTTTCCTTTGCTTGAAATTGGCTAAGGATTTTCTTATGTCACTCTTAGATTGCTTTCTCTGAATATTCTGTAAGCAAACACTTGAACACAGTAGAGGAGTTCCTATTTGTGTGGTTTGCTGAAACAAGATGTATATTTATAAGGAGTTGCTTTATCCTACCCTTGCTTCTCTTTCATCCTTTAGTGTGATGGTCTGTACTCTGTATACTTTGTGTATGCTCTGATGGGTCTATCATTTCATTGGTGTGGGTACTCCTTCCTATAGTACAAATTAGAACTTATACATGCTTCCTACCCTATGCAACTCTTATTTTTGGTTTGTTTTATATTTTTCAAGGTAATCAGATTTAAGTGACTTGCCCAGGATCACACTGCTAGTGAATGTCAAGTGTCTGAGACTGGTTTTGAACTCAGGCCCTCCTTACTCCAGGGCTAGTGCTCTATTCGCAATATCTAATTTCCCCATCCTGTGCAGCTCTTGATAACAGTAATTAGAGGTTTGTTGAATAAATTTCTCACTTGTCTACTTGATGGGATTTTGTAGTATTTTAACATGAATGGTAGGTACTTTGATGAAGTTTGAGTTGCATTTAAGGTGGCATTTTCCCCTTCAGAATAAAATGATTTTTCTTGGCAGGGAGGGGCATGTTCAGAAACTCAACCCTACCCCCCCAAAAAAGAGAAGGATATTGCATTCTCTACTCTGTCCAGGTAACTGTGTTAATGTAAAGGTGTGGTGTTCTACATAGTAATATGACTTGTGGAGTCATTCTTGCTCCCCTTCATATCTTAATCAAGAATACTCTTAATATATATGTAGATTATGACCATAAACTGCCATAGAATATCAGTTGTGAAAGTGTATTTGTTCTTTTTTAATTCATTTATTAAGGATGCCCATAATACACATATATTATTCTCATAAAATTTTGCAGTAATGGGGAAATAGACATTGTTGGTCACTGGTTGTTGAAGTTTTGTTGACCACCATTTCCAGTTACTACTGATTATTCATGATTTTTCTCTAAGTGTTTGATATATCCATCTCTTTCCAATACTTTGAAAATCAATCCCTCTAAGCCTTGAAAACTACCCAGCCTCAAACACAGGTATCTTTTGCACGGGCTTTGTCTGACTGAGCTGCCCTTCCCATTTTTATTTTCCTTAGAGTTGTTTTGTTTTCTCATCAGTATACTGGGGACTGACATGTTAGAATGAAAATATGGTGGTTCTACTGTCATTGATGGAGAAAAAAGTGATAGAAAAATCTTTTTATGTTATTTTCATTTTTAGTTTTCCTCCTTCTAGGTTTACCCTCATGTGACAGTGACTCTTCTGGCCCTTATTGCCTGAGGACAGGTTTGTTTGCATTTCACTCCTTCTCTAGGACTCCTCAGTACCTTTAGGAAGCTTGGCAGGGTCTCTCATTTCTGCTACTGTCTTAAGCCCCCACTGTTAAGTTAAGTTCCCCCAATTTTAAAGATTGAAGTACCCTAGTTCTATTTAATGCCTTAACAGTCAAAATAGATCTTACAAAGGAATATTTATTTCAAAGATACAGCAAAAACACACATACATTTTCCCTTAATACCTAGAAATAATAACCTTATAACCTTTTCAATCCATAAACTTTTATTAAGTGCCTAATATGTGGCAGGCACTCTGTTAAGTGCTTCAAAAAGCAGTTCCTGCCTGCCAGGAACTTATAATCTAATGGGATAGAAAACAAGCAAACAAATATATAAAAACACGCTATAGACAAGATAAATAGAAAATAATTAATGGAGAGAAGGAACTAGAATTAAGAAGGGTTGGGAAAAGTTTCCTGTAGAAGATGGGACTTTAATGGGGATTTAAAAGGAGCCACGAAAATCAGTAGGTAAAGAGGGAAGAATTCTTGACATGGTGGAAAGAGAAAATGTCCAGAGCTGAGAGATAGAATGTTTTCTTTGTGGAACAGCAAAGAAACCAGTGTCCGTGGATGGAATATTCCTTCAAGGAGAATAAGGTATTAGAAACCTGGAAATGTAGGAAGGGACTAGGTTATCAAGGGCTTTGAAGTCCAAACAGAGGATTTTGCATTCGATTCTGGAAGTGATAGAGAGGTATTGGAGTTTACCCAGTGGGAAGTGGGGTTGGGGAGAGACTGACCTGCACTTAAGGAAAATCACTTTTGTTGTGGAATGGAGGATGGATTAGAGTAAACCAATGTATTTAATATCTAACTTCTTTTGCTTGTTATTTTATAACACTGTATATTAGCTAGCACTTTACATATGAAAACTCTTTCCCCTTGACTGGTTCTTCCCCTAATGCTGAACATAAGAATCAGAATTCTGGAGGCACCAGGAATTATGGAGAAATTAGGAATGCTACTGAACTCAGGTATAGCCTTTGTTGGGCACCAAGAAACTTCTGCTGGAGATGTTGAGTGGTTAAATAAAGGAGCAGGGATATAAATCAGGCCCTTTTCAAGGCCCATTAAATTCACTAGTAAAATAGATGAAACATGATTCTGTGCATTGCCAACTGAATAAGATTTACTTATTTATAGTAATGTTTAACATATCCAGCATATGAACAAGTGCAGAGCACCAGCTCTCCCTTCCTTCACACCTCCCCCATCAGGGCACACTTGCTCATATCCTTCAAGTTCATTTTGTGAAGGTCAAATTACACTTGCAAAACAGAAGTTGGAATCTGAAAGAGAGTAATGAGATTTGAACATAGAGTAGGAGGTTGAGAAATGATTTTACAGGGTTGTAGATGTCCATTAGTGATTAAGACATCCACAGGATATAAAATGTTAGCCTTCTAAAGAAACTTTGTAGGATCATCTCAGTCCAACCCCCTCCAATTCTGAGGAGGGAACAGAGGCTCAAGTTACTGTCTAAGGTTATGTGGCTAATGAATGACAGGTCTTCTGACTAGTAGTCTAGTCATTTTCCACTCTATGATACTGACACTGCATTAGATGGGATAATTTACACTTTGCATCATCACTTTAAAAAACACAAATGAATTTAGATTTTTGGTATCACAAACCAATAAACCATAACCTCTAACATAGAAAGAAATCATAGAATTAGAATAGGTAAGGGACGTCAGGGGCTATCTAGCTAACTTGGTCACAAATTCCCTTTAGAATGCCTTCACTTGAAGTCCTTTAGAGAGAAGGAACCCATTATATCCCTAGCACAAATAGCCCTGTCTACATTTGGAGAGTTGTGATTTGTAGGAAATTTTTCAATAATTGGTTTTATTTCTTAGCAAATGGTGTTTGGTCACATGTTCATTGATTATTCTCTGTCTCAGTGTACTGCTTTGGGGAATGCTTTTATCTTGTGTCCAGTAAGGACAGCCAGAATTGTGAGAAAGATAATAAACCTATGTCCTGTAAAGAATGGTTGACATGCCATGAAGAATAGACATGATATGTGTTGTTCAGTCACTCCCATCATGTCTGACTCTTCATGACCCCATTTAGGCTTTTCTTGGCAAAGATACCAGAGTGATTTGCCATTTCCTTCTCTAGCTCATTTCATAGATGAAGAACTGAGGCAGACAGGGTTTAATGACTTGCCCAGGGTTAGATAGCTAATAAATATCTGAGACTAGATTTGAACTCAGGAATATGTCTTCCTGATTCCAGGCCCAGCCCTACCCCTGCTATGCTACTTAGCTGCCAATTGCTATGTGTGTTATATATTTGAAAGGGTGTCATGTAGTAAGAGGAATTATTCTTGTTCTTCTTGACCACAGAGAGGAGAATTTTGAGCAATGGTCAGAAGATAGGCAGATTTTGCCTTGTTATAAGGCAATTGATCAGAGCTGTACCAAAATGGAGTGGGATGCCTTAGAAGACAATAACTTCTTTCTCCATCACTGAGAATTCTCAACCTGTGTATCTGCTTGTTAGGGATGCCATACAGGGAATGCCTGCCTGTGGAACTGGGCTTGATGATAGTGTGTCATGATGGGAAGAATGAGCTATTTGTAGCCCTCAGTCTTGGGTCTTTATTCTAGTTCTCCTACTTACAACTAGTATGATATTGGGCAAGTTACATTGAACTGTTTGGTAATCATTTTCCTTATCTGCAAAAGGAAGAAGTTGTACTAGATGTCCTATAACCAACCTTCAGACTCTAAATCTTAGGACCTCTGCAGTCCTTTCTAGCTCAAAGGCTAATTACATTGAATAAGAAAAATGGCACTGGGTCTATGTGACTATTGAAAATCTGAACTCAGCATAAGTTCGTTGAGACTCATTTGTTTTAAGGCAATCTGACTGTGGATACCTAGAAGCAATATAGTAAAGTATGTTGACCTCCTGTTTGTCACATAGAACACTGCATGTCCCATCTCTGTACCATGTATAGGTTGTTCTTCATGCCTGGAATGCTCTCCATCCTGAACTCTGCTTAGAATCCCTAATGTCTTTCACAGTTCAGCTTAAATGCCAGCTCCTATATGGGATGTTTCCT
Source organism: Gymnobelideus leadbeateri (assembly GCA_011680675.1). Lineage (NCBI taxonomy): Eukaryota > Metazoa > Chordata > Mammalia > Diprotodontia > Petauridae > Gymnobelideus > Gymnobelideus leadbeateri. The sequence continues at coordinate 460,880 of WOXC01007429.1, forward strand.
GATAACCCCACAAGCAGTGTCTCCTTGATGAACAAATCATCTTGTATTTATTCTTTATTTTGCATGTACTTATATTGGTACCTGTTGTCTCCCCTGATAATATAGTTTCCTTTGGGGCAGGGGTTATTTAATTTTTATCTTCTATGCCTACACCTAGCACAATGCCAAGAACCATAACAGGTGCTATGATTGGTTAATCTATTATTAGTAGAAATAATATTGGACTGAGATTCAGGAAACCTGAGTTTTCATCCCAACTTTGCCACTAACCAGTTGGTTGATCTTGGGCAAGTAGCTTCCTTTCTCGGGATCTCAGCTGCTGCTTCTATAAAATAAGGTATAATGTTAGATCAGAGGTTCTTAAGTGTTTTTTGTGTGTCTGGCTCCTTTTGGCAGATGACCTCATCTCAGAATAGTGTTTGTAGATGTATAAAACAAAACACAGGTGATTTCAAAGGAAATCAATTATATTGAAATGCATTTATCAAAAATATTTTTAAAAATTCATGGACCTCCCCTAACTAAATCCATCCAGAAGCCATTTGGGGTCCATAGACCTCAGGTTAGTAATCTCTGCCTTACATCCTTTATAAATTCCCTTTTATCTTGAATGTTCTGTCACTGCCTTACTTATTTAGGGGAGGGGGCCCTTGAGCAAATCACTCCAATTACTTTGTTTGGCCTGGGCCTGATTTAGCTTCAGCTTTGTGTCAGAGGTGCTTTAAAAGAGAGAAAAAAATGTTTCCTCCTGTTTCTGACACTTCAGTTCCTCCCTCCCCCCATCTCTCCACAGGTACCTAGTGCACACTCTCCAAATGAACCCCTTTGTTAGTCTGACTCACAAAACAGGAGACTTTTTGTGGAATCTGTATCTTTGCCTTCCATGAGCTTCCTTACCTCCTTTGTAGGAGAAAGCCTTCTCCCTTGGGCCAGGGTTGAGTTGGGAAAATAACAAGAAGCTATAATGGGCTGTCTCATCTGAATAAGCAGCCAGGTAATAGAAAATTGGCCTTTTGCTTTGAGCAGGAAATAAATGAATCCATTGAGTTCTTTTGGATGAAAATTTGTTACAAAAATGCTTTCACATTGAACAGGCTATAGGCTCCAGGGAAGGGTAGGAGAGGGGGAAGAGAGGGTGACTTTGGGGGAGGTGTTTCCATTTGATTTATTCATCGTTGCCTTTTTTTAATGGCAACACCTCCATTAGGTCTTTTTTCCACCAGCAAATGAATTATCATTTTCCTTTCATGGGATTTTCAAAAGGATTAAGAAAAGAAACTCCTTAGACAGCATTATTAATTCCTAAATCCAGGTGTCCTGAAACTGTTCAGAATGAGAGGAAGTGTGGTATAATAATCATAATCATAACTCTTTTTCTCTCGTGTATAAATTGAGGCAGCATGGATAGGTGATGGGGTTCTTTGATTGTATTCAGGAAGATTTGGGTTCAGATTTTTCCTTTAATACCCCTTGGCATCATGACCATAGACAAGTCACTTGAGCTTTCTGTAAAGTCTCTAAATCTGTAGTCTTTTAATCTCATTAGTGATAGATCTGAGATTTAAACACAAGTCTTCAGGCTCTGAGTCTCTTTCCTACATCATATGGACAAAAGTGCTGATTGTGGCCTCACTAATTCTCTGGACCTTCACCATGGGAAGGGACAAGAGAAGGGTAGAGAAGCCAGGTCTCCGAAATTATTCGATAGTTGTGTGGACTCAACAATATCTTCAGCTATAATGTAGGCTATGGTCCATGCCTTCAGGAAATTTTAGCCATTTGTGAAAAAAGCAGTGAATACTTTTCTAAGCTATCAGTAGAACTTCTTCACATACATTCATGTTTTTGGTAAATGTTCAAATTGTTTACATTTCCCTTATTTTATCAAATAAAAAAAAACTGGTCTGTGACCTATAGTGTTATATAAAGTCATTACAAATCCTTTTTGTAACATGGGCTCAACAATCAACCACTAACTCGGAAAAATGTACCGCTGTGTTGGAAATTATAGAAAATGAAAAAAATGAAATCATCCAAAGCAGCAAACCATGACCTTGGGGCTCCACTAATATTCCCTGCCTGATTTGCTCTGCTTCTTCTTCCTCTTTTTTGGGGAAATACCCTACTTATTCAACTAGCTATCACTATGCAAGGAAGTTAGTGGGAATTTGCTGAAAGTTTTTAGCAAATGGGCCTTTAACCTTAATTTGGAAGATAACAGAACTATCTAGTACTGAGAATTCTATGTCACCTATGGACATTAAGTAAGTGCTGGACCAAATAGTCCCCATGTCATATGGGGTGCAGTAGATTAAGGAGGCATCATGGCAAAGTGGAAAAAGGATTAGATGTAGAGATTTGGTTTCAGTCTTAGCTCTGCTATGTACATTTTTCATAAGCTTTATTGATGTTTTTTGCTTCAATATTATATTTGCAGATTACCCCCACTTTGTGACAGTTCTTTTGTAACAAAGTAAAACAATTAGGCAAAACTAACAATACAGTGCTCCCATCAGAAAGTAATGAAATATTATATATCCCACCCTGCCCCCCACCTTTCTAAAAGGTGCATGGGATAGACTGCTATACATGGAGTCCGTATCTCACCTTTGATCTTACTATTCAGGTGACTCCTAGAGTGGTTATGAGGGCAAAATGAGACCGTATTTGTAAAGTTTTTTGTAAACATTAGAGTACCGTATAAGTGCTGGTTGTTGTTATTGTTGGTTTTTTTTTATAAAAATTGAACAAAAATATATTTCCTCTTCCTTTCCCCGTTAAAGAAGAGAAAAGAATAGTAAATTCCTTGTTAAAAATTATGTATGATCAAAAGAAATTCCCTCATTGACCATATACAAAAATATGTTTCATTCTGTACCTTAAATCTATCACCTCTTTGTCAGGAGGTGGATTGAATGTTTCATCATCAGTCCTCTAGAATCCTGAATGGTCATTGTATTGATCCTAGTTCTTATAGCTTTCAAAATTGTTTATCTTTATAGTGCTGTTACTCTTGTTTTGCCTTTTTTTTTGGAGGATCAATTGGGGTTAAGTGACTTGCCCAAGGTCACACAGCTAGTTTGTGTGTGTGTGTGTGTGTGTGTGTGTGTGTGTGTGTGTGTTAAATATCTGAGGCCAAATTTGAACTCAAGTCCTCCTGACTCCAGGGCTGGTGCTCTATTCACTGCACCACCTAGCCGCCCCCTACTGCTATTACTCTTCTGTAAATTGTTCTCCTGGTTCTGCTTTTTTTCATTCTTCACCAGTTCATAAAGGTATCCAAAATTGTCTTTTTTAATATAAAAGTGATAGTATGTATAGTTCTGATTCTATTTATTCTTCAACAGTTCATGAATTTTTCCTGTATTTCTCTGGAATCGTCTTTCTCCTTATTTCTTACACTATAACAATACTCCATCACGTTCATACACCACAATTTATTCATCATTCCACAATTGATGGGCATCCCTTTATTATTCATTGGTTGTTTTTTGTTGTTATTGTGGTTTTGTTGATTTTGGCCAATACAAAAAGTTACTCTAAATATCTTTGCACATATAGGACCTTTCCCTGTTTCTCTGATCTTTTACCTATAGGCCTAGCAGTGGTAAAACTGGGTCAAAGAGCATACATATATCGTTTGGTAATTATGTGTGCTTTCCAGAATGGTTTTGCCCATTCATAGGTCCATCAACAAGTATGTCAGTGTGCCAGTTTTCCCACAGTTCTTCCAATATTTATCATTTTCTTTTTATGCCTTCTTCACCACTCTGATGGGTATGAGATGGAATCTCAGAATTGCTTTCATTTCCATTTCTCTAACTGGTAGTGATTTGGAGCATTTAAAAAAAAATATGACTATGGACATTCTGGATTTTTTCCCTTGAGAATTTCCTGTTCATTTCCTTAGACCATTTGTCAATTGAGGAATGGCTCTTCTGACAAATTTGAAGCGGTTTCTTACTGTTTGTGTGATCTTGGACACTTAATCTCTCTCTGCCTCAGTTCCTCATCTGTAAAATAATTCAATTGGATCAGGTGGTCTCTAAGTTTCTTTTTAGATGTAAATAGATTGTATGATCTGATGACTAGATAAAGAATTTGGATAATGGAAGTGGGACAAAATTGCCACAGAATGGTGTACTCTGGACATCGATGGGCCAGAGAGAAATCATAAGACATAGATACCAGGAGCAGAACAGATCTAGACACATTATAGGCAACTAGATACTGGAACAACTTCCTGCAGCTCTGAATGGGCCAGAGCATAGAGTAAAGACAGACAATAAGACAGGAGGTAAGAGGACCAGGCAGGAAATATCCTGCAATCATTAGAACCACAGCACTTCAGGGCTATGGTAGATGACGGGCAAGTGAACTACCAGACACAGACAACAAAGAAAAAGCCTCAACTAGAAGCAGTAACTCTCCCAGCCTTGACTGTCTTTAATCTCTTTCTGCCCCAATGACAGCTGATCCTATAAAGCATCCACTGAGACCAGCTGACAGATTGTGAGTTCAGGGTGGACAGAGTTCTTTTGCAGGGACATATCCCTGACTCAGATGCTCCCAGGGCATACACTACACCCTCTGAGAATTAGGCACCATTAATTGGAAATAACATGCAAGGGGGCATGATGCCATGAGTTACTTGAACAGGGAAACATTTTTTCAGTGAATCAGATGATATATACATGTGATGGCCAACAACTGGCTTGACAGAATTTTTTTTTACACTCAACTGACTCTTTTTTTAAAAAACTGACTCAACCAACTGTTCGACATTGTGAGGACACCAGACTTAATTAGCACATGGAAGCAGCTTTCAGACATGACTAAGGAGCCTGAGAGAAGCCTTCTCACTAACTATTGATGATAATGGAAAAGGTACAGTGGTATAAAGAAAATCTGTTTATTAAAAATGACTGAAAACAGTTGTTGGAGAATTAAGGACTCCCATAGGTAGTGGATGAGTGCTTTCTAATGGTGCCACGTAGCAAACTATCTCATTTCTCAGGTTCTTGGATCCCAGTTACCATTTTCAAACTTTTAGGAATATATTGGTACAGATTCCTCCAAGTTATTTATTCCTTTACCTTTGGACTAAAGCCTGCTGGTAGCTGCTATCAAGAAAAGGAGAGGGGCCAGATATCAGAACTAGGACACAAGCTAGACAGATGGCTTTGAATCACAAGTATTCTGAGTGGAGCTTTAGGGCACTAGATTGGCATGCCCTTCATAGTAACACTAATGATAATGATTCGATTACTAGTCTCTGAGCCAAAGGTGGAAAGGGGTGGGGGAACATGTGTGATAGCATGGAAGTTGAAAGGTTACCAGTCCTACCTGCTAGTCAAGGCTGGGGTTGGTGGAGTCCTAAGCCTGTCTGGTTATAAAGGTGGGGATAGGAATTGCTTGAGGTACTCACTCTCCAAACACCATCTAAGTCAGCTTCTGCAGCAGATTTATTTACTGCATCATCTGTAATCATTTTTGATGCATGTACCTCAATTATCTTCTGTTGATCTGTATGCTTCCGGTCATTTCACTATTAGGAAGATGACCAAGAGTTCCATGTAAAGATATTTCTTTTCATTTGGGGCACATGATGAAGTTAACTCTACCAAATTCTTTATTCATCTTCCTAAGGAAAGACCTGTGCATCATCCTTCCAATCTTCTTGTCTCATTTGTGAGGCTGTGAATGTGAATGAATGTGGAGAGCTTCCTCTACTATCATATATCCACACAGTTGTTGGACAAATATTGACTGTTCAGAATGGTACGCTTTTATATCTCTTGAAATGAGACCTTGTAATTATTTTTTCTCTACTGGGAAAGGTTAAAAAAAGGCATTTAAAATATTCCAGCTTCTCCAACATCCCAAATATTCTCATCATAAAATAATTTATGAGCTACTTCTTACTAAGATAGACTAGTCCTTGAGCAGTGAACCTAGTTTGTTATAGTAAGCATATATTTGTAAAATCTTTTCAACCAGATCTCAGACTCCATTGTGTCACATTGTCACATTGCTAACCTCCATGCCAAAATGAGACCTTAAAGTCTGACTTCTGTAGAGATGGGCTAGAGTTATGAGTCAGTTAGTGAGCATTTAAGTGTGTTCTATGTGTCAGGCATTGTTATAAGGAGTAGATGACAAAAATGAAATAGTCCCTGCCTTCAGGGAGTTTCCATTCCATTAAGGGAGATAATATGGAAGATACAAGTATATATGAAATATATATGAAACAAATACAAGGTTATTTTGTTACAGGAGACAATACAACTGGGATTGATGGTGTTGGGAAAGATTTCACATAGAAGGAAGGAGTTCTGAAGGAAACTAGAGTTTTTTAGAGATGAGGGTGAAGAATGAATTGTTACAGATTTGGAGCTAGTCTGTGCAGAGGTCTGTAATAGTCATAGTGTTCACTGATATTTTAAAGTACTTTAAAGTTTCCCAAGGACTTTTCCCAGAACAGCTTTATCGGGTAGTTAGAGTACTTGTTATTAGCCCTATTTCAGGGAGGAAGAAACTGAGCTTTAGAGACTTGGTCACTTATTAATAGCTAGAGCTAGAATTCAGACATGGGTCTCTTCTGATTTCCAATCCAGTAGTTTTTTTACACTATACTGTTTGCCTTTTATCCCTGAGGTCTATTCTGGTTCCCAGGTTCTACAATTCAAATAATGTTAAGATGTATCTTTTTTGAGAAAAAAATAATTTTAATTTATCTACTAATAAAGTGTTGTAATTCCCCATATAATATTAAGGATACTGAGGGATGAATAAACCAAGTCTGCTCATCATTACGGATAAAACCTGACTTTCCCCACCTATACTTACAGGATATGCTCAGCTCTAAATTCAGTATCCTGAGCCATCTCCGCCATAGAAAGTCTATTTGTTCTGGCACTGGGCAATTTCCTTTTACTGGACATTATCAGATCCTACTGTACTTGTGAACAACATTCTCTGTGGTTTCAATTAAATAAGTTCCCCACCTCCAGCCAGTTTTGAATATAAAACAGGATGCCTGGAAGAGGAATTAGCATCTGCTCACCTTATACGTGTGGGTCAAGGTTGTTGGACACTTTTCTCTCAAACTAGGGGCTTGTCTTCACTGGCCAAGAATTCTTAATATTGGTGTTGGAACAAGTCTCTGGAGGGGGTGGGTTTGTTGCTGCATTTTCTTTGCAATGAAAGGTAGAAAAATGCTAGATGAGGCCCTGCTTCCTTCCCCTGCCCCCTTCCACAAATGTTGGGACTGCTGTGTGGGTAGGGAAGCTCTGACTTCTCTCCATCTTTGGGGTCCAAGGTAAATGATCTCTTATGTTTTGCTCCTTATTCTTCATCAGGACTGATAAACTGAGCAACTCTGAATGGCTTGTGGTATACTGGGGAAAGTGTCATGGATAAATAAAAGAACAATTATTGTACTTTTCAGATAGATTGTATTTGACTCATAGGTGTTCAGAGATATGGTAGTGTCTGATAGCTAAATCTCCAGTGAATATTGTGACACCTTTCTGAGAGGATTTGACTGAAGGAGGGAACAAATAGAGGCTAGCTTTATGACAGCACTCTCTGACTGCTTGGTACAATTAAAGAATATCACATTTGGAGTCCTTCCACTTGAGTTTGAATCCTGTCCATGCCACCTAGTTAACATATGACCTTGTGTAACTCTCTTCAACTTTCTGGGTCTTAGTTTCCTCACTTGTAAAATGAAGGGTTGGACTAGATTGGCTTGTGGATCTGTGATCTTGAGCCCAGCCTCTATCACATAATGAATGGATATGGAAAGTATCTCCCTGCCCTTGACTTATTTATCTACATAGTATCTCAGAGTTGTAATTCCCCACATGAGATTAAGGACAGATATCCAGGGATAAATCTGTGATCTTTATCCCAGTCTCTACTCTACTACACACAAATATACAAATACACACACACACACACACACACACACACACACACACCTCACAGAATCTCCCTGATATCTGTTTTTCTCTACTTATTATCAAAGTATTCTTATTGCATCATATTTTCATTGTGTCCAACTCTTCATGACGCCATTTAAGATTTTCTTGGCAAAGATATATAATTGGTTCGCCATTTCCTTCTCCAGCTCATTTTATAGGTGAGGAAACTCAGGCAAGCTTACCCAGGGTCACATAGCTAGTAAGTGTCAGGTTCGATTTGCACTCTGGAAGATGAGTCTCCCTTACTCCAGGACTGGTGCTCTCTATCCACTGCACCACCTAGCTACCATATTATCTAAGGCTATAATGCTTTCCTTCTCCTTCTCTCCTTTTCTCTTGCTCTCACTTGATCTCTCCCCCCTCCATTCCATCCCTCTTGCTGCCTCTTTTGTCTTTCCATTCCCCACCTGTCCCTTTCCATTCTCCTGCCCTCTTTTTCTTCCCAAATGTTGATGACTGTGTCGGTGCTTAGGATTTGGCTATGAAATATTCACAGTAATTTGTCAACAGAAATGATGTTTGTTTTAACTTGGGATGGATACCACTTGGTATTCAACATTTGTTTCACTTTCTAACTGAATGAATCTCACTCAGAAGTTCAAACAATCCCAACCTCTGGCTCTCAGCTCCGTCGTGTGCACACCATTTGTAATAGGCTCTGTCACCATGCTCCCTTGCTATTATTCTGACCTTCTTGTCCATAGGAATCACATATTCCTGTCTAAAAAAATTGTTCCTAGCTCGTAGACCTGATCAGTATAATAATAGTGAGTATTTAGGTAGTGCCTTTAGGTTTGCAAAGCTCTTTACATATGGATCTTATTTAATCCTCACAATAGTCCTATGGAGTAAGCACTACTATTGCACCCATTTAATAGATGAAATAAACTGAAGCTAGCAATGATTAAATGACTTAGCAGGTCACATAATTAGTGCAGAAGGAAGGATTCAAACTCAGGTCTTTGTGGCTCAAACTGCAATACTCTGTCCAGTATACTGCCTAGTTGTCTCTAATTTTTATGGGGCAAATGAATAGTATGAAACTCATATGGGGTTTTTGAATTATGAACATATTTAATTCTCCTATATCCTAGTGAATTTGGGCAAGCCATTCTAATGTTCTTAGTCTTCCCCCTGCCCATTTGTAATAGGGGAATGATGCCACCTGCCCTGTTTCCCACATAAAATGTTTGTAAGGAACAAATGAAATAATATAAGTAAACTACACTGAAAAGTGCAAGGCATTATATTAGTGTAAGATATAATTTGTATTATTACTAACAATGATAATAAGAAAAGCAGTAAATCAATAAGCATTTACTTAAAAAGGAACATTCATTAATCACCTTCTTTGTCCCAAAGATGGTCCCAGACACTGAGAATACAAACACAGAAGTGAAATAGTCCTGAATTCTTGGTGCTTACATTCAACTGGATGACCCAGAACTAGCTATGTCTTGAACCATGAAACAGAGAATGCTATAGTGGAAATTGTACTTCTCTGGGATTTTTTATTTTATCTCTCTGGGCCTTAATCATCTCATTTGTAAAAGGAGTGACTTGGAGTATATGATCTATAACATACTTTCCAGTTTTATCATTCTATACAAGCTATGGACTGATTTTCTAAGCCTGGAAACTCATGTATTGAGCTTGTCAAGGGACCTAGTGAAAAAAATGGGAGGAGGGGAAATATTGGGAAATCCCAGAATGGGACTTTGAAATTCAAATATGTGAACACAGCACATTCCTGAGTGTGTTGCTGCTTTGAAAGGTAGCACCTGATACTTTAATTAATTAACAAATTAATTAAGCCTTTTATTATCCATGGCCAACCTCCTGCCTTGGTGTTCTATCTTATGATTTATGTTGGCAAGCCTCTGGAGCATCTCCAGATTGCTGATGCTGGAACTGGGCCCTCTACTTATCAGGAGAGGGAACAATAATTTGGCACTCTCTTAAGACAAAAAATCCCGAGATGCAATCGTATGCAGGAATTGAGTTCCCTTACACACCTGCGTACAATAACTATTAATAAGATTGTAATTAGGATGTGTACCAAATGACAAGCTGATTTTGCAGAAATGACCCTTGCAGTAGAAATAGTTACATGGGTCAAGAGAAATTAATTAATAATTGGACATATAGTATTTGTCAGAGGCAGGGTTTGAATATGTAATGTAATGACTTTGAGGGTATGGATTAACCTTCTTTACCAGACTTTCCCCCTTCTCTTACCAGTTTGTCCTCCTTTTCTTCTATTGATGGTTCTCTCTTATTATCATATATATTTGTCTCTCCTTTCTTCTCTCTTCCTCCCTTTCCCCTTTATTTTCCTATCTCCATATTAATGTATATATACAAGTGTGTATATGTGTACATAATACACATGGATTTATATGTGTCTATTTATATCTATGTGTATATGTATATACGTACATGTGTATGTACATGTATACATAAGTGCATATATGTGTGATTAGAGACAGCCACATGCATTGAGAGAGAGAGAAAGAGAGAGAGAGAGGCGGACAGAGAAACAGAGACAGAGAGACGGGGAGGGGGCAGGGAAGAGTGGGGGTGGGCAGGACATGCCAGGCAGGTACCCAGCAGCCAGTCAGTGAGGTGGTTTAGTGGACAGAACATTGGGTTTGGAATAAGGAACACCCGAGTTCAAATGTGACCTCATACAGTCACTTAGCTGTGTGATGCTGGGCAAGTCACTTAACCTTTGTTTGCTTTAATCCACGGGAGAAGGACATGGCAAATCACTCCAATACCATTGCCAAGAAAACTCCATGACAGTATGGTCCATGGGGTCATGAAGAATCAGATATGACTGAACAAGAACAACTACAAAATATATGTGTATGCATGTATATATGATCTTTCCTTCTCCCTTCTTCTGCTCTCCCATTCCAATGAGTGTACACTACGAGTGTCCAAAGTCTCTCCATCGATGTGACTTAGTAACTCCTCCATAACTTGGTAGTTTTAGTGTGTTACTTGGACGATTGAGAGGTGAAGTCTCTTGTCCATCCTTGTGGAACTCTTATATGTGAGAGGCAGAATGAGAACCCAGGTGTTTCAGATTACCGGTATGGCTATCTATCCATTATTTCATGCTGCCCCTCCCATGCACCAACACCCCAACCTCCATCTCTCTCTACCCCTATAACAACTGCTAAGGAAAAATATAACAGAAAAAGATGAACGAGGGCTGGATAGGATGGTCACAAGGCCTCTTCCAGGTCTAAATCTAAAATGATCCCCAACTTCCTTTCTTCCTATCTCACCACCAGCAAAAGAGAATTTAGAGAAAGCTATATGGGCACTATTATATTACATTAAACTAAATCTTTTGAGTGCCAATTCATCTTGACAATTAATGGCAGCCACCTGCTGAGGGAACTATATGCAAGGTTTCAAAATTTAAATTGGAAAAAAAAAGTCTTAATGAAATGCTAGTTTGACAACTGACAAGGCCATGAGGAAATAGAAACATTGATGGCAGTCCCATGGTGTTTGCTGGCAGCACACAGAAAGCATCCACAGCTTCTTAAAAAAATAAAAAAAGAAATAATTGTTTCCTGCCATTGTTGTTGATATCATTGTCTCTCCCCCGTATTTTTTAACTATTGGGGATGATATATATTGTTTTATTTAGCTTTATGATGCCATTGGTAAGAGAGAGAACCACAAAAACAAAAAAAAATTTAAAAGAGACTCAGAGGTTGATACTCACTTTAAACCTTTCTTTGTAAACTAATAATTTAATCAGATCCTTCGCTATGACAGCCAGAATGGTGTTTCCTTCAAACCCATAAATTATAAAAATGTAATTTCTGAGACAGTCTCATTTGAATTGGCTTTTGTGAGAAAGTTGATTTAATCAGGTGCCACATGCAAGTTGGCATTCAGCAGCCTCAAGAAAGATGAGAGAATTAAAATATGCAACATTAGTTGCTTCGGTAAAGGGAATTTGTTTCTGAATTGGTGGTGGCACCTCAGCATTCAGAACCTCATATGTGCCTTTGCCTGGGGGATCAGAAAGGCTCTTTTGGATGGAATTACCTGTTTTAGAAGAATTTTTCCATAACTTTTCTATAGAATGGAATTTTTTGAGAGATATGACCTTCTCTCTCCCAGATATCTTGTAGCAGAAGCCAGTTGATCATTTTGGGGGTATGTTATAGTAGAGATTCTAGTTAGGGATTGGTCAGACTGGATGATTATTGATTGACTTTCAGCTCTCAAATTTCTTGATTCCTTCCTCTTTTCTTCCCCCCCCCTCCTTTCTTCCTTCTTTTCCTCATTTTTTCTTCCTTCTTCCTTCTTTCTTTCTCCCTATTCTTTTTTCTCCTTCCTTCCTCTTTCAAATTTTTCCTCATTTATCCAATCAAACAAGAGTGAATGATGAACTCTTTAACTGGGAGCTATATGAAATCACAGCTCAAATTAAGAGAGAGACTTTAGTCTCTTCTAAAGGAAAATCTCAAAAGTCTCTGGAAAGGCAAGCTGAAAATCAGGAACATGTTGAAGAGTGAGCTTAACCTACATGTTTGCAGCTGTTGACATTTTTCTTTCTTGACTTTTGTATTTCCCAAAGACTCTCTGGAACCAGATGTATTTCTTCCCCAAGAAGCTCTGGCACCAACTTCTCCCTTTATGTTGGATTTGCAGTGTCATCCTCAGCATTCTCTCCATTAATTAGGAATCTTGTTTTCTTCTATATGTATCAGTATTCAAAACTCCCTAGGCCTAGGTGGAAGTCCAGCTACATAACTTTTATTTATTTTTTTTTAGCAAAAGACAATTATGTTCATTGAGCTCATCTAAAACTTAGTCACTAATGTTTTACTGTCATTTTCCAGTCTTGCAAATCACTCATTGGCATCCCAATTGCAGTCAACTAGAATATCAAAATATTCTTGTCTTCTCTTATAATGTGTAGACATTTTCTAGAAGAAATCTTTAATGTGAATCAGGAAAATGGTTCATCAGTGACATGCTATATTCCATAAGTTTATGGACTTTGAGAAGATCACTGATAGTCTCTGGGTAATTTTCTGCCTTGTTTCACAGAAAGTTTTTGGTCAATTAAAAATATTTATATTTGACTCTCCCAACTTCATCTGTTCTTTAAAATGTTCAACTTTTGCCGCTTGATTGATTTGGGCACCCACAAATATGTCCAATTTAATTTTAGCTCCATTGGTTCTTAGATATTTATTTTTCAGATAAAGAAAACCTATACCATTCCAATCCATTACCCTGACAAAAATTTTCATTAAATAAAATTTAAAGCTCAGTGGTGGTAAGAAAACCTTTTTAGGACTAACCAATGCCTAGCTTATAATACTTTTTTTTTCATGTCTATTACCACTTTCTTCCTTTGAGATTGGGAAAGGCTTTTTATAGTAAGTGAGATTTGAGCTAGAACTTGAAGGAATCCTATGAGACCAGAGTCAAAATTCCATTGAGTTATCATAATTCTTCTACCAATAAACAATTTAAACGTTACACCAACCAATAGTCTTACATAGCTACCTTCACAGTGACTTGGCTACTCCCTCCATTGATGCAGGGAGTAAACCATCCAGGACTTCTCATCCTATATGACTCTTGTCCATCTCCTCTTGTAACTCCTCCACAAAGGGAACATTTAAAGTATTGGGAGATTTCCTTTCTATTTCTTGACACTGTATGGGGGCGGAGGTGTGTGTGGGGAGGAGACAGTGTTTGAAACCAAGTCACTGGACTATTGGTCAAAAAAACTGGGAATTTAAGTTAGAGAAAAGTTTGTGTTGAGTGGGTAGAAACATAATTTCTTCAGATATTTCAACCTAGGTTCTCTGAATTTATTGCCAAGACTCTTCCTCCCAGTATCACAAAGTATTCTCAGAATTTAAATAATATTTTAGAGAAGAGGAATTAGATATATCTTATTATCCCTGGTGACCAATTTTAAACCACTTCTTATTTATACAAATTTATTCAAATAATAACAGATACATTTGAGTGTTGCTTTAAAAGCAGGGTTGGGTATGGGATAAGCAGTACTTTCTCCATTTTCTATAAACTGACCAATTCCTTGAGTTTTTGTACCTCCTGGTCATCCCTCAAGCCCTCAAGGTCACAGAGTTTCTCATGGGTTTGTTCTTTTATTTCACTTAATTTCTCCAAAGTTGTCTGTAACACTAAAGGTTATCCTCTAGAATCATCCTAAATGCCTGGTACTTGGCTAAGAGTTTTGTCTCCTCATCTAAAACACACACACATATACATACATACATGCACACATGCACATGTGTATATATACACGTATATACACACATATATCCTTGAGTCAGAGCCTCTTGTCAATCTTCTGGCACTGTCATACTTAGAAATTTATCAAGTTGATGCCCAACTACTAACAGTCTGGGTACTGCCAACATGTCTTGCCTCATAAAATACCTTGGCCTTAGTCTCTAAGCATATGAGGAAGTAGATGAGCCAGGTCTATTAGTTCTTCATGCTTTCTAAGACTATTTCCTATTGTCCTAGGACCTGGCACAGCCTAACTATCTCTGCCTCCCGTACTCTTTGGGCCTTCTAATTCCATACTTGAAATCTGGTCTCTAATGGATCTTTTTCCTGATACATTGAATGTCTCCATGGCTTCACCTTTAGACTCTCAAAGCTGGCAAGACAGTTTTTGAAGTTCTGGGATAAGGGAGCCCAGTTCAGCTAGTCTCTGTTGTGAGAGTGGGATCTTCAGACCTAAAAGAGATTTCACCCTTACAATGGAATGAAAGCTCTCTAATAGTTAAGTAAAATAGTAAGAGCTGGTAGAGAATGATGTGTCTCTGCTGTTATTCTCCTGAGGGTGCTGAATTATGCCAATGATTAGGGCTGTTGACAGTGGTGCAGTTGGGGGTGGGACATGGAATCTCCTCCTGGTCAAGCAAGCGGTGGTATCTTCATTGGGATTCAAATGTGTATAAACTGGAGACCTTAACCAGGGATTCATGAACCCCTTGAATAAATATAAGGGAGTCTATGAACTTGGATAAGAACAAAAATTAAATCTTTACTTTCACTAATGCATAACTAAAATTTAGCATTTTATTCCTTTATGAATGTAGGCGCAAATATAATCCTGAGCACTCCACAGGCTTCATGTTGATGTTCCATGACACAAACATAGTGAAGGAACTTTGTTTGGGGCTAAGAGCTCAGAAAGTTGGTATTTCAAGTCAGGGTACAGAGTGGGAATGGACACAGGGTGCAAGAGCAGATATTTTAAGCTATAGAGGTCAGCAGAGAATCACGATTCAGTGTATAGGCATGGCAGTAAACCATCTTTCTCACTCAAAGCATGTACTTAAAATGTTGCTCTTTTATTGCTAATGTTTTATATTCTATACTCCAGCTGTTGTGACATGTGCCAGTCCTGGCACACCCCTGGGAGTCCTCTGTTCCATACTATGTAAGATGAGCTATGAAAAGACACCAGCCATTACCAGGAATGCTTCATCATCATCATCATCATCATCACCATCATAATTATTACCATCTGATATGCCAGCAGTTAAGTTCATGTTTATAGACGCCACAAAGTCCACATGATACTTCAAATATACATCCTCCTTTTATCATTAAGCCACAATCACCAAAGAAGCAAATGGGGCCCCCAAAATACTGAATGTCATTTGATGCTTTCATCTTTTTCATAGATCACTGTAGACAAAGATTCTACTACATAAATGAAATCATCAGCCTTCTGTTGAAAACTCTCTCAGCTGTTCCTTGGATAGAAGATGTAAGGTCATAGGTTCATAGACTCAGAGCTGGAAGTGTCCACAGATGCCATCTAGGCCAACCCCCTCATTTTAAATATGAGCTCAGCATCCAATAATTAGTGAATATTACAATCAGGTTTTGAACTGGTTTGCTTTTCTACATTTAATTTTTTTCAGTTTCTAGGTTTATCAAGTAGAGGAAGAAGTAACCTATTTCTTCTCGTCAGTAAATGTCCCTTCTGTCTAAAGAGATTACCAGCATCCCTCAGGACTTCCACAGATCCATATTTAGATAATTTTTGTGTGTTTGGTTAGACTATCTTCCTGGTATTTCCTGGATTTTGTGATTAATGTTAGTGAAATTTCTCATATCATAATTTCTTCCTGCTTTTTGTTTGGTACCATATAGAAATGATGGTTATTTTGGAGGTTTTATTTCATAGCTAAAGGTATTAATTATCTTTATTAATTCCCTTTCTTATTCTCTGGGGTTTTCTGAGCATACCACCGTTCTGTCTTTAAATAGTAATGCTTTTCCCCCTGATGTTTTTACTTTTAATTTCACTATGTTGTTGTTATATATAGTTAGAAATTCTAGAACTATGCCAAATAGTGGAGATAGGATGCATCATTGCTTTGATGTGTTAGTACTGAGAAAATGTAATGTTTTTCTATTTCCATTGAGTTTTTTTCTAAAACTTTTAAATCGGTAGTTTTGTTCCTATTAAAAAGGGCCTTTCTCTGTCTATACTATATAACCTAATTAAAAAAAATAATTTAAAAAGCATTTTCTGCATCCATTTAAATGATCATTTGGTTTTCAATTTTGTGTCAATTATTTATAGTCATTTATGATTAGTTATTAGAAGCAATATAATGCAGAGAGCTGACCTCAAGGCCAAGAGAAACTACCTTCAAATTGCATGCCTGTTCCACACTGACCATGTGATCGTGGGTAAATTCTTTACATTCTGTTACATTCATTTTAGGCAACTCTTTAAGACTCCAAGTTTTAGAAGAGGTACCAACCTGTATTGATGGTGAGAGTTTCCTTGTCTAGGAGGTCCCTATACCAAAGCAATCATAGACTTTCTTCCTGTGATTATACTAATTTTTATGTTGAATGTTCTGTCTCTGTGTAGGAATTTGACTTGGTCATGCTGAATTTGTTTTATATTATATTGCTTTGGTCTCCTTAAAATGATTCTCTCTCTCTCTCTCTCTCTCTCTCTCTCCTTCTCTCCTTCCCTCCTTCCCTCTCTCTCCCCCCCTTCTCTCTCTCTCTCTCCTTCCCTCCCTTCTCTCTCCCTCTCTCTCCCCCTCTCTCTCCCCCCCTCTTCTCTCTCTCTTTCTCTCTCTCTCTCCCTCCCTCCTCCTCCTCCCTTCTCTCTCTCTTCTCTCTCTCTCTCTCTCTCTCTCTCTCCCTTTCTCTTTCTCTCTCTCTCTCTCTCTCTCTCTCTCTCTCTCTCTCTTCTCTCTCTCTTTCTCTTTTTTTCTCTCTCTCTTTCTCCCCCTCTCTCTCTCCCTCTCTGTCTCTCTCTTGTCTGTCTCTCTCTCTCTCTCTGTCTGTCTCTCTCTCTCTCTCTCTCTCTCTCTCTCTCTCTCTGTCTCTCTCTCTTTCTCTCTCTCTGTATATGTTCATGCCTTTTGGCTTTTTACACCATAGTCATGTCCTCTTATCTATACCCTGTAAATCATCCTATTGAATAGAGCAAAATAACAAGCAAACCTGGCTTTAAAATATCTGAGATGTGCATCCTTGTGCTCCAGGAGCCATGAAGCCTCTCTCCAAGAATATGGAAACATGTTTCATCATCTGTTCTTTGGCTTCCAGACTGGCTGCTACATTTAGGTAATCCAAAGTCATCTCACAACCCTCTTTTCATCACTCTGTGGATTGTGCTCTTAGTTCTGCTTTCTTTCTTGTGTATCTATTGAAATCCCAAGACTACTAACAGAATCTTAACATTGGACCTTAGAGGCCAGCAAGTTCAGCTACATATGTTGTTAAATGACTTAACTGATATAGATGTAATTTTAATGAATTTAAAACATGAATCTGTGCCAAGGGTAACCTTTTTACTGAACTAAAAATTGCTTGGGGAAAATAGGAAAAATATAGAAACTTTCTCTCATGGCAAGTGTTTCATTTATTTTTATTGATTAAAAAAACTTATTATTATAGGGTTAAGGGTTAAATTTAAACAGGGTTCTTAGAATTTTTGAAAATAATACTGAAACTGGTATGTTAAATTACATGAATCAAGTTCATGTTGAAATTTCTTCTTCCTTCTTAGATTTTTTGAAAGCTTTGTTAATATCTATTTTTTACATTCACACTTTTCCCAAATATATTAATACTCCCACCATACACCTGCATTGAATCCTTTCTCTGCAACTGTTTTAAGGATAATGCAAAATCTTTCATGTCATTTATACTTTTTGGGTCTTTTCTGTTCTACAAGATACAATGAAGAAAATCCCAGAACATGCCCTAATCATTGATTACTATCAATATGACTTTTATTTGCTTTGTTCTGTTAAAACAATATAGTATGTTTGTTGAGGGTGAGGAAATTTCTACTTTTAAGGCCCTTATAAATCCAGGATCCTGTTTCTCAAATGAATCTCCTTCTCTAAATTGTTGTAAGACGATGCATCTTTTCTTCTTAATTTAGCCCTTGTTTTCATGAGATCTTGTGTTGCCTTCTGTCAATTATATTTTCTATACTTGCACTAGAATATAAACTTTCTAAGAAAATATATGTTTTCCATTTATGCTTCACACTCCTGGCCTGTCTCAAATTTGTATTGTAGCCCCATTACTTAGCACACTTTTTGGTACATAGTAGGCAAACAAATAATTTTTGATTGATATGTGATGTGAATGGTATAGTAGGGAATGGGGCACTCAATTTGAAGTTCAACATCCTGGATTTGAGTTGAAAATTTGTTGCTTTATACCCCTGTGATTTATGGTAACATATTCAGTCTGGGCTTCAGTTCTCCATTTGTAAAGTATGGCAAATGAACTAGATAACCTCTTTGGTCTCTTCTAGTTCTAAATCCTTTAATTTCTGGTAATTTGCTATTCAAATTCACAGTGAATCTCTGCTTTTAAATAAAACTTTCCGGCTTTTGAGTCTGATATTTTTTGTCTTTTTTTGCTTTTTGGAGGGGCAATTGGGGTTTCAGTAACTTTCCCAAGGTCATACAGCTAGTAAGTGTTTTTTTTTTTTTTAAGCAAATGGGGTTAAGTAACTTGCTCAAGGTTACATGGCTAGTAATTATTTATGTGTGGGTGCTCATTTTCTGAGGCCAGATTCGATCTCGGGTCATCCCAACTCCGAGGCCAGCACTCTTACTCACTGCGCCACCTAGCCACCCCGAGCTAGTAAGTGTTAAGTGTCTGAGGTTGGATTTGAACTCAGGTCCTCCTGACTCCAGGGCTGGTGCTCTATTCACCGCACCACCTAGCCACCCCTGATATTTTTTATCTTGATGGTGGTTTGTGATAGGGGAAGTTTCTGGTTCTATGATTTTATCAGTATAGGTAACTTCTGGTAAAGACATTCTTCCCACAAATTCAGGCAGGTGATTATTTTGGAACTCACAGTTGTAGTTGACCTGAGCCCGAGTTATCTAGTTAAAACTGGCCTCCATCTTCTGATTTCCATTGGCTATGGAGAACTCAGGATGGCTAGATCCTTTCCTGGGGTACAATGAATAGTAAGGAGGGAAAAGGAGGAGGAAACAGCTGGCATCTGTCAAATAAAACCCTGGACAGATTTCATCGTGGGGTCCCTTTCAGGATGAACCTGTTCCTGGCAATTTAGGAACATGGTGATTTCTAGAATCTGGACCTACTGGGTTGGCATCATTGAAATACTTCTACAAAGCTGTTCTCTTGTACTGTGAAATGACTGGATGAACAAATGAAAAGCATTTATTTTATGCTTATTATATGCAAAGTGTTGTTTGAGGACTGGGGATACAAACATAAAAGCAGAGAGTTCCTCATCTCAAGGAACTTACATTCCAAAGAAAGAGACATCTCACTGAGAAGATTTTAGCTGTGTATCTGATGGAAGGATCTCTTGACCCTTAGGGTGAAGCAACAGAGCAGATGCCAACATGTCTTTAAAATCATTTTCATTGATAAAAACATATGTTTGTGATTTTGAATCATTTGCCAATTCCTGGGATTTGGAAGTCAAGCACTTTCTTTTCTGGTTCTTTGAAAGTTGTGGTTGCTGAGGAATTGGTGACTGCAACACTTCAAGAAGGACTTACCAGCTCACATATCTAGAGGGGATATATCCCTGGATGATGTCAGTGGATGAAGTGGGCAGCCCAGACTGGAATCAGGATGGATTGACGGGGTGTGAATGGAGACTGGCATTACCAGAGCTCTTAGATATACCTCCCTATCAGTAGTAGCTGGTCAGTATTTGGTGTTGGTGAAGAAGATAGGTCACTTCTCTACAAGAATTGCTCCTTCAATGATGGCATCAGGGACCAGGTCAGAAGCAAGACAATTGGAACTGGTCAGTTGGACAAATAGACTTGGGGCAGACCTTAGCTTAAAAAGACCAAGTTTGGGGTGGCTAGGTGGCACAGTGAATAGAGCACTGGCCCTAGAATCAGGAGGACCTGAGTTCAAATTCGGTCTCAATCACCACACACACACACACACACACACACACACACACACACACACACAAACTAGCCATGTAACCTTGGGCAAGTCACTTAACCGTAATTGCCCTTCTTTCCCCCCTCCAGAAAGCAAAATAAAATAATATAAAAAGACCAAGTTTTTCCCACTTCATCTGGTACCATCTTCGGTTTTCCTGACCTCTGTCTTGCCATTGGACTCAAATGACTCTGGAGGAGACATGGAAGCTGATAACTTTGCAAGTCCATGGCTGCCCTATCTGCTGAAGACCCTGCTTAGGTAACTGAGATTGCTGTTGGTGGTGGTGGTCCTTAATTCTTGAAGAAAAAGGGAGAGAGTGAGACTGAGGGCTCTGTGCAGTTCTGCCCCACTCTCTCCTCTAGAGTCATTGGGCATCCAGTGGCAAGATATAAGTCAAAATGACTGGTGATGGCCCCAGGATATTGGGAAAATTAAAATGGAAACCTTTATATAGGTAGTGATGGATGCTTTGGCTAAGCTCTCATTGCATCAAATAAGAAGTTGGAACAGATAACTCCTAGTTTTCTTGTACAAAGACCTGAAGGGGATTACAAATTTTTGCCCAGACTCAGATACCATAGAACACAGTTTTGCTTAGTCTTTTAGAACTATGTAGTTGCTGACCCAGTCAAATGATCCACTTCTAGTTCTTTGCAGAGTATGTCCCATCTCTCATCTATGTGTATTTGCTTGAGCTATTTACCACTCTTGGAATGCTGTTCTCTTTACTTCCGCCTCTTAGAATCTCAATACTCAGTTCAGGTGCCATTCCTATAAGAATTCTTTCCTGATCCCTACCTTTTCTCTCCATTGTTTTGTATTTTCTTTGAATAAGTTTTTATTTACTTATATGTGTATGCATGGTTTCCATAGATAGAATGCAAGCCCCTTGAGAGCAGCAATTAGTTCATTTTTGTCTTTGTATCCCCAAAACCTTGCTCAATGGCTAGCATATAGCAGATGCTTAATAAAATGCTTTTGGATTCATTGATTGAAAGCTGTGAGGAAAAAGTTACTTGCTGCTCAGTGTTCAATTAAGAACTGGAGAAGATGATTACTTGATAGACTTAACAGAATGAAGTGAGTTTTATTGCAGGGACACACAGAAATGAGTATCCACTATCGGTCTTTTTGCAAGTAACTTCTGTTCATTAGAGATCCTGAACCAGCAGCCCTTTCAGCCCTAGAACTCAGTTTCCTAATTACCAGGGATCCTGGGAATGAACAGGGGCAAGCCAGGACTACTGGCCCAAGCACTGTGTGACTCAAAAGACTGAAGGTTCAATTTTTATGTCTCAGTAGACTTTGCTAAATTGTTTGTTTTAACTGAGGCTAGTTCCAATAAGACAGAAAAATATAGCTCTGGCTGCGTTCCTGCTAGGGTCTTTTTCTCTGCTTTAAGATGAAACCTTCCTTAGTTTGAGTCCAGGACATTTGTGAAATTGGGGAGGCAGGAACTTGGAAGAGATGGTTCCTAGAAAATGCAACCTTGAGGAAACAATTTAATAAAATAAAAATCCTCCAAGTCTAAAAACACCCTACCAACCCTTGGTGTAAGACATTGGGAAGAGAGAACAGGCTGAGGAAAAATATTATGTGTATGCCACTGGTGCCTTTCCAGGTTGGACCATTTGAGCCAATTTAAAAAAGCAATACCACATAGGAATATATTTTTATATTTTGTGTTGTTTTTTTCCCTTATTAGATTGTATGCTCCTTGAGGTCAGAGACTGTCTTTTCCTCTTTTGCCTCAGCACTTGGCACAGTACTTGGTGTATAGTAGGTGCTTAGTAAATGTTTATTGAATTGAAAAATAACATTGGGGGCGGCTAGGTGGCGCAGTGAATAGAGCGCCGGCCCTGGAATCAGAAGGACCTGAGTTCGGAGCCGGCCTCCGACACCTAATCCGCACAAAAAAAAACTAGCGTGTAACCTTGGGCAAGTTATTTAACCCCGATTGCTAAAGGGGCGGCTAGGTGGCGCAGTGAGTAAGAGCACCGGCCTCGGAGTTTGGATGACCCGAGATCAGATCCGGCCTCAGAAAATGAGCACCCACGCATAAATCAAATGACTAGCGTGTAACCTTGAGCAAGTTACTTAACCCCAATTGCTTTAAAAAAAAAAGAAAATAACATTGAACCTGGAGTCAAAGGACCAGAGTTTCAATATATACTTGGCTATTCATTTTCTGTGTGACCTTGAACAACTCATTTTACCTTTATATAATTCAATTCCCTTAATTATAAGATGTAAAGGACTCACCCCTGAGGTTCCTTTGAGGTCTGAATCTATGCTCATTTGAACTGCTGCCTTCTACAAGAGAGCATCTAGCTACATGGAGAAAAAAATGTACTCCTCTTACTCTGTGTGTGTGTGTGTCTGTGTGTGTGTGTGTGTGTGTGTGTGTGTGTGTGTGTGTGTTTGAACTTTGAGATTGTCTTCCTGTCTCATCCAGACTGCAAGTGCATTGACCACGTATAGCCTAGTCTTGGCAGTGATTGGTTTTGATCTTTTGACTTAATCCGTTTTGGCTTGGGTTGAGTCTCCTCTCCATAGGCAGTCCGCTGGATCCTTGCTTTCTAAGACTCTGCCTTATTGATATTAGACTTAGTTCAAGCACCTGATTGACTTGAGTCTAAGTATAGCTCAGAACTTGTGAGCACAATCTGCCAGCCTCAACCTTCCCAGAAGCAAGGATTACAGGCATGTGTTTATGTATTTTTAATTGCTCTCGCTAGAGCTATAGTTAAGAAAGTTTGTTGTGAGGGTCAAAGGGTGACTCTGAAAACAGATTCAACAGTTCCCACATGACAAGAAAAGAGGCTATTATTTGTTCACCAAAATGAAAGGTCTTTGCTTAGTGCTGTATGAGGTTTATTATTATACATGAGTATGATTTTTCCTCCAGTTAGATCTTAAGCTTCTGGAGGACAAAGACTATTTTGCAAATGGCTTTGTCTGTTTTTTTAACCATCTTTACACTGTGTTTACTACCCTGGAATACAAAGGATGGCCTACATAGACCACTTAAAATTATATTTATAATGTCAATTTGTCTAGTACCCAAACTACTTTAACATAGTATCCTTCTACCACCCCTCCCTCTCAAAAAAAAAATAGAATATATGCTCATTGAGGGTAGGGACTGACTCTTTTTTGTGTTTATCTGAAAAAACATGATGAGGTGAAGAGAGGGATGCCCTTTGGGGCCAAGAAGCACTGAGTTTAAGTCTTGGCTCTGGTGTATACAGGCAGGCAGACCCTGAACAAATCACTTAACCTCTTATTGCTGCTGCTACTGTTGCTGATCCTTCATTTTCAAAGAGGACCGCTGACATCATGGATGATGCCTTGACTTTCATTTGAATTAGATTTAAGTGAGGCAGAGTTGTACAAAGTCATGATCCTTCCTCTCTTTTTCCAGTATTACTACTTTGCTTACTCAATAAACATTTATTAAGCTTCTACTGTGTACCAGGCACTGTGCTAAATGCTAGGTTAGTAAATTCCCTAAGGATATAAGTTGCAGAGAAAATGCCCTTTTGCATTTGTAGAGGGAGTTTCTTCATCTGGGAATTCGAAAATTCAATGGAATCCCAGGTTTAGCCCCAGTTCTATCAATGCCTACCGTAATACCTGGTACATGGCAGGTTCTCAATGCATCCTCATTAACATGATTGATTTTTGATGATTTAATTTGGAAACAAGTGCCACACTCAATGATTTCATTGACAGGAAATTGTGTGTGGAAACTTCACCCACATATACAGATGGGTTCTTTTTGGTAATTGATACTCTAATTGCATTGCCTTGGGGCACTGAGAGGGCATTATCCCAGAAGCAATAAAAATCAGAGGCAGAACCGAAACCCAAGTTTCTGATTCTAAAGCTTGTCCTCTACTAACTTCAACACAGATAATTAAGTATTACACAATCAGCAAATATTTAGTAAGTACCTAATAGATGCTTGGCACTGTTAGGCTTTGTAGATACAAATGCAAAACTGTCAATACCTGCCCTCAAGGAACTTATATTCTAGTGGGAAGGGTGGGGTATAACATTTTCAAAAATGTTAGACATGAGACACACTTCAATTATTAATATAACCTAAGAATGATCTCTTTAGGAAGTCTTCTGCATTTATTACTAGGGTAGTAGATATAGTAATGGCATACCTTCATATTTGCTAAGGGGAGTTGTTTACGTGTTGCTGTAGAGTGATTCTCCATTCCCTTACTTTTGGACATGAGTAAGGAATTATTCATAGGTTTCCAAAGACATTAAAAAAGATATAGATTATTGGTTTTTTCCTTATCCCCTGGGTAATGGATTCATAATTCTTTGATTTTCCTGGTAACCCAAGATTTGATTGCACAGACAGAACTGAAAGCAAAACTTGAAGCTCATTTTAGCACATGATGCTCTTCCTTAGACAGTGGTTCTGTAATAGAGATTTCTAAAAAGAACTCTATGCATTTCAACATAGAATTTACTTCCAGTCATAATAAAACAGGCAGAGTAGCTTAAAAGGAATTCAAGGATAAAAAAGACATTTTCACAATTCAAAAAATAAAATCATTTGTGATTAAGTATCCTGACATGCCACTGTATTCCATGAGAAAAAGAAATCATCTGGAAACAAATCACCAAATAGATTACACTATATATATATATATGTTTTATACCACCATTCAATCAATATATAAGCTAATGACACTGACCAGAAGTGGCTTTTTTTTTCTTAATTTTTGTTTGCTTACTTGGAGGGGAAATTGTCCATATTGACCAATAGTCATGCTTCAGTTCTAAATTAAAATTCATAGCTTTTGTTCAACTGGACTTGCAATTTCTTTTATTATTTTTAAATGATGGGATAGAAACTCAGAGAAGAAATATTGTAGGTGGATGATAGAGTGCAAGAGCAAAATTCAAGATTTGGATTCAATTTTAGTTGTAACATCTACTAATTGTGTGAAGTTGGGTAAATTATTTAAATTCTAAATACCCCATGCTACTTCATAAGATTTCTTGAAGAGCAGATCTGTATTGGAAGAGGAAGTTCCTCACTAGGTCTGCAATCTACAAAGTTACAGGTTCAGTCTAAAAAAAATCTTAGATACATGAGACTGTTTAAAATTTTACAAAGGTAAGTCCTGGACCATAGTGGATAAATTGCCAAAGCATGTAAATAACTAATTTTTAAAAAACCATAAATTGGCAAAATGCTAAATCTCATTAAAAGGTAAAGAAATTCAAGTTAAACAAACTTTGAAGTACCATCATACCCAACAAATTGGCAAAAATAACACAAAGCAATGACACTCAGTGCTATTGTGGTTGTGGAAAAATAGCCACTTATTCTTTACTGGTGGAATGACAACTCAGTGTGCCAACTCATAATACAAGTTATAAAAGCTATGATGCTCTTTGACCCAGTAATTCCATAACTGGAAATGTTATAAGCCATTTTCAAAAACAGCAACAACCAAGGGCTATTTGTTCAAAGATTTTCATACTAGCCTAATTTGTGTACATATATAATTCTTTAGTTGAATCTGTCCATTTTTAATGGATGGTATAATGGAATGAATGTTGCACTGAGTCTCAGGATACCTAGGTAATGACATTAATACTGTGTCATTTTGGTTTAGTCACATTTTGCTGGGCCTCAGTTTTCTTGTCTTTAAAATAATGTCAATGGACTAAATGATCTTAAGGTCCCTTCTAGTCCTGATTTACACAAATCTATGAGTCCCTTATTCTGTGAAAACAAATTATTCTTTCAGGTTCCTTTGCTTCATAACTTCTCAGTAATACAACTCCCTAGTCAACTTCCTCGTCTTTATTTTTTGTGGGTAGCTAAGTGGTGCACTGGTCTTGGAACCAGGAAGACATCTTTATGAGTTCAAATCCAGCTTCAGACAGTTACTATCTCTGTAACCCTGGGCAAGACACTTAACCCTATTTGCCTCAGTTCCTGATATGTAAAATGAGCTGGAGAAGGAAATGGCAAACCACTCCAGTATCTTTGCCAAGAAAATCCCAAATTCGGGTTGTGAAGAGTCAGATACAACTCAACAACAACAAACATCTTTTTTTTTACTAGTTTCATTCAATTCCACAAACACTTTTAAAGTGCATACTAATGTAAAGAATGATGTCTGACACTGCTGACACAAAGACGGAAAATGAAGAAATCCTTGCCCTCAAGCAGCTTACGTTCTATGAAAATGTGATATAATAAATACAGAGATAAGTAACAAAAACAACAGAGAGGTAGTTATATAGGTCATATGACATCTATATAAAATAAATAAAAATAGTTCAAGATGGAGAGATCTGAGAGGATGGGGAAAGGCTTCTATAGGAGGTAGTATATATGAAGGAGGCTAAGGCATTCCCCAATGTGGAGTGTTGGAGATGACAATCCTTCACCTAGTCACCAAAGTCATTGTATAGAGCAGAGTTCTGACCTTATGACTCTCCTATTCAACAAATTCTAGCAAGCTCTCTATTACTTCTAGGATCAAATATAAACTTTTAAAAATTAAATAATTTTTCTGGTTACATTTTTAGTTCTGAACTGAGTTCTTCCCTCCCTACCAATCCCATACTAGAGAAGGCAATTGTTTGACAAGATACACACACATATGTATATACACATAAACGTGTATATGAGTGTGTAAAATCATGCTATGCATGCTTCTATTTATCAGTTTTTACTCTAGAAGTGGGTAGCATCTTCCTTCATTAGGTCTTTGTAGTTGATTTGAGTATTTATAGTATTCAGGATAATTTAGTCTTTCACAATTTTTCTTAGAACAAGATTGTTGTCACCATACACACTGTTCTCTTATTTCTGCTCATTTCACTCTTCATTATTTCATGCAAATTTGTCCATATTTTTCTAACCCAACCTGCTCATTATTTCTTCCAGCACAGCAGCATTCCCTCACAATCTTATCAGATATAAACTTCTATCCTTAGCATCTGAAGTCTTTCACGACCTGGCCCCTCCTACCATTCTGGTCTTATATTTCCCTCCTTTCCATACATTCTATGATCTGCCTAGCCTGGCCCACTTGCTGTTCCTAACATATAATACTTCATCCCCCATGCTCTTTGCTTCATGCTGGCTGTTGCCTGTGTCTAGAATGCTCTCCCTCTTCACTTTACCCTTTAGAATGCCTGGCTTCTTTTAAGACCCATTTCAAATGCCACCATCTGCCTGAAGCTTGGCTTGTTCTACTTAAATTGCTAGTGCCTGCCTTTCTCACATTACCTTGTATCCATACCTTCTCTATTGCTTGCATTAGCTTTCTAAGTACTATATCTCCTCTTCCCGTCCCCCATTAGAAGGTAAGACCCTTGAGGACAGTGCCTGTTTTGCTTTTTCTTAATAAATGGTTGGCGATTGCTTCCACTTTCCCTTCCAACCTTTGGGCAATCATTCCTTTCATACTCTGTTACCCTAGTTTTCATTTTAAGCAGACTCTATGGATAAAGACTGATAAGATCTTTTGACCCCAAGGCTTTGAACCCTGTGCTGAGCTGGAACAGCCCAGAGACCTCACTTTGTACCTTGTCAGTTTGTACAGAAGTGGCCGTTGGCCAGTGTTCTCCCCTTGTTCTATTTAAGATACTTGGTTCTTTCTCCTTCCTAATCAGATATTAGCATATCACCTCAATAGCAGTATGCCCCTGATTACATTCCACATCCCATGACATTTCTTATTTCCCAAATCTAGTTTTAAACAGGTGAACTGTTGAGGGCAGTTTCTGGACATCAAGAAAACTCAGGTGTCCTACTTTCTACATGCAGAGGGGGGTTGAAACATTCACAATTTCAAGGCATTAGATTTTCAGGGAGTCTTGAATTTTTTAAGTGGTATTAATTTCCCTAGAATAAAAATGTTCAGTTTCTAATTGGAGCAGGACTTACTGTGTTGACAGCATCAATATGCTGGGGGGAAATGCAGCATCTAATTCACAGAAGAGAGCATAAAGACTGAGAAGAAAAGTCAGATCAGCCACACACACACACAAAATAAGCTGATCCCCCTGAGGTAAAAGGTAAAAGAAATGATATTTGGAACTCCTTAGGGGCAGATGCAAAATAGTTAAGGGAACATTAGCTTGAAACTTGAGCTGTAACCTGAATAAAAGATGGTTCTAAATATGTGTGATCTATTAATTTTTCCTGCTGTCTGCCTTTGCCCTTTTTCAAGTAAATTTCCATCCCAATCGGAGATATCTTACCCTTGTCTCTGACTACCCTACACTACATCTTCTAGAACAATCGAGAGGATGGTTACAATTAATACATAGACTGTGGCTGTTGTGCTTTATGAAGGTCCTGAATGCAGGTGAGGAATAAAATCCTTTGTTTAGGAAAGGTGTCACATTTTTATACTATCTTTACCTAGCAGAATGGCTTTAGGCACCTCCTCCTTCCAGAAGCCACACCCAACACACATACACACACACACACACACAATGTGCTTTAGTTATTATTGTTCTGTCATATCAGTCATGACTGGCTCTGTGTGACCCTGTTTGGTATTTTCTTTGCAAAGATGCTGGAGGGGTTTGCTATTTCATTCTCCAGCTCATTTTACAGATGAGGAAACTGAGGCTAATAGGTTTAAGTGACTTACCCAGAGTGACACAGTTTGTAAGTGTCTGAGGCCAGGTTTGAACTCAGGAAGATGCGACAGCTGGCAGTGCTACACTATCCTTACTCTCATCATTTACAAGAAGAAATAAAAAAGGAAAAATTGACCCAAATCTGTATGTATTGAGGCCTAATCACTCTGATCAAAAGATTGGGTGAATCTGTTGATGCTTGAAACCAATCATATTAACTGTGGTGAATTGGACTGACTGAATCTTTGAGTTAAACAGAATCATTTATAATACATATCAAAGAGCCTTCTTTTTATGGTAGATCCTGGAAGAGAAGTCATCTGTGACTACCTGTCATTCACCATATTTCCCAACTGGCTGACTTTCTAGCACCATGCTTGTTTCATAGTAAGTGCTTAATGAGGGCTTTTGTTTCCATTCATTCACAATAGCAAAGACAAATGTGCTCAAGAAACCTGTTTTTGAAGTTGACCCTATAAATGGGAGGAATAATTTAATTTATTTGTATCTGAGTGATGCTTTCTACTTGACAGAGATCATACATATATAGCATGTAAGCTCCTCGAGAGTAGGGATTATTTCGTTCTTTGTCTTTATATGTCCTGTGCCTAGTAGAGTACCTGGCATCCAGTAGATGCTTAAAAATGTTTGATGATTGTTTGATACATCACATTTCTTTAAGGTGGATAGAACAGGCCCTATTATCTTTCATTCATAGATGTGGAAATTGAGAAGATAAGTAAATCCTCTAAAATGAATTGGGGGAGACAACACACAAAGGGGGCTAGTAGCTGGTGAAAGGCACTTTTGTCCAGAGTATTACAGGAATTATTAATGGAGCTGAGTTGTTGTTGTTCAATTGTTTCCACTGTGTGACTCTCCATAACCCCATTTTAGGGTTTTCTTGGCAAAGACAATGGAGTGGTTTGCTATTTCCTTCTCCAGCTCATTTTACAGATGAGGAAACTAAGGCAAATAGGGTTAAGTGACTTGCCCAGGGTCACACAGCTAGTATGTATCTGAGGCTGGATTTGAACTCATGAAGATGAGTCTTCCTGACTCCAGACCTAGCGCCCTATCCACTGTGTATAATGAAATAAATGATTATTTCTTTCCTATATTAATAGACAGTTATTGTATTAGGACTAAAGTTTTTCATTTCCTTTATCCTCATTTAGAAAGCAAGCTCTGTAGGTTATTCAGACAGCCTTTAAAGTGCAGGGCTAATGATAACATGAAATATTAGATAAAAGGCACCCAACTGGGAAAGTTCAGATCTGATCAAAAAGTAAAGAAATTTTAGTTTGATGGATTCTGGCCCATTGTGTCTTAGTAAGACAGGTCTGGATAAAAGTGAATTCCCCTTTTTTTCTAGACTACCTTAGACAGGCTCATATGGGTATAGATAAATCTCTTTGACCAAGACTGAGAGATAAGAGTCACATTCCCCAGACCCTCATTAGAGTAAGCCCATCTCTAATTATAACATTCATTCTCTCATTACTTATTAACCAATCAAAGTTGATTTCCACCCTCAGGAACTCCTAGTCTTCCAAAGGCATATAAACATTGAGTGAATTTCATGAGGGGTCTTTGGCATTTGTCGTGCCACTGACCCCTTTTTATTATTTTTCCTCTAGCATAGTTAATAAAATGATTACCAAGAAACTATGTCTCTTGATGTAGACACTCAAAAATATTTGTTGGATTGAAGTAGGCTGAATATTCTAAACAGCTTCCTTTATTGCTAGGAATGGACCTATTGTGTTGTACTAACTTGACACCCAAGGAAAATAGACCCTGGCTGGGGGCCAAATAGAAGCAATATTAAGGAGTATTCTGAAAAGAAGAACAAAGGGAGGAAGTTATATATCAATAAGTCTTCTTAATATTCTTTTCCCCAAGGCTTCCCTTCCTCAGTGAAACATATCGCTATAAGAGATAAAACTTGCTAGCTAGTAGACAAAGGATCTTTCTTGCTCTTTGAGCACTCAGTAACTGCTTCACTTACAGAACCATGGGTGTCCTAGAGTACAAACCCTTCACTCCTGGAGTGGTGTGTTCTGAGGCATTTCAATTCCTTAATAAAAACCGGAGGACACTGAGGTTGGAGGGCACCTCCCCCACCAATACTTAGTAGCTGAGATGAAGGCTTGATTCTAGTTGTGACATGGGTCATGTCCTTTGAAATCGTGTCCTCTGGGGGAAAGCTAACTGCATTGTCCAATCATCTTCCTGCCATCACAGTGTGACTGCTTGTTTTGCCTTCTGAATATGGTGTGATCAAGTTGTTTCTTCAGGCCGACTCAATTTCTGCTCTTCATCCCTTGGTGTTTTATTTCCAAGCTATAGAACACCCAGCTGGTGGCTCTGGGAGGGAGAGACCCGAAATCAAAGCATGCCCCCAGGAAGGGGAATGTTTTTAATTCCAGAGCTTTGTGTATGACCCGGAGAGGTGAATAGCAAGGAAAAGCATTTGCATCCTTCTCCTTAAACTGTGTGACTTGTCTGAATGAACATGTGTCTCTCACTTGTCAATCTGGCCTTCTGAAGTATCTACTGGGGGTTTGGGGGATGTTGATGGCTCAGTTAGCCTTTGCCTTGATGAGCCAGTAACCCTGCAAGAGGTAGCAGTTGCACTGGGAGGAGCAAAGGAAATTGAAAGTGACAGCCTCCTTATTACCATGGGAATAGGATTGCTTTATCTTCTGATGACATGGGATTTGTCACTGTTATATGCAGAGGAGAATAAGTTTAAACTAGCAATTAATGTGTCTTTATCAAGCTTGTGTCTATTAACTTGTTTGGTTGTGGAGTAGAAGTCATTGGTGTCTGCAATGTGCCAGGGAAACCCTTGCATGCTAGGCCGATAGCATCCAGCATCCAAATAAATTTAAGAATTTATTAAATGCAAACATGGTGGCCTAGACTGTGCCCACACTGCAAGTAAATTATACCCAGTGTTCTTTGAAACAAAGAGCTATGGGGATTGGAGGAAACCCTAGAACACTAAAAGTCCCAAGGCTCATATTATCACTACCCAGTACATATAGTCATTGAGCTTTATTTATAGTTTGTAGCAATAGCACTCTATTGTATTTTCTTCTTGGCAGTGGAACTCTGTCTTGAATTGTAGTTTCGTTTCTAACATCAATTACTTACCGAGAGAGAGCCTGTTTTGGCCTGGATGATCTTCAGAGTTTTCTTGGAAGAATATAATGTAATAGCAATCCTTCTTTATTTATATGGACAGGGATATATACATTAAAATAGCAGGCTAAAGTTAAGTTAAGTTGTAATAGAACCCAAAATATAAAGTGTGGCCGAGATTTCCACAGAGAAACAGAATCAGTTTTCATGCCAAAGGAATATGTGAAGAGGAGACCAAAGGAAGGGGTGTAAGAACTGAATGCTTCAGAGTTATAATGAGATAAGGCTGCCTCAGGCTACATCGGCAAGGAAGAACAGGCCCTAATTGTGTTGTCTCAGAAGCAAAACATTGCTTTTTTTTTGTTGATTATTCAGAATATATATCATTAGCCATATGTGTACCTCTTCAGTTAGCAATACAGCTGGAGTCAGAGTTTCATTGACATGTGCTCTGCCTTCTATTCAAATACACATACAGCAGCACTTCTGGGAAATTTTTCTTATGACTTCTCTTCCCTTTAGTGCCAGGACTTTCCACATAACAGGCCCTTGATGATAACTGAGCTAGATCATAGATTGGTCAATTAGGGTAAGAATGAATTACAGTGGAAAGAGAACTAGATTTTAAGGCAGAAAAACTGGGGTCAAGTCCTGATTATGCAACTTACTACCTATATTATCTTGTCCAAATTGCTTCAACTGGTATTGTCTTCATCTGCAAAATTAGGAGTGTGGGCTAGATTTCAGTTACTTTCTAAAGCCCTTTCTATGATCCTGTGATCTGAATGGGACCTTACAGACAATTTAGGCAAACTCCCTTATTTTACAGATGAAGAAAATGATGTCTAGGAAGAAATGATTTGCCCAAGGTCAACCGTTTAGTTAAAGAACCTAACCAGGATTTGATATCCCAGTACTCTTGACTTTATTTCTAGGGCCTTTTACTTTGTGCCATATTGCTTTTCTTTCTTTCCTAGTCTTTCTTCCTTCCATTGCTATTCAGTTATTATGCAAAAGTTACCTTAACTGTCTCTTCCTACTGGATCTCCATATTTAATCTCCCTGATAATTTGATAAGAAGTTTGGAGTTGCCCATTGTCCACATGGTTGTTGTTGCTTCCCTGCAAACATAGAACTAGTTGTAGATTCTTAAATTGAGGGCAATGGGATTGAGGGATAATGGGAAGAAACTTGAGAAAAAAATTTCAGTGTTCAGTTTCTATATCTGGCACAATATCTACCATTCCTATATTCTAAAATTTTCAATGACTTCAATATGGTTTCTAAGTTAATATATAAAATTTTCATTCTGGTATTTAGAGCTCTCCATTATTTGGCTCCAAACTTTTCCCATTTTATTTGATATTGTATATCTTCCTACATTCTCTGTTCCTTTCAAGTCAGCCCGGATATTCCTCTTATATATTTTCTCTCCTCCCTCTGTGCCTTTAATGAGCTATTTCCTATGTCTGGAATGGTGTTGCTCCTCATATCTGCCTTGAAGAGTCTTGAGTTTCCTTGAAGGTTCAGCTGAGGTACCACCTCTTTCCTTATGACCTCAAGTTGTGGATGTTCTCTCCCTCTAAATATCACTTCCAATTTTGTTTGCCCATGCTTTGTATTTGCACCTCAGAGTATATGTCCCATTCACTTAATGGAATGTAAGCTTCAAGAGGGCCTGAACTGTTTCACTTTAGCTTTTATGTCCTTTTGGCTTACTACAGTGCTTAGTACATGTTGGACACTTAATAATGCTTACTGAATTGAATTGAATAAGAAATTTAATCACTATCATTTTTTCCTAAATCCATTCTGGTCCTTTATAATATTTGAAGTTTCCTTTGTGTTATAAATTAAATCTCACCTAATGGTGTGTATGAAAATGTGTGTGTGCATATTTGTTACATCTTTCCATTAGTGATAATTGCTCCTCTCTTCTATATTTCACCTGCCTGAGAGAATGGTGGGCAGGACTTAGTGTATGTGTGAGTTTTCTTACTGAAAAGAAGAGACTAAGTCAGAGCTTCAGTTGCTATAATAAATATGACACCTGTAATCATGTGCACCCTTTCTTGGTACCTGTGAAGTTTGTTGTCCTGCAGGCCATTCCTTTCTGCCTGGGTGCTACATTCCTTAAATGTAGATAACAGTAGCAAGCCATTGCATTAATTATCCAGACAGGGAGTGCAATATTAAGTTATTCTCTACTTAAGTCACTAGCCCAGTGGTTTTGACAGTTTCTCTGGTCCATGTGTGATTATCCTTTGTAAAAGACCGTAGAACTCTGCTGGATATCAGAGAATGTTCAATCTGCAGACAAATAAATGGTTTTCTTGTCCCTTCCCCCCCACAAAAAAAAATCATAGCTTCAAGTGGCAATGCTGGCTAGATCCATAATTAAGCTAGGGAATGAAATGTAATATTGTTTAAAATATTATAGCACGACACAACATAACTACTCCATAGATAGATCTGGAAATTCCATTCTGTATTTCTGGCCACTCATGCCATACCCATAGGACTCAAAATCCTAAGGTTCATAGACTCATAGATGAAAAATCGGAAGGGCACTCAGAGTCTCTTCTCATACTATGATCATGTAGTTTATCAAACAGAGTAAAGATGAAAGGAAATAGTTAATACTCTCCTATATGACCCTATCTGCTTCCAGTCATCTCCTAAAGCTCCTCCTCCTGTCTCTTCTAGATATGAGAAAACAAAACAAAACATATACATGCACACACACACACACACACACACACACACACACACACACACACACACTTCCCTTTCAATAAGGTATATTTTTGTTTGTCCAAGACCCTATTTTAAGGTTATGGTCTCTAGGAGTGGAAAGTAGGGGAGAGAGTGTTTTTTTCCCCTAAAATAGTATTTTTTTTCCAGTTACATACAAAGATAGTTTTCAATATTTAACATAAGATTTCGAGTTCCAATTTTTTTCCCCTTTCTCCTGTCCCCTCCCCAAGACAGCAAGCAATCTAATAGAAATTATATGTGTATAATCCTGCTA
This sequence comes from Gymnobelideus leadbeateri, assembly GCA_011680675.1. Taxonomy (NCBI): domain Eukaryota; kingdom Metazoa; phylum Chordata; class Mammalia; order Diprotodontia; family Petauridae; genus Gymnobelideus; species Gymnobelideus leadbeateri. The sequence goes on from WOXC01007429.1 coordinate 496,181, forward strand.
AATATATTTCCATATTAGTCATGTTGTGAAAGAAGAATCAGAACAAAAGGGGAAAAAGCATGAGAAAGGGGGAAAAAAAACAAAAACAAAAAAGTGAAAATAGTATGCTTTGATCTGCATTCAGACTCCATAGTTCTTTCTCTGGTTGTGAATAGCATTTTCCATCATGAATCTTTTGGAATTGACTTAGATCATTGTATTGCTGAGAATTAAGTCTGTCTTAGTTGATCATTGAGCAATGATGTTATTACTGTGTACAAGGCTTTTCTGGTTCTACTCACTTCACTGAACATCAGTTCATGTAGCTCTTTCCAGGTTTTTCTGAAATCCACCTACTCATCATTTCTTATGCCACAGTAGTATTCTATTATATTCATAAACCACAACTTGTTCAGTCATTCCCCAATTGATGGGATTTGCTCAATTTATGATTCTTTGCCACCATAAAAAGAGTGACTCTAAATATTTTTGCACATGTAGGATCCCTTTTACCTTTTTTATGATCTCTTTGGGATACAGACCTAGTTGTGGTATTGCTAGATATGCACAATTTGGGCATAGTTCTAAATTCTCTCCACAATGGTTTTTATCAGTTCACAACTCCACTGGCAATGCATTAGTGTTCCAATTTTCTCATACCTTCTCCAACATTTATTATTTTTCTTTTTTTTGTATATTAGCCAGTCAGATAGGTGTGAGCTTGTATGTCAGCATCATTTTAATTTTCATTTCTCTAATCAATAGTGATTTAGAGCATTTTTCATATGACTTTATTACATATAGCTTTAATTTCTTCCTCTGAAAACTACATGTTCATATCATTTGACCATTTATTAATTGGGGTATGACTTGGATTTTTGTCTATTTGACTCAGTTCTCTATGTATATGAGAAATAAGACCTTTATCAGAAACACTGGCTGCAAAAAAATAAATTCTTTCCCAGCTTTCTGCTTTCCTTCTAATCTTGGTTGCATTGATTTTGCTTGTGCAAGACATTTTTAATTTAATGTAATCAAAATTATCCATTGTGCATTTCATAATGTTCTCTATTTCTTGTTTGGTCACAAATTCTTCCCTTCTCCATAGATTTGACATGTAAATTAATCCCTTGCTCTCCTTACTTGCTTATGGTGTCACCCTTTATGTCTAAATCATGTACCCATTTTGACCTTATTTTGTTATACAGTGTGGGATGTTTGTCTATGCCTAAGAAGGTTTTTTAAATCAATTCTTTAACTTTATTCTTGCCTTGCTTCTTTGCTGATTCATGTCCTGGTATTTCTTCAACCTTTTAAAGCTGAAGGATTGACTAATGTTTCCTCACATGCTTCACTACTGATTTAAATGTAACACAACCCTTTCGATGGACTGTTTCTGTTTATATGAATAATTAAAATGGTCTTTTCCATTCAAATTAATCTTCCCAACTCACCATCCCAATAACATTTATATGTGTGGTTGGTGGTCTTTTATCTCAAGATCCTTTATCATTATGGTTCTGTTTCCATATCTATCTCAGCATCTGTCTCCTGTAGCACTGGTTTGTAGCTGTCTTGGTCACTGAAGTCACAGTCCCTCCTGTGGTCTACCTCAAGGAATCCCCTAAGTCTCAGTCCAGTGGCAGCAATAGCTTATTGGCATTGGGATCAGAAAGTCTGCATCTCCAGTGGAGGAAAAGGAAGAATTAGGCAGCTAGCCCTCTATGTCAGAGTATGCGGGTCACATCAGTTCTTGATCCAAAGTATATTTCAAGTACATCTTTTCTGACTGCCTTCTGTTGGTCTTTCTTCCAAGTGACTCACAAATTCTCTTTTATCTCTCTCCATCTATAGAAACTTCTGGGGCCTACAGAGATAAAACTGAAGCACTAACTAAATAAAAAGAGAGAGAGAGAAGAAAACAAAGAGAGTGGGTTTAACACAAGTCTCAGAATAACCACTAGGAAATTAAAGAGTAAAGGAACAAAGAGAACATTTCATTAAAAATCCAAGATAGAACCATGGTTTTAGAGCAAGAAAGACTTTTAGAGGTAATAGAGTGGAACTCTGTCATTTTGCAGACCAGGAAACTAAGGCCCAGAGGGAGGTCTCAGATCTTCCTGACTTCTGGTCAGCCTCTCTATTCATTGTATCATATTGACTCTCAAACTATTCTTATAGACACCCAAGACTTCTAGTAACTTTTCCAGGTTTGTTATTTGTAACCCTGTCTTTTTCCTTGTAGGTATTAGCAACAAAAATTCTAGAAAATCTCAAGAGCACTTGAAAGCACTTACTTAGCTAAAGACAAAGCATCAGTGTTGGGGCTAGTAAGCAGATAAAGATATGGAATTGCTTCCAGGCCTTCAATATTTTAGGTTAATTATGTGGAATAAACTAGCAGTGGGGGTGGGTTATAGGACTTTGCACCTATGAAGTACTTTGTTAAATTACATTTAACAGAACCTTTTGTTTAACTTTTAAATCTCATGACAATCTGACATCTGCCTATCTTTCCAAGAGGTATTTTGGGAACTCCATTTTTTTACAAGAAAACAAATTTTGAGCATGAGGGGGGAACAGATGTCCTAGCAGAAATTTTATGCTGTTGAGCTTCGTGGAAATGCACCATGGAGTAATATGCCAGAGACATAAAGGAAAGTTGCCAGATCAAGAACTTTAAAACACTTCAGTTGAGGGTAGGATTACCAAAACCAAGCAAACAGCAAATATAATTAATGACCATACGATGATATATCAATAAAAAGCAATCAGCTTTGATGACAAAATTACTGGCCAAATCACTGATCTCTTGGCCAGTTGGCAACCTTAGCAGTATGTAAAGTGAAATAGAAAAGGCTCATTTAGTCAATCAGTTGTCTGGGGCCAGTCCAGAAGAAGACTAGTAATATAAGGATTGAGTGAGGTATACACAAATATTTTAGTGCCTTCCTTTATTTAATTCATTACTTTCTTTGGGTTTGCATTGTTTGATGCATTAATGATATTCTTAACATGAATGATTTCAATAATTTTAACAAAAATTTCAAATGTAGTACACATTTTGAATAGACTTGAAGATAATGCCCAGGATTTCAGAAGAGAGTTGTACTCTTGACGGCACTTGGGATAATTCCTATAATTTTAAAGAGGTCAGAAGAGTGGTACCTATTTAAAATCCTGGACTTGTTCCCTCCCTGCTCACACTTAGTCTTCAACTGCACAATCAGGAATCAATTAACATGAATTAGAAAAGGAGCAACTTTTAAAAATTCAATTCAAATTTAATCCAAATGTGCTTAATTCCTAATACAGTCTTCTTTCTACCTTCTACTAGCTAATGAACTGATAGAAGTGGGACAGTGGAAAGATGACTGATACAAGAATAACCTAGGTTCATATTCCACATCCAACACCATCTATGTGACCTTGGAGAGATAAGTCATATGATCTCTCTTTAACTTAGTTTTCTCATATCAAAAATTGGGTTGGACTAGATGGCCTCTGAGGACTCATGCAGCTCAAAAACTCTGATTTTTTGAATGAGAATTAAATTGGTGGAAAGGTAGAAAAGCCATCATGAGTAAAGGTGCAGCAATGTGTCAGAATGTGGAGGTATATGTTGTGAAGGAGATAAGAAGATTACTATATGGAGGCGAGGTTAACTAGACAGGAAGGTTCCAGATGGGGAGAAAGTGAACCCAAAGTTGAATATGTAAGGTTGAGCCACTGTAGCATCCTAAGCAATGGAAGTATAAAAACAGTGTTTGGAGAAAATAAATCTATCTTGAAGAATGAATTGGAAAGAGTCAAGACACTAGAAGTTGGATGAAGAAAGGCTAGTCAAGAGGATATTGCATTATTCCACTAATAGGTGACGAGGAACTAAGGTTGTAGCATTGGAAATGGAAAAAAATGATATATGAGACTCATTTGGATCAGACCTCAACAGGTGCCAGTCACTTGCTGTAACTGGGAATTAGAAGAGAGAAAAGAGAAGAAAAGAAGAATCCTGAGTTTTGGGGAAATGGTGGCATCTGTAACACGAATGGGAACAGAAGAAAAAGAAGTGATGGTGAATGTGGTTTAGATGTGTTATCTCCTGATTTGCTCCTGCTAACTTAGATGGCCTTGTTGGAAGTCGAGAACCTAGAAATAGCATACTGTGTTCTTGATGAAAAGTTTAGTGAGACTCATTCAATCTCTTGAGCTAATTGATCTGATAACCCTCTTTGTAGTGTGAAATTAATTTCTGCATATTGAGTTCTTTGTGGGCAGCATCATTGTTTATAGCCTAAAAAATTTCTCTCATCTTTCTTCACTATGATTCACACTTTAGTAGATGTCATATTTTAGAAGAATTGCCAAGAGGAATCATAGTCTGGAGCTAGAAGGGATTTCAGGGGTGATTAAGTCCCTTGCCCTCACTTTATAGATTACAGTCAGGGAAGTTAAGTAAATTTCCAAAAGTCATATAGGTAATAGTCATTAGAGGTAGGATATTTCCTTAATATGGTATTTGATTGAGTTTATGATACTTATTTTTCATTTAAATCAAACTAGCATTTATTTAAATTCTTATTATGTGAAAGGTATTTGGTATATAATGATTAACTTGAAAAAAATTGTCCTTGTCCTCAAAGAGTTTATATTTTTCTGACAGAATTAAAATAAGTACACAGGTTAAGTTAATATAAATAAATTGAGAAAGGAAAAGTATTGATTATTAAGAAAGCCAGGCAAGACTTCTATAGGAGGTAATATATAAGCTGTACTTTGAAGGAAGTCAAAAGTTCTAAGAGGTAGGATTGAGGAGAGAGTGCACTGCAGGCATGGGGATCAGCCTATGGAAAGGCATGGAGATGGGAAATACCATTCCAAATTTGGGAGCTTAGTAAGTAATTCTCATTGGCTGGAATATAAAACATACAAAGTGAAGTAATGCAGAATAAATCTATATAGTCTTACTTCCCAAAAGAGCCTTATGTGAAACAAATAATTCAGGGCATATTGGCTTGGCCTTATATTTATTTACCTTGTAAAATAATACTTAGAAGCATATATTATTTCATGAACCCAATGATGTAATTTTTGAAATATGGAATGGTCAAGAAGGGATTTGGAGGGGTCATGGTACCATATATTAAAAAGGAAAGATCATCCCCTCAAGCGCTCAAATTAATTTTAAAGGCTGGTAATAGGATTTCACCTAAAATAGTCTATTTATAAATACCCCCTGAAGGCTGCCTTCTGACTATAGGCAGATAAAATAGGTATTTTATCAATGAAACAGAATAGAAAGTATGCAATGCTGTTTTTGACCAACAATTGCCACATAAAGATCTGCAAAGCATGTATAGAGACAGAGTTAAACCATGTCACAGTTATGGCAAGGGAAAAGTTAGATAATCATAAAGTTGGTGATGTTGTTGGTGTTTTCCTTTTTGTCTTGTTTTGTTTTTCCTTCCCTCCCTCCTATCCCTCCTTTCCTCCCTTCTTCCTTTCCTTCCTCCCTTCCTCCTTTCCTCCTTCCCTCCCTCCCTCCCTCCCTCCCTCCCTTCCTTCCTTCCTTCCTTCCTCCTACTCCTCCTTCTTCCTCTTCCTCTTGATTTCTCTCTCTCTCTTCCTCCCTCCCTCCCTCCCTCCCTCCCTCTCTCCCTCTTCCTCTCCCCCCCACCCCCCTGTCTCTCTCCCCCTCTCTCTCCTTTAGATCTCTGGTTTCATTAACCTAAGACTCCCATTGTGGGAGTTGTTTCCCCTAAGGCAGATCTTCCCTAATTTCTAGTCTTAGGGAATTGCTTGGGGGAGCTGAAAAGTAAAGTGACTTGGCCAGAGTCACAGCCAATATATGTCAGAAGTGATTCTTGAACCCATGTTTCTCTGACTCTTTATCCACTAGCTACAATAGGACTAATCCCCTCATCTGTAAAACAAGGATAATAATAGCAGTTGTCACACAGGGTTACTATGTGGATCAAATAGGATAACACATCTAAAGTGCTTTACAAACCTTAAAGGGCTACATAAATGGCACCACACTGCCTCTCATTGCTATTAATATTGTTATCAAAGAAGGTAGTCATGTTGCTGACTTAATGACACATGGTTTTGGATAGATCAAAGAACTCTTTCTATGCCAGTAAGATTAGGGCATCATCTTTTTCTTCTGAAAAAGACAAATATAGAATTCTACCAGGTACCATGGTATTGGCCATTGTATTTCATTTCCTAAAATGGTCAGAGACCATTCTGTACATGCCAAGCCAATTTCACTGTCCCATCTCTCTGTAGGACATCGATACAATCATAGAGCCTTAATGACAGAATAATTGGGAGAACAAGGTAGTGCAGGTTGTGGAGGAAGTTGAGGGCACAAGGCATTTGGCTTCCATGAACCCTCTTAGCAAATGTCCTGTGTTTTCTGTCAAATATGCAACCAAAAAAATAGGGGAAAGACCAGTTGTTGCTTTAAAGAACATCAAGTTGTGGGAAAAATGATCCTTCCTATGACCTGTACTTTCTGATTCCCCAAGCTAACATTATTGTTCCCATAATAATGATGACTTAATTTAATAGTTCCTGGAGGTAAGCCCTTTATATAGATGATCTCATTTGATTCTCCCGCAAGCCCAGTGGGGTAGGTGCTATTTTATCATCATTTTGCAGATGAGGAACACTGAAGCTCAAGGAGTGGCCAGAGTCACATCTTATGAATTAGGAATTGTCTGAGGTAAGATTCAGATGCAGATATTTTGTGGTTCGGGTCTCTGACTCTCTCCACTTTGATCTCTCATACATGGAAATACAAAGCAGAGAAGAA